>JAHREE010000472.1:591099-746668 GCA_033628505.1 Tringa tobata | reverse complement strand
CCTGCGCACAAACGGCCAAAACCCTGAACCTCTCAGCATAACAGACCCCCAAAAATCAAAGGAAGATAAAGCCATGTTTTGTTCAAAACCATGGAGGGTTCTTAGCCCCTGTTGTAATGTAGCACCAGCAGGGAGCGTGCCCAGTGGAAGGAGTTCAGTGTGGTGCGGTGTTCCAGCAGAAGACTAATCCCTGAGTTTGCTCAGGATCAGCTCCCCATAAATAGTCACCCTGCAGCTTATTCCCATACTCTGGGGCTTTTTCCACAACAGCTCCTGCTTACCATCTCCAGTTTTTGCTCAGATCTTGAGCCGCCTTGCATCTCAGCAGTTACCTTTGAAGAGCACCAGGAGTGCAAGGCATTCAACATTTAAAATTAAGGCTTCTCAGACAAAACTTTACTCATGGCAGTAGAATCACAAGAATTGGTGGAAGTGTTTGCATCTGTAAAGGATTTTAGCATCAGACCTTTCATCTCTCAGCAGCCTGGGGCACAGAACTGTTTTATTTGCATGGGTGGAAAGCAATACCTCTATCCCAAGCCTCACATACCACATTAGAAATTGCAGTTCTGGAACTTCTTCCTATGAATTTTAAAGCCAGAAGTGACTGCCATAATTACCTCACTCAGACGCTATATTGCAGGACAGTGAGTTTCGTCTGGTAACCAAAGTGTATTGCTAATGGCATGTGTTTTTAGAAAGCTGCTCAGGCAGAGGAGATTAAAATATATGGGCAAAATTCTTGCTGTGAGCTTCAGTGAGGACAGGTTTTCACCCTCAATCTCTGTTCAGTGTTCTCTTACTGACTTATTAGGGGTTTTTTTCTGGTTTGCTTGTTTTTTTCTGTTTTCCAGTTGTGAGGTCAGGATAACATTATCTTTCTACTCAGAGAGAGTATTTCAAAGGTGAAACTGCTGATGATCAACCATCATGACAAATGCTTCTTTGAAGTAGCTCTTTGTAAAAAATTACTAGCCTTGCCCACACTTTCACCACCGTGACTCAGATGTATGAGATCTGCATGATGTTAACTATGTCCGAAAGTAATATTGCCATATAAACTGTTTTGGGTAGTTGTGTTATTTATACCAGCAAAACATGGCAATGCAGGTTTGGGTTCGAAAGCCCAGTAGCATTCCTTTCACATGGAAGGTGTTTCCTGATTTATGTTTGGGTATTTTTGGTTTACTGCCTGTAACTCTGATAACTTCCATTGTGCAATATAGCAATGTGCACCCCAGTCCATTGCTGTGACATTTTACTCTGATTTTACTCCGATCCTTCTGGGAATTTTGTGCATTTTTTTCCCAGTGAAGAAGTCCAAAACATGTAAGTTGTACCACCATAATAATTAGAATTGCTTAATAATTGGCAAACTTTACCAATCTGTCCAACGTTTGTTTCTTTCAAATAACAAAGGCTATCTCATTCAGAAAGATGCCATACTTGGTAGTTTGCAGCACTAGAAACTATATTATTCTAAATCTTCTTTTGGAAAGTGTCATGAAGCTGGTAGATACTTTCCTGCCTAGCATAACATAAAAGCATTAATAGGTTTTTAACTCTGTTAGGTTTGTGAAACAGTTTTTTCAGGAGATAGAAAAGACCATGTAATGAAACTCAACATATTCCTTTTAAGCAAGAAAATTTTGCACATGCGGTATATGAGAGCTTGAGACCCAATTTTCCAACTTATGAACAAATAGTCATAGCAGCATTTCAAAAACCCTCCTTTAAGCAAAGTTTCTATGTGAGTTTGGGGGGGGTGAGGTTGGTTGGTTTGGTGGGGGTTTTTTAACGTGTAGTCTCTGTGTAAGTCCCTACAAGATGGGAGATTTCTCACAAGCTTTATGGAGGATGTAATTTGACAAAAAAAAAAGAAGGGCACCTTTCCCATTGCCAGTATGAAGGGCACCTTTCCCATTGCCAGTATATCATTTTGCTGAAGTTCTGTGACTAATAGCAAATTTCAGAAAGGTTGATTGCTCCCAACTAAATCTGAATGGGAGGTGTTAGCTGTTCTGGACTGCCCAGAGCAGGACTATAATTCTCTATTTACAGTCTTTATTAGATAAGAATTTAAGTATTCAGACATCTTAAAAAGATGCTGAGAGTTTATCCAACTTATAGGCAGTGCCAGCAGTACTGTACGGACTGAGAATGATGTGATTTCCTGCTTCAGCTTTATATCAGACCATTACATTGATTCCTTCTGATTAGTACTGCAAAGCGTTTTGGGAAGCTTGTAGATGAAATGTCCTAAAAATAGGACAGAGTTTACTATAATCTTGATGCAAAATAGTTGATAGGGAGGACTTTTCTGAACTAGTTAAGCTTTATCCTATATCTTTTGTCTAACTTAGGTGGCTTCTTTATTTCTTCCATCTGGAAGAAAAAGACATCCATGACATTGGATGGCATTTTCCTCATTAACGTTTTATGAAGCTCCCATCCATTCCTTCACACATCTGTTAAACATGGTCTTCAGTTTACCCACAGGATATTTTTACTATAACATTCAGGCTTTTAAGACGGAATTTCTCTTTCTTTTGATCTTGGATTTGGTTCAGACCTCTTTAGAAGTTGCAGTTCTCTCATTCCTAGACATCTTCTTTGATTGATACAATATTTAATCTTCTGTCATCCTAGCTAAGCCGTTGTGCATTATGAATTAAACATCCCTGCTGTTTTCTTTGATCACAGAAATAACAATTACTCTGTTATTATAATCTCTTAACTTGTCATAAGGCTTGCATAGCTTAAGACCGGTTAGATCCTTGATTCCACATACTTCTTTAGAAGCAGAATACATATGGGCATATATGTTTGAGCAAGACACAGATCTCCCTGCCTTGCACCCACCTAACTTGGCAAAACATCTGTATGTTGGCTCCCCACCTTGTCCAGACAGATTACCTAGATGACCTACTGTGTTTTTATTTTTTTTTTTTCCTTTTTTCTGTCTTTGACTTGGAGTTTGGTTTTCTGGTGCTATGCTTTGTCTTTTAAATTATCTAACAATGTAACAATCGATACTTCCCATTAAAACAAAATTTACAATTCCTGAAACAAAGTGCTGCTCTGCCAGCAGCAGAAGAGACAAGGGCAACACCATTGCTAGAATTAAAAGCCCAACACTGGAGATAAAAAACAAACCAAAGCTCTCTGGTGCCTGCCTTTCCTGTCTAGTGCACTGTGTATGTTTTACCAGAAAGCAATTACAATACGTGTGACTGTTTTGGAAGCCAGGACTTTCACAGCAGAGCCAGTCTTGAAAGCCCGGCATAGCGATCACTTCTACTCCACGGCCTCATGTGCTGGGCTTGCAGTTCCCACAACAAGTTGGTAATCTTTCTGGACCTGGTCCAAAGTGAATGAAGTCAGTGGGAACTATTTCAGTTGGCTGTAGATGAAGTAAAACATTATAAAATAAGTGCAAGGGAGACTGTTCTGCCATCACGCACCTGCAAGAATAGCACCGTGTAGATTAGTATCTCACATTTGTACAGGATTCTTTCCCATAAAATATTCAGGTGATTTTTATAAATGATGAGCTCGGTGCTCATAACAGGTTTGTGTTTGTCCAGCTGGGATTCCTAATGTTTGCCCGTGCAGGTCCCTTAAGCAGGATCAGGTTCTGCGTCTGGTCAAACCCACCGAATCCAGTGCTGAAGTGTGCCCATCTTTGTGGAATGTGGTTGTTAGCAATTCACAGCAGCACTGCACATCATCTTGTGTCAAGCTGAGAATATCCTACCCAACTGAAACCGCAGGGCATGCTTACAAAGAAGGATTCGTCTCTCTTTAGAGTTTGCCCAGGAACCCATGGTTGATTTTTCCATGAATCCTCTGCTAAAGATCACGTACAAAAAGTGTGTGTGTATGTGTATATATATATATCTCTATAAAAAACATCAAAGGATGGCATCATGTGCAGCAGTAGGCATCCTCATGCCAAGACACACTGCGTACGGTTACACACAAAAAAGAAAGTGACTGTTGAGGCACCAGCACAATGCTTGTAGTCATTAATGCCTTTTCCTGGGCTGTCAATCAGGCTAGCTTGCAAAATTGCCTGTCTCACAGTGTTTGGTGTCACCTGTGCCAGCTGCAAACATGCTCCACTTTCCCTTTTAGAGACTTCTCCAGGAGTTGCTGAGGTGACGTTTGTGGAAAAGGAGCCAGCCGAACGCCACACAATCGTTTCATGGGAGCAAGTGAGTATTTTCATGATAACACTGCGGGGAGGTCAGTCTAAATGTACAGCGGCCCATGGAGAATGTCAAATGCCACAGCTACCTTGTGTTTGTGTGTGAGACAGCCTGCTGCCAAGTTTGATGCACCACGGAGCCTAAACAGATTTTCTTTTATATTATTCTTTTAATCAGGTATTACCAGGTTTTAGGCTATCACACGCACCTGATCTGTTACAGAAGCTTCATCAGTGTGGGTATATTCAGACTGACAGCTCTAGGAAGAAGTCACATAACTGTAGTAGGCAGCAACAGTGGTGACTCAGTGGAGAACAAACATTGTTCTGACTCAGTTCTGAAACCATTTTCCAACACCCTTGGAAACAAAATGAAGAGTCTTTACTATTTATGGCCATTAAAGGTAAAGGCCTTAAGCTGGAAAATACCACTGAGCCACCCAGTTCGTTCCAGTTATATATTTCTCTTTTCAATCTCAGCTCTTCAATTCCATTTCTCGTAGTCTTTCCTTCCACCTCCTCTTTGGCTAACAAACCCAGTCTTTTGGCCAAGGCGTGTCCCATTGCCTGTTCTAGAAGACTATGAATGGCACGTGCTACCTTGACTCCACTGACCTCATTGCATCAGAGTGTGTGGCCAGAGGGCTCCTGAATACTGTCGTGTGACTCTGGTGGGAAGAGATGACACTTTTGGTCCCCTTTTTGAATATACGTTTGTTTGTCAGTCCCTTGACCATGGGGGAATAACTGCTCATATCTATGGAAGGGACAGTAGAAGCTGACTGGCCTTTGGAAAAGGGGATGGCTAAGGACAGAGTTAGGTGAATCATCCTCTGCTCCAACCCTGGCTATGCCCTAACACACATGCTCCCAGGGACTGCACTTGTTACCATTACGTTAAATAGCTTCCCAGTTGATCACACCTTGCCATTTACAGTTTTTTCCGAAACAGTAGGGAAAAATTATTCACTAGTTTTGGTAACGCCCCGTTCCAATTAGTGCTATTTATGAACAATTTGTAGATCCGGGTCAGAATGTATGTGATGTAAACCTACGTTATTTACTGAATCTTGTACAGTAGCCAGCAACTGTGGTCAGGCAGAATTGTCCGGTTTTTCAGGTTCGCATGAACTGATTCCTGATACCCTGTAGCTGTTGTTAAGGTGTCGGATTAACTGTGCTGGAAAGTCTGAGGCACCTGCCTGGGAGCCAGCTCAGGTGAGGGAGCAGCAAAGCGACATTCGCTCATTCTTCTGTTGAGTGGAGAGGACTGCTTCTCCTGAACACGGTATTGCCCTACTCCTCCAAACTAAATCGGGTTTGTTTTGTATTGAGCTGTTCTTTTCAAGCCGATTTTTTAAATCCTGTAGCCAAAGCACTTTACTCCAAAGATACCAAAACAAAACTTCAGCTCCCTCCCTCCCCAGTGATGGAGTAAGTTAATTGTGGAAGTAAATCATGAAAATTAAGTAGATACAATTGAGCTGGACTGCTAATGGTGAAGGACTTTGCTATCTATTTCTTTGCTTTTGGTTCCAGTTGCACTGCCAAAACCTGAAATCTCCCTTCTCAAATTAAAAGATTACAATTTTCTTTTTCCTTTTTTTCTTTGAGCTTCGGAGATGAAGTTTGATAACTAACACAGTCCATGCAATTGCCTACGTCCTGCCGTGATGATTAAGTGTAAATCCCTCTGGACCTCACAAGGATCCCCCTGGCCCCTGGATGAACTTGCACCTCCTTTTCCTCAAACTCATCCTGCCTGAATTTTAATACAAATTTAGGTGTACTGAGTTATCGCTGTGTTGTTTTTTTTCATAGCCACTAGGTGGCAATACTTATACATGTAACCATTTCTCTAGCGTTTAGATTTGAACAAGATCTTGTCACAGTCTGTATTTTTAACTCCTCTCTATGTCTGTGGTTATGAAAGTGTTTGCAGGCCTTTTTGTGTGTTGTAGGGAAAACTGGTCAAACTATTCCCAAAATTACATTCTTTTTCCCAAAAAGCCTCTCTTTTTATTGAGATTTACCAAATAAAAGCTTTATTCTTAAGATATTTTTTCCTGAACTATTTTTTCCAGTCCTATTTCAGTTTTACAGCAGAAAGGTATTTCTTTTGAGAGAAAATCTATGGTCTTCAGAAACTCTTAAAAGAAAATCAGCCTTTTAAAAATAATGAATGATTAAAATTATATTCTTATAATGCTGTCAGTATGCTTTTTTTTTTTTCCTCCATCAGCTGTGTTAAATTGGGCTCTGGCCACGTTGTGCTAGTATTTAACTGAATACTACAATGGAAGTTTTAAAATCTTAGAACAGCTTGTTGGATGTCCATTAACTGCTATGAGGCTTTGCAGGGAAAGGCAAGCTTCATGGCAGGACACAGTGCAGTAAGACAGTATGAGAGGAGAACACATTTTTCCGAGGGTTTCTGCAGAGGCAGAAAGAACTGTTAAGTCTTACACTTCAGGAAATCACACCTGAAATCAATTACTGGAAATCAGCACATTCTGCAAAATATTTAAGGTACATGTCTGTCAAGCATTTACATGAGTAGCATTGCTTCCCCAAAAGTTTGAAGCACAAACTATTTTCATAAATACAGATAATTTTTTCACCTCTCCTGTATTTAGACCTACCAAGATGTTATCTTTTCCCCAAGAAAGTGAGGCAAGCAGTAGAAGGAGGAGTAGAGACGAAGTTACTGGGTCACTGGAACACCAGTGCTAATAACTGTATCTTGTCCTGTGAACCCATTCCCACTCCTAAAATTAGGTTGGCAACTGCCCTGCTCCCCTCCATGTGCAGTTTTTAAAAGTAGATGTTATACCAAAATATTGCTAGGAGGCACTCTGGTATCTGCAGCAACAGTGTCTGAACCACATTTTCTTTTTGCCTCAACCAGAAGAGAAATAAGTCACTCACACCGTTGTTTTGGTTTTTAAAAAGTGTTACAGGGTGCTAGAGGTCCCAGGGCTCAGCACCAGAGCAGGCCAAGCAAAATGAAGGGAGTCGTTCTGCCTGTTCCTCTAATTGGCTTGTTAGCAGTGTCTGAACTGCCCCCAGCTGGCTGTAAGCAATCCTTGCCCACCACGCTTGCTGGAGCATTGATATTCTGCAACTCTGCATGGGGAATTCATTGTTTCTCCTTATGCACTTTGTCTACAAGAATATGTTTTTCTGTAATGAAACCATAAAAACGCCCTCAAGCAGTCTGGTGCTTTCCAGTCGTGGACTGTCTTAGGCTGCCAAACAATTTAGAAACTCTCTGCCTGTAAATCTGTGGGAACTGTGGTGGTGTTTTCTGGCTATTCTAGATGTGTTCCTTGTTGCTTCTAACATCTCTCTTTTTGATCAAAAGTACGCATGCAGGCATGAGCACCCACAAGGGCCCTTCTTGCCATCCTCTTTGTAAGACCCTCCCTCAGCATTGGGCAAGCCTGCCATCCCTGATCTCCAGGATCTGCCCATCTTGAACCTGCCTTGTGGCCCTGGCCATGGGAGTGGATCCAGCAGAACCAGTGCATGAGGAAAAGTATACTTCTTCAAGCTGCATAGTGGAGGAGAGGCTGGAGGACTATTGGGAGGTAGATAGTGTTTCTGACACAGTGTTCTCCTCCTGTGGGGTCTCATAATATGCCAGTTAAAAAAATCAACTACACGGCATCATCCTCAAGAGAATTGCTAAATCCTGTTCTCTGCCACAGGGGACAGGTCTACCCCAGCCCTGCATCTTTTAGGTGATCTCCAGGGAGACCCCCTCTGCCAGATCAGATTTATAAAAGGTGCAACAAGAGTGCCTCAGTATCTTACATAAATTAACATCTTTTGCGTTCACCAGGAGCTAGGGCAGACCAGTTACAGAACAGCATGACATCTGGGGGAGAGAAAGGTGGCTGCTGAGGTGCTCTGCTGTGTGGAAGCCCTGAGAAGTGACATAAATCCCTTCCTTTTGTCCCCAGAGGTTGGATAAATCTCATTCAGGTTTTTAGAGAAGTCCCTCTAGAGCAATATGCTGTCCTTCAGTATATTTGCTTAGGATGCATTGTTACAACAGTGCTTTAAGTGAATTGCCATATGTCGGTGTTTTAGTTGTTCCGGTCTTGGCAGCAAGGCTACCCTGGTTCTAATACTCTTCTCTTTCTTCAGTGGACTGTTCTTTCTTGGGAGACTATTTGGGGATATTATGGGCAATAAGCAAAAGAAATGGAACCCACAGACCATATTGGGCACTTGGGATGTTTTGTTTTATGAGCTGATGAGTGTAACCAGATGACTGGAGTGAAAACAGCTGCTTGCCAGGGCTGTGGTTAAGCAACTTCTGGCACGTTATTAGGAATATTGTATTTTATGGGGATGGAGATCATAACCCTGGATACTACCAGTTGAGCAGAGGCAGTACAGAGCTTGAGAAGCTATTTTAAAGATGTGGTAGTGGCTTGTTTTTCTGAGTCTGTTGTCCGCCAAATTAGTCAATCCTTTCCATCAGATGGGAGAGATGGATATTAATGAAGCTTTCTATATAGATGCCTTTTCCTATAGACCCCAGATTTGCTGTGGTACAGCATTTTCCACCCATGTATTTTGCACCATTATTTGGAAAGTCATGCAAGGGACATAGTTAGAAAGAATCCTAAAACAAAGTGGGGGAGGACAGTCATTTGGAGAAATGTGCCCATATTGATCTTTCTATCCAAAAAAAAGAGGATTCAGAGCAGAAGGCCTACCCAAATGTGATTTTTCCCTTGTCTTAATCAGTTATGTTTGTAAAATAGGTGCTGTGCATGGTTTGTGCTAGTATTTACTGGATACTACAGTGGAAGTTTTAAAATCTTAGACTTTGTCATCCCAATTGATCTGGTTTTCCTGCTTAGAGGAGAGCACACTCTGAAGTCAAGAGAGCTCTTCCCATGTGTATTTTTAGTGCTGGGGTAGATTAGTTAAAACTGGGGTGGGGGTGTGTGTGAAAAGGACTGAAAGTGCAGTGTAAACATTTATACTCTTCTGAGACTTTGTAAAGGTTTGACAGGTCTGTCATATTTTTGTTCTTCATAGTTTTAAACATAGTCACTGTGCTTACAGCTACAGCTTGAAATTGGAAGCGGTGAAAACACAGCATGAAATTATAAATATTTAGGACTGAGGAGAACCCACAGAAGAAGGTGTGTTTTTTAAAGGCATTTGAGGAACTTCAGATATGTCCATGTGGTTTAGTAATCTCCTGAAACTTACCACCAGGGCCTCAGCCATCAGCAGACTCTTATCAAAGGACAATAAATTCTTCTCAAAACAAAGTTTCTACAGTATCAGATTCTCTGCTTTAATACCTGTTGCCTCTGAAGATTTTTCCCTACCTGGGGTAGGAGAGCACTGTGCCAAGGGCAAGCGGCAAAGCCATTAGTATCTGGGACTCGTCAGTAGCAGTCTGTCGGCGTAAATGGATATGCTTAGAAAGTAAGTTAACACACAGGAGTGAAAGTTGTGGGCATGTTAGAGGGTCCTGCACAGCGTACACACCACACTTCAGGGGACAGGGTCTGTAACAACTCAATGGAAGTGACTGCAAATAGGGTTTTAACAGGCAGAAGGGCCTTGAGATGTTACAAATTCGTGTCCCAAGTGAAACAGAGCTACGTGAACTGCGTGTGCATGTTTCTTTTCCTTAACTACTGGTTACCCAAATGTTCTTCCTTTATGAGACTTTGAATGTTGCATTTGCTAGTAGCTGTAGGGAAGTAGTCCCAGCAGAGGCCCAGTACTGGAAAGCTGTTAACATCTGACTCTTCTGCTTTCTCCAAAGCAATTCCATAACTGCTCCAAAACGCACCCAGGCTTCTGAGGCCAGGCTGTAAATACCTACCTGAATAATGTCTTTATCTGTGGCAGATTAAGCCTATATGAGGGATAGCACTACTGACCTATAAATGTTCTTAAAGTTTGTAATTCTATCTTTTCTTACTTTGAGAGTCAAATTCATTGCACAGAGAGCAGGTCATGTCCAACAGCTTGTCTTTAAAAATGGCTGAATGAAAGAAATACACCTCTTTTTCCTGTCACAAAAGTACTTGAATTATCCAACATGCTCTGTTGCAAATCTCACATTTTGCCTTTAAAATGTAGCTCTCAGAGCCCTGTGACTGTTAACAGAGAACTCCTTTAGTCGTGCATGTTGCTTGTCTTCTTAAAACTGACAAGCTTCTGTACTGTTTCATTTTGTGTTCTTGACACATCAACAGGAATGGAGGCTCAGTGGTCTGTGGCCAGTCCTGTCACCAGGAGCAGTGCCTGCAATTGCCTATAGCTCTTTGGGCTTCCTGTTGTGCTGAGGATTAAGCCTTTATTTTCCCTTCCTCATATTTGTTGCTTAGCTGAAGACCCTTAAGTTAAGAAAGGCTCCTTCCACAACCAAGAAAGGTGTATGAGAAGGGTCCTGGTTCTTAGGAGCACTCTCACCAGCTCACTGGAGTGGCTTCTTTCACTGTTAGATCAGAAGGAAGCAGGCTTAGGAGCCCCAGCCAAGTGCTGAAGTTTGGTGAGATGAAGCCAGACCAGCAGGTTTGTGAGACTGTCTCTATGTGTGTTTGCACGCATGCTGCTTGTTAAGTGAAACGTCCAGCCTGCTTGATTATGTGCGACTATTGAGTCTATGCTTCTCTCACCTACTTGGAACTGAATTGCCTCAGAACAGAGTCCTTGTGCTGATATTATACATGCTTTAGTGGAATAGGTAGATTTAGTCTGATTTCACTTAAAGCAAAACTCTGGTTTTGTAAGCCATATATATATGAGTGTTCTTATATATGCGCTCTCGGAGTGACTGTTAGGGTCAAAGGATAATACCTCATCTCAGTTGGGGAACAATCCTGTAATAATCATCTCATGACTGACTGCTAATTTTGAAACCTTCCCAAGTCATCTTTGACCCAAGAAATACGCAGTTTTCTCTCAAAGTTTTCCTAACAAAGATTAAAACCTCTGGTGGCAAATATTTCTGTACCAATATTAAGTTGTTCTTTGGGCTTGAGGCATGCTCTGCATTTTCCCATAACATTTTGATTGTGATTTGCAGAAAAACTCCTGCACATTACCAGAGGATTTAAAGAACTTCTATCTGATGACCGATGGCTTCCAGATGACCTGGAGTGTGAAGACCGATGGTGAGTCCATATATTCCTCTCCACTGATAACTCAGTGGAAGTATCAAATGATACTCATTTCACTGCATCCAGTATTTCCTTTTCAGAAGCTCTGTAATTTCAAACTTACTTTCTGCACAGTCAATACACATTTGTCAGCATCCTGCATGAGTCTGGGCAAAAGCACATGCACCAAGTAATTTTGAATGAACAATTAGCACCATTCCTTAACTTGCAAAAAAGTGAAGTAGTTTGTTTCTGCTAGGTAGCTTGATCAGTGACTAAAGAAAATTGACCTGTGAATTGGTAAGTGGCTGCATGGGTTTGTGGACTGTTTTAGCAGTGTCCTGGTGAATAAAAAAATATGACTGTACATCAGAGGTCCCTTCCTGATGCAGCAGGGCAAAGCCTTTTCTACAGAACAGACGCGTATACCGAGCGCTGGCTAGAAACCAAACAAGCCTCGTGTCATAAATACCATTCTGTAATACACTGGCCGTCTGTTGACACTCAGATTTAAATATGCAGTTTAAGTCTCATACCTAGACTCCCTCTGTAGTTCATGGAGAGAGGAGCTCTGGCACATTATCCTATCATAAAGCAGTAGGAAGGGTCACCCTCTGATAACGCCTCTTTCTCATTAAAAAGTATATGTACATGCCTGAGCCTGATTCTACTTTCCACCAGCTAAAGTCCATTCACTGCAGTTACTTCTGGAGTCAGCGGTGGAAGTGAGAACAGGACTGAGCTTTATTGTCCATCCTTGTTCAGCAAGAGTCAGGCAGTTTGCTCTGCACTGGAGCCCTGCAACTATTATCCTGACTCTTGTTGCCTTCAAGTGAGGTTGAAGACCACAATGGGGCTGTGGTCAGTGCTCGCTTCTGGAGATGGATGTCAAATGCAGGGTTTTCCTCAGGAAGTGGAATTTCATTTCAGAGACAGTTGACATCAGGGCTCTAGCAACTGTACTGAGTCCCGTCGTGTTTCAAGTGGGATTTAGTGTGTTGTGACCTCTGAAGAGTCTTATTTTCAGGGCATACTGGAGAACAAGGCAGGTCACATAACTGTCTTGTTTGAGGAAGCATCCAGTAGTGCCTTCTGAGGCCCTTCACACTGGTGCATGGCTGAACAGGGTCCTTCTTTGCTTGATGTCTGGTAACAGTACAAGTCCTTAGAAGGAGAGACAAGTGACAAGTCCTCAAGTGTTCATTGAGGAGCACCCACATGTTGACACACTGATAAAATCCTGTATTGGGGTAGAAGCCAAGAGGGTGCACCCTGAGCAGGCGCGTGGGGTGGAAGAGGACAAGCTGCCCAATACACTCTGAATGGGTGGGGTTGTTTATGGTAGGAAAGAGAGCAGCAGGGAAAAGAGTTTTGAGGAGGTGGCTGTAGCTAGCCAGGATTTTTAATAGCTAGTTTCACAGGACTGGGCTAGCAGTTGCAGCACAGGCTTAGCCGGCAGTGTAATTCTCATAGCTGCATGATTCTGAGATAGTGTCACGTCACCCACAAGTGTGATTCTGTGTTTGAAAAAGCCTAATTTTTGCTCCTGTGGAGCCTGACTTGGTTGAGTGTCCAGGCCTGCTGGGTCTACCCATCTTTTCTCCCCCTCTATGTTTTAGAACAGAGGGAGAGAAAAACAGGGTATAACTTCCACACAATGATGTGTGGCGGAAGAAGTGCCTGCTCTGCTCTCCTGACACTGGGTGTGATTAATGATCGGTCTTATTGCAGATACCCCAATGCCCCTGGGCTCCATGGTGATTAATAGTGTCTCGAAGCTATGTCGCCTTGGGGGTTCCTCTGTGTACACTCTGCCTAATGCACCAACTCTTGCTGACCTGGAAGATGACACGGAGGAGGAAGGTAAGGTCCTGTTAGGAAGCTAGATCTCATCCTTTTTGCTCTGTTGAGGGTAATGTTAGTATGTAGCACATGGATAAAGCAACAGAAAAGGTCAGTCCAAATAGATGGGGTTTCCTTTGTCTCCTGGGCCTGATCTACTGTTGTGTCCTAGTAGTTCTGTTCAGCCTTGAGAGGTAGACCTTATGTTGTGAACCTCTTGGGAATTGTTAATGCTGCAGTCTCTAGTATTATTTGCATGCTCTTAACAGTCTGGCAGTCCTCCTGTTCTGCCTTTTCTCCACTTAAATTTTTAAGAGAGGCTTCCTCCAGTGATTCAGCTTCTAAAGTCTTTATGTGTTTATGGGTTTACATGAACAAAAGATAACAGGTTTTGTCCTGGTATTGAAAAGACAGATGGATATGGAAAAATAACTCTGGTAAATGCATGTAAGTGTGAGGTGGCACTGGAAAATATGCGGTTCCAGACTGCCTAAAAATGCTGGGCATCCTGCAGTTTGGAGAGAAAAAGAAGAAAAAAAGTCCATGCTTTTTCTCAGAGCTCTTCCAGTCTAACAAGATTGGAAGAAGCAAGAAGATAAGAACAGAGCCAGGTGTCATGCTGGCTCCTTAAAAAATTCCTATTTGATTTCAGTCTTATCTCTGAATCTCTGTAGCTCTTGTGGCTTCTAAATGTGGCTGAAAGTTTCTTTTTGCACATTCCAGCTTTGCTGCAGTCCTGATCTCTTAGCTGTTGTAATGAAATGGGCCAAATTCTGCTTCCGTTTAGCCACTCAGACTGCGACTGATCCAGTTATAATGTACACTGAGAAAAAGTTACATCCTCACCAGTGTTCTCATCCTGGCTTTCATGAAAAGCTCTTCTGAAGAGTACGGCTCTTGTGGCCCCCTTCTTCCTAGCATTAGAATTCAAAATTATATTCTGCAAGAACTTGCAGCTGCACAATCCCAAAATGGTCTTGTGGAAAGGCTATGTAGAGGTTGTGGGTCAGAAGTTGGATATGAGTTGGAACATGTGGCTGTTGAGAAGGATACTGATGTCACACTGGAATATATGAAAAAAATGTATAGGTCTCCAAGTTCATAAAAGCCTTCTGTGAAGAGAAAAAGAATAAACTGTTCTCCCCATCCTCCTGAGAAAAAAGATAGTGGATAGAAGTAATGGGCTTCAATTGCAGCAAGAAAGATTCAGGGTCCACATGAGGAAAACTTCTATGTGATAACCATGTATTTGGGTTGACTGCCTGGAGCTTGTGGTATCTACAGCACTGGAGGACTTTAAGAAAAGATTAAACAAATGCCTCTCGGGAGTGACATCTGTAAAGCTGATCTTGCTTTATGCCAGGGAAGGACTGGAGGGCAGCTTGATGTCTTTTTTCAGCCATCAGATTTTGACTCTGTAGTTTGTTTACCTAATGAAGATTAAATTTTTTCTTACTATTTTTGTTAAAACACAGGGAACTTAATCCTTTCCAAGAAGTATAAATATGATAGTTTGATTTAGTTCTTCCTCAGTTTATTTATTAATAAGTATTAAATAGGTAGACTCTCTGCAGCTGACTCATAATCAGTTCTCCAAACAGGTTTCATAAAGATTTTTTTCTATTTTCAGGTAACGGAGACAAACCAGAGAAGCCACACTTTGATTCTCGTAGTCTTATCTTTGAATTAGACCCTTGCAATGGCAATGGGAAAGTTTGTCTTGTTTATAAGCACGCTAAACCAGGTAAGAATGAAAAGAGCAAAGTTAGCCAGCTCTTGTTGTGGATTGTGTCTGGGGCTACATGCGTAAAATCAGTTTACATTTCTAATCTTCTTTGCAATTTGTAGATGAAGGTTTGCAGGGACGTCCTGTCTCCGCTGAAGTCGGGGGCTAAACATTACAGAGACTTAACTGCAGCTAACATTTTCCCTTCTTTTAATGTTTGAGTCCAAGTTATAACTTAAGATTTCTGCATGCATAGCATACTTGCATACTGAAACAAGGAAGCATTCACATATGACCTACAGATAATCATGCTGAAATAATGCAGAAGGCATTAGGCGTTAGAGAAGGCTTGGCTCTAAGATATGTCTGGTTATTTGCCTGTCTCTGAACAATACCCTTACATTTTGATGAGAAAGAGTCTAATGCTGCTTAGAAGCAAGGGGTAGATGGTAAAAAAGGTCCATAGCTGATTGAGACAGACTTAGACTGGTTCTTCCACCTTGTGCATGGACGCAGAGCCTCCAGGTGCTAACTAGGTCAAAATTTGGCATGAAGGGTTGAGCAGGAGAGCAAAATGTGAGCTGAGCTTCTCCTTCTGACAGATACACAGAAAGCTGCTGTCAGTCAGGGATTAGTGAAATACCCAAGTCACTTGTACAGTAGTCGTCATCTGACAGAGTGCACAGGTCACTAGGTGTACGTGTATACCTCTATGTTTGCTGCGTGGGGCTGTGCAATTGTGATAGACCTATTCTTAAGAAAACCCTTTGGTTGTTATCATGTGTCTTTCCTTGGGTGTGACTACAACACCCAAGGCAGAAACTTCTTACTTGTCCTCTTGCCTTCCAGTCCTGGTGATGTCGCAACACGCAATGGATAACCAGGGCAAGGGGAGGGAGCCTTGTTTACAGGTGTTGGTGTCAGCACAGGGGGCACTGTGTTTAATTGACGATGTTCAGCATCTCAGTTTTCCAAGTAAAACCACTTCTTTTTATGCTCCAAAGGATGCCACCACCACAGAAATATTTGATCACTGTGGAAAGATCTTGCAAAATGTGTTTTTGTTGGCAGTACACAATGCCATGACTTCCAGACTCCGGACTCTATTCAGTAATCCAGATGACAGACAATTGAGTTAGTTGCTTTTTGCTTTGTGGGGTAGATAAATGTTTGCCATAATTGTACTTTGAACTTACCATACAAAGTTGTTGATGTCCAAGCATGTTCCATGTAGAACTTCAATCCCAGGGTGGGAAGGAATAGCACTGCATCCATTTTATGGTGGGGAAAATTAGTATAATGGCTATTGCACAAGTATTTTTAGTAAGGCTGGGAGCAAAACCAAATCCTTTTCAGTCCCAGCCTCTAACCTTTAAACTGCATTTTCTCTGGATAATCATCTATGTTAGTCAGGGATGCTGTGTTTTAGAAGCTGCAGCCTTTCTGAGAAATATGTTTTGTCTCCCACCTGACAATGGCCAGGGGCATATCTTATCACTGCAGAGCAACAGTGTAATTTATGTTTGGTTTGTTCTAGTTGTCTCCCCGGACACAGAGATATGGTTCCTTGACAGAGCTCTGTATTGGCATTTCCTCACCAAAACCTTCACAGCCTACTATCGCCTGCTCATTACCCACCTGGGTCTCCCACAGTGGCAGTACAACTTCACCAGCTATGGGGTCAGCCCCCAGGCCAAGGTAGGACAGCAGGATCCAGCTTGTCAGTTTCTCACATAAGTATAGACTGAAAAAATGTCTTTCTCCCCTTTGACAAGCAGTCTTGAGCCTTTGCCCTATAGCATGTTCATGTTATTGAATTCACTAACATTGTGTTAACTCGGCTTTTCTCACCCAATTTGGGCTCTACCTTTGAACTGTAGTAGCAGGTGGTGGAACTTCAATTATTTCTTTGTTTTCTTGACTCTGAAGCCAACTTCTGCTTCCATGACTGCTGGCAAGTGAGGAGATGTAAAGCTGTTCATCCCCACAGCTATATAAGATTTGTCTAGATCACTTTTCTGGCCATAGCACCAAACAAGAACGTACTGCTCTCTGGGTGGACAGGAATATCCAGGTACACATTAGGCAGAAGCCCAGAGAAGACTATGACTTGAGCCTTGCCAAGAATATGAATGCCTTTGCATTCTCCTCAGTTATGAAGGGATGCCTTGATAAAAATGATGCCCCAAAAAGGGGCAATTTAAATGCCAGCGGTCCTAGAAGTAGTTACAGGAGAGCTGCAGGTACAGCCCTGTGACAGTTCTGGCCCCTTATCATTATTAAAATTGCTATTGTGCTCTGCCAGAACCCTGCTCTTAGAGGCTCCTGCCATTCTTCTGTGCTTGACTTGGGCTTCAGCCCTAACCCTGCTTCCACCTTGTGGGAGGTCAGGGAACGGATGTGACCGAACACAGCACATAAGCCTGTGCAGTGTCTGTGCATGTTGGCAAGGTGGGTCTCAGGGAGTGTTTGCACTTCATCCAGACATGACAACTGTCTTACCAGCATGACATTCCTTGGTCCTGCCTCAGCCCTCTCCGTACATCAGAACTACTCACTAAAATCACTGCTGACTTCCTATCTATCAATCACTGTAGAATCTTCACTAGCTGGGAATTCTTCAAGAAAGTGAGACCCCCAGATCTGACCCTCTTTGTGTTTCTGGTGTCTTCGCTGTTACACTGTGCTCTACTGTATCAGTCAAGGCTGTGTATGTAGTGCTCTAGCATATGCCTGTGCTCTGCCTTTCTGGAACTTTCCTGCTAGAATATTTTGTTATGTTCAGTGTGTTCACAAACCTTAGTGAAATCATTCATGTATTCCCTAATCATTTGCAGCCTCTGTTAGTTAAAATCCTTCTGGTATGTTAACCATTGTCATTTTTAAAGGTCTTCAAGGGTGGTATGTGGTATATTAAAGCTGTGTTCCATCAAGCAGTACGTGAAAAGATTGCCATATACATTTTGGTATTGATCTTTTGTTTATCTTGTTCAGCACTTTGCTGACGGTTTCAGTGGGATTTGTAATACCATAACCCCTACAGTTTTATTTCCAGACTTCATCAATGGAGAACTGATAGGAAAAACACTAAGAGGTGGGAGCTGCAGGGCATAACATTGTGGTGGTATCTGGGAACAAATGAAAAATCATTGTGGTCACTTGTATATGTAAAATCAGGCCAAAGAGAAACAAACACAAAGTCTTTTGCCTAAAGAGCTAAAAAACCTGCATTATTATGTGTGTGAAGAGAGGAAGGGAACCTTTATTTTGAGAGAGTCAACTAGTTTGGTTCCAGTTTATAAGCACTTTTAAATTCCAAGGTTTTTTAATCTTTTCTGCTTCTCTGAATCTAAATAAATGTGGTTTAGTTTCATCCCCTCCCTTTGCTTTTCTTCCTGTGCTTTAAATCAGGGTTGCTCCTGATAGGAGTTACACTGCAGGAAAGGTAGTGTTAGGTTTGTATCTGGTTCTCCTCTTCCCTGTCTGGAATGTGAGGCAGTTCCAGGGCTGGGGCTGTAGCTGTGCCTTGTGTCTCATTATCACGAGGCACTCTGTGGAGTCCTGTAAACTGCAGACTGGTAAGCAGTATATGATTAAAATCAAGTCTCAGATGTGAGGGGGAACAGGGTGCAAATGTGTTTTTGTAGTTTGATTTTAACCTCTTCCTTCCTCACCATCCTGCCTTTCAGCAATGGTTTAACATGTATAAACCCATAACCATCAACACAGCTCTCCTCTCTGAAGAAGCTGATTCCTTCGTGAACAAGCTGGACCCCAATAAGGTGTTTAAAAGCAAGAACAAAACTCCAGTGATGAAAAAGAAACCATCCCCCCAGCCAGCAGGCTCCCAAAAGAGTCACACAAGCATGACCTCCTCCAAGACATCCTCAGTAGCTGGGAATTCTTCAAGGAAGTGAGACCCCCTCCCAGATCTGACCCTGGACATCATTTGCAATTAAGCTTTGATGCTCTCTGATGCAGAGTCTCAGTGCTTCAGACCAAGTTCCTTGTGCATGAATAGATGTGCCCATGGAGAACACATTGCAGCATTTGCATGAGATATAGCCGCGATGTACTTTGACAAAGGGGGGATATAGTTCCTGGAGACTGAGAAAAAGAAGTTGAGACTGATTTTATTCCCTTCTGCTACTTGCAGCATGTACTTCTCAGAGGGCATGAAGAAGCCCTTGATGTCACTCTCTATAGGGAAGCTTTTGTTCCTCTGCAACTACAGCAGTCAAATGAAAGCAAATGTAAGTCACTGTTATTTTAATAGACCCATGCTGAAAGACAGCATATGAAGATATTTCTGTCATATCCTTTGAAAGAAACCTGTCCTGACCTTGCATGCTATGGGAGCAGGCTGGAACCCCCTGAACAAAGAAATGTCTTCTGCTTCAGACAGAATCAAACTCTGCACTTCCCTGTGCTTCTTCCATCTTCTGAGATTCATGGTACAAAGGAACTTGGGGCTTCCCCGTCTCTGCAGTGGCCTAGACACTTGACCTACAGCCCCATTGTGCTGTATCTTTTCCATGTGCTGTTCTTCCCAACAAGCCAGAAGGCAGCCTGAAGCTGCAAGATCCCTCATTGCCTCTGCTGTCTCCTCTTGTAGGAACTGACTGAGGTCAGTGGCGTTAAGAGTCCCAGGAGGAACCCTTGGTTTGTCACTCATTCATTTGCAAAGTTGACCATTCAAATAGTCTTTCTCACTTTTCAATTGGGCAGGATCTGACCAGGGGCTGCTGAGATCCTACAGCCTTAGAAGCCCCTATGATGTTCTCTGTACTGTAAGTTTTCCGGCTGCACTTTAACATATTCAGTGCTGGTTTTCAGTTACGTCTCATTGTTTCCATTACTTTTCTATGCCATTCTGTCTTCTTAGATGTGCTGGAAAAATGGTAGCAACCACCTAAGCAGGGAAATCAAAGTCACCGTCTTCAAATAAGCATTGATTATTTAAACAGCATCATCTTTTATTTACGAAACAGTCACATAATTACATCAGAGAAACCTACCTCACAGAGATGTTGTGAGGCTCTCCTGAGTATTTGTATGGCCTTCAGAAAGAGGAAGCCACCCTGTAAGTGCTTAATACTATTTTAATAAAGATTTTAATATTTTCCTCCAGAGTGATTGGGTATTTGAAGATGTTTTGGGGATGACATGCACAAGGGTGTATGGTAAGAGCAGGGTGCAGGCTGAATTGTGTGGGTGTTTTTGGTTTTTAATGCAGTGGAGAATCTCTCACCAGGAAGGGATGGCTCACAGTGTCTTTTCGCTAATCCCATCTCGAGCTACTCTGGAGTTCCCAGTTTAGTTCACATAAAGACTCAGCTGTGGGACAGCTGTTCCACTTCTGTCCTGTGCTCACCGTTCAAAGTCTCTGCGGCCATCAGCCCCGGCTCTGACCCGCTTTGCTGGCTTCCACCACTGCCTCCAGGGCAGCTGCTGCGTGACCTGGCGGCTGCCCTCTGCCACCCCCAAATGAGAGACAATCCTCTAATGCTCTTCAGCCCTCTTAGGACGATGTGTGTCTTGTGCCAGGTGAAGATCTGGTGTAGCTGCTTGGCTAATGTAAGGTCAGCCCTGATGAGGAAGCAGAGATGTCAGTACCTGCCACCCCGCCCCGTGCCACAGGAATACGTTGGTAATCCTTTTAATAGTGAGATGCAAATGATCATTAAAGCCAGTAAATGCTGTTTTCTGGAATTCTGTGCTGTAGTGGTGTTCTGTTACTTCTACTCTCGGAGATCTGTGCGCTGTGTGTTCATGGTACCCAGCCCTGGGACTGCAGTCACATGCTTGACACACATACCATACTTGCTTAAGCATTTTCTAGAAAAGTTATGACTTTTGTCACCCCCCTTGGGAACAGGCAGCTTCTGATACTGTTTTACTCTTAATCCCATGATACCTCAGACTCGTAAGGCTGCTGCAGGCCCACTTCCTCTTTCGGATGGAGGTGGCAGAATTCCTGCCAGAGCAGGGCAGCCTCTTCCCACGTTTCTCATGCATTCAGAGTGGAGAAAAGGTTTGGGGTTTTGTTTCTTTGAGCGTTTGGGGATGCTGCAGCAGAAATTGTCTGAATCCTGTCGTATGGTGGTAGTTAAAGTCTAGCCTGTGAGTAATACACATGGTTCCATGACGCCAGTCTGTTCCAGCAGAGCTGTGCCAGGATTCAGGAGACTCTGTAGTTTAGTTTACTAATTTTTGGGTGCTTCAGATCAAAAAGCGAAAAACAAAACCAGGCATGAAAGAAAAAAAATCAGGTTCGGGTTTCTATTTCAGACTCTCCTTGCTCTTCTCTTCTTTGTGCTCTGCCAAACTGGGGCTTTCTTAGGATGGCAGATTAGCAAATGGAAGCAAGCCTACGTCCCTGAGCCATCAGTGTAACATCTACCTCCTAGCAAAGAATAGTCCAGATCAAAATTTCTTTAATTAAAGTTAAGTTGTTTCTGCCACTGTTGGAAGCTGTATTTTGATTTCCATGAACAGTCAGGTATCTGGAGTCTTGCAGCTCTGCTTTGCTTTGTGATGATTATTTTTTTTTTGGTAGATTTAAATACAGGGAGATTGAGTGATTTCTTCAGGTCACAGACAGGTCTAACCCTACCTGGGTCTTCCCAGTGTCTCAGAGTCAATTTTCTGGTTACACAGAATAGGTTTATTGAAGACTAGTCCCTCATTCCTCCACCTGCAGGGTGGAGAAACGGTGTGCTCCGGCAGCACCATTGCCTATCCCCTTATCCACTTGGTTACCCTTTGGCTGTCAGTCCATACGTCTGTGCAGGCCTTGCTCTCACGCCCTTTCCTTGGAGCATGTGGCCATCACAGCGTAGAAGTCTCCACCACGGGCTGTCCTTTCTCATCTCCACTTTCCAGGACAGGCTGGTTGTGAAAATCAATGAAGAGTTTATGGATTAAAACACCAGCGAGGCTTCCCAGAATCGGAGCTGTGAGTGGGACCCACCACCAGTGAGGTCCAGCCCTAAAACGAAAGACAGAGAGGTGTCGGTGAGCCAGACTGGAACCACTGCCCTCCGGCCGCACGGCCCATGGTGGGGCAGGAGCGAGCTGTGGGAGCAGAGGTGTCTAGTGCCATTTCACACACTGGGCCCTACAGCTGGTTTAGGGGAATTCTCTATCCACCCCCAGCGTAATTGCTGGAGGGAAGGTCACGTTCCCCCAGCAGCCTGGGAAAGTGGCTCTGCGCTGTCTGCAGGTCTCTTGTTCTCCTACTGAAATAGTCCGTGTGATCCTGATGAGCATGGCTGTCAGGCAGATGAGACACACGCCCCCTTTCCCTCCCCATTTCCAGTAACATCTGCACCTCCTCTACCAAGAGCTCACAGATATAGTCTGGAAATATAACAAAAATGGGCAGCCAGGACAGGAGACTGCTGATGCCCTCACCAAGGGAAAAGCCGTAGCGTGGCTCCATGTCACTAGAGAGGGGAAGGCATGGTTTGATCTCCAGGTTCAGACATCTTAATCTAGGAGAGCTCTTCAGCCACCCAGCTGTAAGTACCTGCTTTCAGGCGAGCTGAATTGCTCTCTGGCTGCAATAACCGGCTAGATCTCCAGCTAACAAGTAGCCAGTTTGGTGCCCAAACAGAGGTATCTGGATGTCAAGATGAATCCCGTGCTGCAGAATTAGTGGACCCCATGTTTTGTGTACACAATGCATGGGGCCTGCTCTCGGGAGGAATGTACTCTGCAGCAGTACCATCAACTTGGTCCAAAGAAAAAGGCTTCCTGACCATTTTATCTTGGACTTCTCCTCTCCTTGTGAGCTGAGCAGTGTAAAAGCAGAATGGGTCACTCACTTGAAGACGTCCATTCCCCAGCCAGCAATTGCTGTGAAGACCCTGGGTGGCAGGTCCCGGGAGGGGTTTATGGCATAGCCCGAGTTCATCCCCATCCCCACGCCGATGCCCAGGACCAGGATCCCGGTGAGCAGGGCCTGCGTGCCCTTCAGGGCTCCATTGTTTTTCTCATCGTGGATGACCAGAATGCCCAGGAGCAGCATCACCGTCGCTATAAACTGCAGGAGGAGGAAAGGTGGAATAGGTCAGGAGAGAGAATGAGGAAGGCCAAAAGGTCCTGCTTAGCAGAAAGGAAGAGACTTCCCAGAATGGAAGAACAGGTGGGATTCATGGTCTGATTGAGTGAGGAGGGACCCCAATGTTATTCCCTCCTAATAGGTGGACTGAAGAAAGGTCTTGACTCGTTTTCCAGTAAAAACATCTCCACCTCTAGGACTGGTATGAACTTCTCAGTACTGTCCTCTCCCTCCACCTTTCAAGATAGGGACATGGGTTATTTTAAGTACGTTTTGTCTAACAGAGGCAGAGCCATAACAAATTGCTAACGTGACCAGTCTGATCCTCCTTAGAGGGAGCGATGTTTTACACAGCCTGTTGCATTAGCCCTTTCAGGGCTAAAAGCAGATACCAGATCCTCATTGGGAAGCCTGGATCTCCCACCCATGACAGTGCGTAGCTGGCATTTGTAGATCTGCAGTGCCCAAGATGTCAGGAACTGTGGTTTGAATAGAAGTGATGACTCCTGTCTCTTCATGCTTCAGAAAATGCAGCTGGAGAGCCTTGCACTGCTGGCAGAGATGCCAGCAAAAGCAGAGACTCTGCAGTTTTTGGCAACACGCTGTCCCTGTCATTTGGTTTCTTGTGCAGCAAGGGCACTGCGTGCTCCACAGGAGGCTGAGTGATCAAGGCCCCCCACACTTATAGGCTCTCCAGCTCTCACTGACCTCCTCATCATGCCCAGGCAAGAGTTTTGTCAGCTCAGAGACAAAAGCACAGGCTTCCGCACATCTGAGTTGGAAGAGAATCTTCCTTCTCCATTGTCCCAGTGCTCCATGTCCCCTGTAGCATCCCCTTCTTATTTCTGGGCATCTGGGAATCAATTGTACCCAGTCTAAATGGGACTGCTCAGACCCCAGAGGTTCCATCCAGACAGGTGGTGTTCATGTGAAGACAGTCCCAAGCCCTCTGTGCCGGAGGGGACAGCCAGCAGAACTGCTTGGGAGCATGGAGTGGGTGTAGGATCCAAAAAGGGGAAGACCAGTACAGGGAACTGCCCAGAGCCCAAAGTAGGTGGTTCCTGATATAGCTCAGTTTCTCACTTCCCATTGCTTGGGCTACGTGCAGGGAAGGTGTTTGGAGGACACTCAGACCAAGCTGTGGAGCAGCCTACAGGCATTACCCTTCAGGGTTGGCCACCAGGGTGGATCCTTGGTGGATCCTATTTGTCAGGCACCTGCCTGGGTGGTGGGCTCCTTGGAGCAGAGGTTGTGATTCTGTCTGCCCATGTGGCACCATGAGTTCCCTGTTGTAGAACTGCAGTAGCTCCTGTTACCACCTACCACACCTCAGGGGTCCCCACTGACCTCTGTGAAGAAGCCCCCCAGCAAGGACACGTAGGGAGCAGGGTAAGTAGAGAAGATTGACGCCGTGGCAGTTGGTCCTGTCACTGTGAAGTTCCCCTTGGTGTAGTCGTGCAGAGCATCTAAGGGAGATGGTAATTACAGGAGTTAGCACAGAGTTCATCCCACATGGCACGTACACAAGGCCACCCATCCCAGCCATCACGGACACCACGGGGAAGAGAGGCAATGGGAGATATGATGGAGGTGACACACCCCTCGAAGGGCATGATCTCACTGATATCTGTTACCTGCAGACTTTGGTCTGCAGTTGCTTCCTTAAGCCTACCAGCTCCCTGTCCCTGCTCTGGGAGCCTGGGGCAAGCTGGATGCTCTGGAGGCCTCCATCCCTCTGCCCCTTGGAGCCTGAGACATGCTAGAGCCAAGGGGTGGTGGGTCCTCTGCTCACAACACAAACCACATATGTCCGTGTCCTGTTTTCCACAGACCAGCAGAGTCCCCCAGAGCTCCAGCTGTACCTAGTGCATGGTCGTCCATGTAACTTAAGCCCTTGCAGACCCTGGAAACAAACTGCTGACAAAACACAGCTACTGGCCTCGAGTTGAGAACAGGTTTTGGCAGTGGGAATGCCACTGGCCAAAAGGAGCTGCGCTCTCCAGGAACTGCACATCCTTCCCAGAGATGTCTGGGCCCTGCTCCGGCTTTGAGCTATAAAGGTCAGTCCCATAAGGCAGGAGATCGCCTTCCTTACCCAGACATCTTGCTGGGTACTGTAAAAGGAAATATTTTTGACAAGCAGTGAGATAAGACTAAAATGGTGCCCACAGCAACCCCTGTGATAAAGACACAGCCATACCATAATAAAGGCCAAAGACGGTCGCTGCTGCTGTAAAGGAGCCCAGGAACTGCCCGATCAGATAGGCTGGGAGCTTTCTCCAGGGGAGGTTTCCTAAAATGCAGTGTGTGATGGTGATGGCAGCGTTCAGATGAGCTCCTGCAAAATCATAGCAGAAGTGAGTGTCCTCAGCGCTGATGCATCTGTTTTGGAGCGTGCCCCATGCCCCACGGTAACCACCCAGACCTTACTCCACAACACCAGGACTCCCTCAGAACAGAGTCTCCCTCCTGCACTGACTCAAAACTGACCCTGAATGATTCAAAGCAGATAGCTCCTAGCTCTAGTGATCTAAAAATCTGACAACTTCTGCTTCATGTTGTAGACCACAGGCTGCCACAGTCACCTCACCTGTTAGAGACACATCTCTTGGCATGGCATGGCACAGCGTGACTTTTTCTGAGGAAAAAGACCTGGGAGTCCTGGTGGCCAACAGGATGACTATGAGCCAGCAATGTATCCTTGTGGTCAAGAAGGCCAATGGCATCCTGGGGGCCATCAAGAAGAGTGTGGCCAGTAGGTCGAGGGAAGTTATCCTGCCCCTCTGTTCTGCCCTAGTGAGGCCCCATCTGGAACACTGTGTCCAGTTCTGGGCTCCACAGTTCAAGAAGGACAGGGAACTGCTCGAGAGGGTACAGCAAAGGGCTACAAAGATGAATAGAGGCCTAGAACATCTCTCTTATGAGAAAAGGCTGAGGGACTTGGGTCTTTCCAGTCAGGAGAAGAGAAGACTGAGGGGGATCTGATCAACACCTATAAATAGGTGGGTGTCAAGAAGATGGGGCCAGTCTTTTTTCAGTGGTGCCCAGTGACAGGACAAGAGGTAACAGGCACAAACTGGAACATAGGAAGTTCCACCTAAACATGAGGAGGAACTTCTTTCCTTTGAGGGTGGCAGAGCACTGAAACAGGCTGCCCAGAGAAGTGGTGGAGTCTCCGTCTCTGGAGATATTCAAAACCCACCTGGAGATGTTCCTGTGCAACCTGCTCTAGGTGGATATGCTTTGGCAGGGGGATTGGACTAGATGATCTCCAGATGTCCCTTCCAACCCCATATCATTCTGTGATTCTGTGCCTTTCTCTCTGTATTAATTTCTCCATTCAGCTTAAAGGGAGCCCAGAACTTAGACTCACAACCCACCTTCTATATAGCTACAGGTAGATTAGGCAAATCTTGTCCCAAATAATTGCAAGGCCTGCTGAAAACATCTGATAGACAAGGAGGGCCTCACCCTGGCAGAGCTGAGCACTCCAGCTGACGGGAGCTGTGGGCCCTTAGCACATCTGGCATGCAAGGCATGAGATGCCAGGGAAATGAACTGCAAAATCAACCACTGCTGCCCCTTATCTTCACATCTGTACAGCAAATCCTATGCAAGGCTGTTGGCAGGGACTCAGATTAGCCCTTAGATGTCACCACATTGAGAAGGGGTTAGCAGACGGTCAATCTGCACTAGCGTGGAGCAGACCCTGTCCTTCCCTTGCAGAGTTTGTGATCTTGGTCTGCATTTCCTTACATCTTTTAGTGCATGGCTTCTGTTGTCTGCTTTCTACGGAGGAAGTTTTTATCACAATGGCGCTTTCGGAGAATGACTAAGTGGATCCAGGTTTGGTGCCCTTGGTGCAAACCACATTTGTTCTCCATGCCTCATCTCCCTACGAGTCTGAAGGAAATACTTGCTTTTTCCTGCCTAGTAGGTGTAAACTTTGGGGGTTAGTAAATACTCCAACCAGAGCGGCCTCTTCCTACTCCAGACTCAGAAATGAGGAAAGGCCAGACACACATCATCTCATCAAAGTACAGGAAGAGTGAAGTGAAAGTGCATGTACCGCCTGCTACAGTCCCACAACCGCAACAGAAAGGGGGGGATACCCCTTTTTCTTCCGTCCTTTGATCCTTTGCAGGCGTGACCAGCAATTTCAGAGATCACAAGAAACATTGTGTGACTCAAATGAAGCCAAATCTCAGAGCTAAGAAGCCTTGAAGCTGACTCCAGAGCCAGCCTGTTGCTGACTGAGCTGAGACCCTTCCTTTCACCTCCCAGCCCTCAGCAGATCAGCTCCATCTCAAATGTCACCTGGGACTGCAGAGACCTACTTTCCATAGCTCACTTTCCCCAGGATGTCTCCACCAGCTCCAAAAGGACAGGGAGATCAAAAGATGACACTTGGGAAATTTTTCCTTTCCAACCCAGCCCACACCTTAGACATCTCTCTGCTCCGACAGTTCAAGAGCAAGGACTTGCTTTAATTTTCTGCCCACTAGAGCCCTTAATGTCTTCTCATGGTGCAAATGAATGCAGAAATTGCACAAGGCAAAGGTAGTGCTCTGTCATGTGAGAATACAACTCCAGGGCCCTGAAACACACCTCCTGCGTTCGCGTGGGGCGTATGCGCATGGGTGTGCATGATAAGGAGAAAATTTGCATACCATCCCTTGTTGCAACATCAGCAGTAAGCTCTCCTTTGCAATAAATGATTTACTTCCCCGTGGCTCAGATTGGTAGCACGTTTCCAGAGATCCTTATCTCCTTGGGCCATGGTGGTGTATCCCAAGCACCTAACGGGGGCGCTGCTGAAACCTGGCTCCACTGACTGCAGCAGGAAGGGATGGCCACACTCTGCCAGTCTCCCTGTCTGACTTGCCCCCATCTCAGCTCAGGACACACTTTTTGGGTCAGAATACTGGAGGTATGTTGTGCCCGCCTTGTCCCCAGCTTCTCCTGACCTTGCGGCGCCATCGCGACTCCTTGGCTTGATCTCAGACGTGCCTCCCCCCCTGCAGACTTGGCTGTGATCACTGGGTCACAAGGCTGACCCTGGTTATGGTCACCAGACCTGCCCTGCTCTTCTTGCTTGGGGACCCTAGGACTGCATTTTTTGCTGGTGAGGTCACTTGCCCCACCTTGCCATGCCATCACCCACCCCTCCACAGCCCGTTCCTGCCCACCCCTGACTCATGTGGCCTTTATGGGACATAGAGATCTCCTGTGCTCAAGTGTCCCGCTCACCAGAGATTCCTCCAGCCGCGTGGATACCCAAGGTAACGCCAATGCCAAATCCCAAATTGATGCTCAGATGCTGCCCAAACTGTCCTCTTCCTAATACCACTTGTGCCACAGAAGACAAGCCAAAGACCTAGTGCATGGAAAAAGAGAGAAAGGGGTGTTAAAAGTAATGTTATCACTGTGGTGGACTGAACTTCTTTGTTACTTTTTCTACAATACTAACAAATTCCCAAAGACGGGAAGACTCTAAGATGTCCATGGTCAGGACGTGAAATGAGAATGACCTTCCTCCGCAAAGACGGAACAGATAACTGGATTATTCCTTGTTGGTGACCATCACGCCAAACAAGACACTCTGCTATAGGGACAGAAACCACAGACACCCACACCGACGTCCTGGGCTTGGCTGGAATCACTCACACGGCCATGGTAAGGGCGTCTGAACCTGAAGCCAGGGACGTGAGCCAGGGGAGCATCACCTCAGACCACCCAGAGGCAGCGCCCAGGCCAGGTGGAAGAAGGGTGGGCCAATTCTTGTTGTTTTTCTTCTATTGGTGTGCAATTTATTGACTAAAAATGTAGTTTGGGCAGCACAAAGCTCTTTGCCAAACTCGAGCCTAATTTTGGTAACCTATCCTGGAAAAAAAAACAAGGGAGGAAATTCCGGTTTTACTTTTCCTTTCGACGCATATACTTTCACTTCAAAAACAGAAAAAGTATCAATATTTTTTTAGTGACTAAAGGGGAACTGTGAAAAAAGTTTTAAAGAAAGTAAACACTCTCCAGCAGGAAAAGACATTAAAGAAATTGCTCTGGCCTAAAAGTAAATTGTATTTCACTTTTTTAATGTGGTCAGAGGGTAGAAAAATGAGTTCATTGCACAACTCTTACACTGAAATCTGCAGAAGGACAAAGCTCCTCTCGAGGTCTCTGCCTGCTTCACAAACCACTTAGGGCTTGGAGAGTATATCCTGTTCCTTGGACTGCAGAGGTGTTTACCCAGGGTGACATGTCCCTCCAAGACAAAAAAAGTCATCTAAGCTTCTGCTCTAGCCTGTCCTGTTTTGACTTGGATCTTTACTGGCTGCTTTGCCTGGATCCAAATTTTATCTCGCGCATCTGCTCTCCCTCTTCCCTTTCAGACAGCAACAAAACCCCCTCTTCCCCAGAGCCACCGTTCTTATCTCTCTCGACTACACAGACCACGCTCCGTGCTCTGCGTGGAGCTACAGCCTGCACAGTGTGAGCCCTTCCCTCAGCCTGCCTCAGCAAAAGCCCCCAAAAGCGGTGTCCGGGATGTCCCCAGCATCTGCAGTGCCCTTATAAAAACTTTGCCTGCTCATCTGTGAGCTTTTCCAAAGCCACATCCAAGAGAAGCCAAATGCATAAGGCATGGGTTTTGCAGGACAGCACGCAGGTGCGGGGAGGAGACGTGTCTGTTGCAGCTCAACAGCTCTATCCCAAAATAAAACCCCACAGGACAGGCCAGAGAATCTCTTTTTCAGCACGGATCCAAATCTCTGGGCTCTTCCTCTATTGTCACGGTCCCAAAATAACCTTATTTTTTCTTTTTTTTCCTGCCTCCCTACTCCTTGTGCTGTTTTCTCCTGCTGCCCGGTTCCCTCCTGCATGAGCACAGCCTGTCTGTTGAAGCGAGAAGCCCTGGCTGCGTGCCATCATCCAACCAACAGCCAACCGGGCATCCCGGAGATGCATCCAGCACATTCCCAGTTGCAGTAGTGCCTGGGGGGCTGCTGAAGAGTTGGATGCTGGGTGGTACATTCGGATGCTGGATGCTGTTTGCGGCCAGCCCTTGATGCAGTGTCCCACCTCCTACTCCATTCCCTCATGGGGATCCATCATGAGGTGCAGGCTCCAAAACCTGCCTTGGACTGTCAAGAGTGCAGAGAAGTGTCCTCCTCATGCCGCTTTCCCAGAGACAGCCCTGACAGGACACCCCCCAACTTGGATCTTTATCACCTGGAAATTTCCACCACCAAGAAATAAAGGGGATGGAAAAGGAAAATGGTTTTGTTCAGCTCCTGCTGAGGAGTCACAGGTGTCTGTACGCTGACTTCCAATGCGTGCAAAACTACCTGTGTAGTGAGGAGTGAACTTCAAGGAGCTGGATGTGTGTAGAGGTGTGATAAAAAGCAGGCATCCTTTGCACGTGCATTGTTGCCTTTGAGAATAAGCCCCTTTGTCTGTACAGGCAGCTGTGTCAAAAGGTCCCCGTGCTTACACAAATCTTATCTTCCTCCTGTGCAAATCTCCAAGTACGAGTTATGTGGATTATCCCCAGCCTCTGTCCAGTCCAAAGCATCTCTCTGACTGCAAAGCCTTCCTCACCCTCTTCCCAAACACCTCTGAAGGAGCCCGAGAGCTCAAAACCACTTTTTCTGCATGAAACAGATCCCTCCGGTAAGAGGGGAGTTTCAGTATGACTTGGATAAGCACTATTCGTTTGCCAGCATAAGAAAATCAAAAGCAAAATCCTGGCATGCTTTACACCCGGTAATTAAGTTTCCTAATGGTGGGTTGTGGCTCTGGAGAGTTTCACAGGCGTCCATTACCCTGGCAACCCCAGGAGGAAAATGGGATCATTTGCTGCCCTCATTTCACAGAGGCTGCCAGTGGCAGAGGAGTCAGGGTCTGCTCCCCAAACCTGTGGAGGACCCTCCAGCCACCCCATTGCCTCAGACACGGCAGGAAGAAAAGCCTCAATTCACTACTTGGGATATTTCAGGGGGTCTGGTAGAAGCATTGTGTTGCCCCACCTGACCAGACACTAGTTCATTCCCAGACTCTTCCTCTTTTTTTTTTTTCATAGAAGACAACTGAAACAGCAGCTGATCTCCACCTGCTTCACCCTCTCCCGTCACCCACCTGCCACCCTCCACGTTGCTTTTTTCCTACAGGAGGTTTTTGACAGACGTCCTACCCCATGGGAAGCTGCCGCCCCACCAGAGCAGAGGGGTGAGAAGTAGCGACCAGCCGCTGAGCAACCCCGGGGACGTGGTAGGAAACCACAAACAAGGACCTTACAAACCTGCTGCTGTGAATGCTTATCCTTTCACCCATCCAGCACACACACACACACCCACCACTCACACACACACACACATCTGGTCCCATCTCCTCCTTACCATGAGGATGAACATCCCCAGCGCTTCTGCCAGCAGCTCCCTGATGGTGCCGCTACGAGTCGTGAGCACCTTCTGAATCTTCTCCAGCATTTTGCTCTCCGGCTCCAGCCCGCAGCCACAGGAGCTCCTGTTGTGACAGCACACTTCATTGCGCCCAGCCAAGTTACCCTTTGAAACCTGGCAGCCTCCCTTCACCCCCAGACACCTTCACTCATTTGGTTAACGATGAACAAGCCAATAAAGCAGCAGCTGGCTTCAAAGTCTTCTCCCCCCACACACACACACACACGCGCGCGTGCACAGGCCATCCCTTTAAAACTATATGGTAAGGCTGCAAAGTTTCTGCTACTGGGGCACTGCGAACTCTGCGCCTCTGCCCAGGAGCGGCCTATCTCCAGACTGGTGGAGCTATAAATAGCCTTGGCGTGCTCCTAATGCCTCCGTCTTTCTCCGTATCCCTTCCCACAAAGCTCTGAACAGGAATTTTGGCTGTGCTCTGCGTTGTAAACCCACTGGCTGGTGGTTTTGGTGATGTTTATTTTCCAACAGGTGGGATGAGGACCGTTTGCCATGTGCTTTGAAGGTCCATTTGGGTGCCCAGCCTGCGGAGAGGATCATAGAATCATAGAATCTTAGAATGGTCCAGGCTGGAAGGGACTTCCAAAGGTCATCTAGTCCAACCTCCCCGCAGTCAGCAGGGACACCCCCAACTAGACCAGGTTGCCCAAGGCCTCATCGAGCCTCACCTTGAATGTCTCCAGGGAAGGGACCCCAACCACCTCCCTGGGCAACCTGTTCCAGTGCTCCACCACCCTCATAATAAAGACCTTATTCCTAATATCCAATCTAAATCTGCTCTTCTCCAGCTTAAAGCCATTGCCCCAGGATGCTCTGCCTGGAGCTGGTGCACACCACTGTCTGCAGCCGGGAAGGGCACAGTGCCTGGGGCGTTTCTTCAGGTTGAATATTTGTTCTTGGTGAACACACCTCTGCCCACAGCTCCCATCACTAGTGGGGACCCTCCCCATCAGCCCCCCGGGTTTGTCCTCTCATGTGGGGCAAGGAGAGAGACCAGTCTCAGCAATGATCTGCAGAGACCTTCAATCCCACCTGGCTGCCAGAGCAGAGCCCTCACTGTCCTGATTCCTCCTGCGCCTCCTGATTCTCTCTGCTGGTCTCCCTGCTCACCAGGTGCTCTTACCTCCCCACTGTGAAAAGGTTTTAATACCTTTGCTCGATCACTGAAAAACATAAACCCACTGACCGCTCAAGACCTTTTTCTGCGGGCCTTGTCTGGTTCTTTGCTGGTTTTCTTCACCTTTCTCTCAACCTGCTGCAGCTTCTCAGGGTGGCTCTGGAGGGGGCTCGGCACACAGCTCTGGAGGGGTGACCAGCAGCTGACCCGATGGGGAAGTAGTGCTCTGCTCACTCTGGCCCTGGTGTCACCTCCCTCTGGCACTACTGCACTGCAGAAGTTCACCAGCTTTTCTTTCGTCCACAGGACACTGAGCAGCTCTATGGAAGAAGCTGGGAAGCTGATTCTTCTCTTTGTTCCACAGATGATTGTCTATCTTGTGGGAGGGAAGGGTTTTATGGACTAGGGTAAGCCCTCCTCCAGTGACAGATTAGCTACTGACCTCGGTGAACACCTGGCTAAATATGCAGTAATTTACTATTCTGTTGTTAATAATAAGGACCATCTAATCATGAAGGATGATAACCACGCTGCTGGCAAGGGTGTTCCTCCTGCATGTTTCTAGGTGGGAAGTTTATTTTGTCCTATGAGTCTGTGAGCCATGCTGTGGCACAGAAAAGGCGGCCAATGAATTTTTCCAAGTCATTTCATTCTCTGCCATGCAAATAAATGTTTATTGCTGGAGCACTGGAACATGGGCCTTGGAGTACCAGGTCAGGGTGGTGCCAAGAGCCTCAAATTTCTTCTGCACAGGGTAATTTCCAGCTGACATGTAAAGCTGAGGTCCTGGCATTAGCAAGTGTTGGAGATCTCACAGGCTTTCTTAGATGGGCAAGGTGTGACTGGGTCAGTATCTCCCACAACTGGACCTACAACTTGGTTTTTTACTCCTAGATCTCAGGTAGCCTTCCAAGTGGATTCCTCCCTTGTGGGCAAACAAGAAAGCTGTTGTGTCTCTGGAAGACTTTGTCTCCTGTATTCAAGCATTAACAATAGGCATCTCTATATTCTAATTTGGGCTGAAAAATGGACAAGTATTTTTTGGGAACACTAGGCTCCCACGGACTTGCAATCTTCTCAGCAAAAAAAGGCAATCCCAGTTTGCAATAGAAATATTTGACTTGGTGATAATATTAGCAGTATAATCCCCAATATTGCCACCAAATTCCCTAAAACTCCAGCGTGCTCCTAGGATGGCATCATGGATGTGCCTCTTGCCACTGCTTGTCCTTGTACACAGGTCGTTCCACAAGGTGGCACTGAGACATTAATTTCTCCCTTAAAAGTGTACAGATGTGTTTCTCTGTTGGCTGCTGAAAATGTGAGAACCCTTTAGTATTAGGGTTCTTCCAGGCACTTTTATACATTAAAGAAAGGTGATCTGCTAATGTTCAAGGACTGTAACAGCAAGAGGAAAAAACGTTCTCTGAGTCCTATAGGGCAGAGCACCACTGCTGTGACAGCACACAAAACTGAAACGTGTGAGCCTCGCCTGTCACCCTCCACTTAATGACCAGCAGAGAAAACCAGGCAGCTCCAAAGGGCAATTCATCCCCACCTAAAATCAGCATGTGACAGCAGACCTATGAGTCACTCTGGATGCTGGCAGTTTCCCTCTAGTGTCTGCACTAGGGATGTGGAGTGATCGGCCCCAGGGTGCCCATCCATGTGGAGATATCTGCTGCCAGGTGAGCTGGACTGCCCTTCTTCCCTCCATCCAGATGTGGTGATCTTGAGTACACTCAACCAACCATGGGCTGGAATGTGAGGATCTGCCGGTTGCCCAACATGACCTGTTTCTACTTGCATGGTTTCACTTACCTGCAGGGCTGACGAGGGCCTCTAAGGTCACCAAATACAGTCCCCTACTAGCATAAGCAGCCACACCACATCTCTTTCCTGACCAGGCCAGTCACCATTTTAGGGGTAAGTGCTTTTCGCCCCAACAGTGCTTCTGCTGGAAGCCTGTTACCACAACTAGCTTCTGTGGAGATTAGAGATTTTCGTCTAATTTCCAGCCAAATTCTCGAAGCCATTTGTTCATGTGCCAGCATTACCCCATCTCAGTCATGAGTTAACTCATCTCTTACAGGTACTATCCCATAAAGTTTTCCTGTTGGGTTCGTTAGGAGCGTTACCTGCTCACGCTTAGCTCTGCACCACCTCCTGATGTTTACCTTGACTTGCTCACACGTTGAAACTTCACTCAACATCGACCATACAATGATTTTACTGTGTTTTCCACCGCGCATTAAGCAACCACCTGCTAAACCAAACCCATTTTCTTCCCTAAGGCAGGTGTGCTTTCAGCACGAGTAATAAAGGCCTCAGTTTGGAGAGGAAAATCCTGGCACGGTCTAAGCCCACTAATAGTGCTGCTGTTGATAAATATGGCACTGAAGAGCCAGGGGAACAACCCTCCTGGGTCCTGCTAGAGCATCCCTGGGAAGGATGAGTGCCCAGGGACTCCAGGGCAGTCAATGCTTCTGCAAGGAATAGCGTCTCCAACCCAGTTTGACAGTGCACATGTTTCCTCTGCACCCAGGAGCTCATTTATCTCTTAATTGCACTAATCAACAGCTGGAATGTCACCACTCTACTAGCTTCAGCCGTGCTGGTGAAGCATTAACTTCTCCCCAGAGGCTCAAAGGAGCATGAGCAGACAGCACAGCAGAGGAGCTCCTCACCGTGGATGAGGACAGCTTGCTCCTCCATCAGACCAAAGGAACATGTCACTGAGACATCTCCAGGCCCCTTTAGGAAGGAAGCTCAGGTCAGAGAGACAAGTACACCCCTGGTATGACCTTAGCTGTCCAGGACAAACCCCACTCAACATACCTAGAGTACCTACAACCCATGGTCCCACATCTAACGTTCACGGTCTATCTCATCCTCTCCTTAACAGATGGCAGGCACTGAGTGAGTCACAAACACCCCAGATACCCATCTCTCAGCAGACACCTTTGTTCTCCTTACTGTTACCCAGCTCCCCGTTCCCAGGACACCATCCTCCACAGCCTTTCAGCTCACCCTGCCTGCCATCACCCCCTGCCCAGAAGCTGGCCAAAGACACATCACCTGCACGTGCTCCTTTCCAGTGAAACCAGGCTAGCTCTTACCACGCTGGGCAGAAGTGGGAGCCAGAGGGACCAGCACAGGGATCTGGTGGCATGACGGTGGGATTCTGCTCCGGTCTGCAGCCCTCCGCTTCCCTCCCCGGGGGCACGGTGCCTCCCCGCCCCAGACTGCTAAAGCTCGATCAGCCAGAGGTAATCCCCCAGGCGGTGGTGTCAGCAGGAGGGGACTTACATGGCTCTTGTTGGTCATTAGGGGGAGAACAGGGCTGCCCAGGAAGAGGTCGCCGCCTGGGGCAGCGCTGGCCCCATTGTTGGGCAACAGAGCAGAAGCAGGGACCTACCCACCCTACACTGGGCCACCCTCCCCTCCTGATCTCCACCTGGATTTCCAGACAGAATTGGGTCGGGTTTATAGACAGCAAAGCATAATGGTATTTGAGGCACCTCACTGGCTTCCATCTGCGCATAGCCCTGGGAAGTCTCCTCCATGTGCACCCTAGGGTATTTAACAGAGAGAGCAACACACGGGGGCACCTCAGGTCCCACAAGAGGTCCTATCAGCTCTTCATCTGCTGTCATCCCCCATTCTCTGCCCTCTGTCTGACTTGTGAGCATCTTTTTCTCCTGACTAGCTCAGAGCCAGGCTCCCACTGTTCCCCATGTGTGGGAGCATCCCCCTGCCTGCCCCAAGACCCCGCTGAGGAGCTCCTCCAGACCCAGGTAGAGAGCAGTGGGCTCTGTGGGTGCAAATGTCCTGCTGAGCTTTGAGCCGCCTGCTCTGGTCTGCCTTCAATCTACAGATAAGGTGAAAGCCAGGGAAACCACAGGGCTGACAGGACATCATCACCCTGGAGATAAGAGGAGACAGGCTTTCTCCCGGAAGAGAGCGAACACCCGCATTCTGAAAGAAGAGATTAAAGAGGAAAAGCTGCAGGCTTGGGAGGGAGGCACTGGGTGAGTTCAGTGAGGTCCTGAAGTGGCAGTCTGATGGAGCCAGCATGCTGACCTGAACGTTTCCCTGCCTCTGACCATACCCAGGACACAGAATGGCTGTGTCCTCCCCTCAGGACACAACAAGTTTGCTCTTACATATGGTGCCACAGTACAAATAGAACCCCTCATGGTTCAATTCATTCCATCTCCTCTGCCTCATTCATCCTCCAGATGCTCCAGTCCAGAAGGGTCTGCAGGACCCGCCAGCCCAGTATCCCCCTAAATGGCACCAAAAAGGCATGAGCCTGTGTTAACAGTGCCAAAGAGCAAAACCAGAGCAGGGGACAATGGCGTGAACACAGCCACGCCTGCTCCCTCAGTGCTGCTGGAGCAAGGCTAAGCCATGAGTCAACGCAGTCCTTCTTCACAGCCACCAAGATGCTTAAGGGTGGGATGCATCCATACATTCCACTCACATAAGCTACACCCTTCAAGAGATGGTGCTAAACCCGTAGCCGAACCACAGAACCATAGAATGGTTTGGGTTGGAAGGGACCTTAAAGATCATCGAGTTCCAACCCTCCCACCCTGGGAAGAGACACCTCCCACCAGACCAGGTTGCTCAAAGCCACATCCAGCCTGGCCTTGAACCCCTCCAGGGATGGGGCATCCATAGCTTCTCTGGGCAACCTGTTCCAGTGTCTTGTCACCTTCAAAGTAAAGAATTTCTTCCTAAGATCTAAATCTCCCCTTTTTTAATTTAAACCTGTTACCCCTTGTCCTATCACTCCACTCCCTGACAAAGAGTCCCTCCCCATCTCTCCTGCAGGCCACTTCAGGTAGTCGAAGGCTGTTATAAGGTCTTCCCAGAGCCTTCTCTTATCAAGGCTGAAAAACCTCAATTCACTCAGCCTGTCTTCGTAGGAGAGCTGCTCCAGCCCTCTGATCATCTTCATGTCCCTCCACTGAACCTGTTCCAACAGGTCCATGTCCTTCCTGTGCTGAGGACTTCAGAGCTGGACACAGTACTCCAGGTGGTGTCTCACCAGAGCAGAGGGAGAGAATTACCTCCCTCAACCTGCTGGCCATGCTTCTTTTGATCCAGCCCGGTTGCGGTTGGCTTCCTGGGCTGCCAGCGCACATTGCCACCTCATGTTGAGCTTCTCGTCCACCAGACCATCTTCACTGCTAGCTGTGATACAGATACTTTGTGGGGCGAGGAACCAACCAGTGACACTAATCAGTACACATGTGTGTAATCAGTGAATTACCGTCAGCCACACGACCGTGTTCTCCCATATCATACCTGCCACGGGGTGTCCAAAGGCCATCCAGAGGCTGGCATGACTCACGTCGGCGGCGAGCAACGCCTGCCACGTGGGGTTCGTCCTTGCTCTCTCTGCAGGGGAGAAAAAAGCCAGGATGCAGGCAGCTGGATCAGCTTTCTCAGAGCCAAGCGGCCCCATCCCAGAGGGCTGCCGCCAGCGCAGACGTGAAGGCATCCGAAGGAAACCCCCGATAAGCTCCCGCTATCGTGGTGGGGAGGAGATGCCACAGATTCCTTGCAGACACAGGCATAAGACAGAGGCACAAATCCCCTCAGACGCTGCCCAGCCTCTCCTGGGGCCCCAAGGAGCCCCACAGGCATTTCAGTGGGGTGTGGAGGTTTGCTCCAGTGACGGCCAGACCTCATCACCCTTATGCTTCCCAGTCCCTTTGGCCTCTCCTGTGCTGTTTTGGAAGACAGGAAAGAGGGGCCAGGTGTGGTGGATCTGAGTGGATTCCTGGGTATCCCCCTCTTATCAGTTCCTACACGTAAAGCTACTGACCCAGGGAAACCCAGAGAAACTGAAAATCCATCTGTTGGTGTCACCTGAATGAAAGTCAGTTTTCCTTGCTCATGTAGTTTCCCAGCACAAGTCCTGCATGACAGAAGAAGCAGCAAATTCACAAAAATGGCAGAGCATGGGAACAGGCTGCCCAGAGAGGTGGTGGAGTCTCCTTCTCTGGAGACATTCAAAACCCACCTGGACAAGTTCCTGTGCAATGTGCTCTGGGTGGACCTGCTTCAGCAGGGGGGTTGGACTAGATGATCTCCAGAGGTCCCTTCCAACCCCATGTGATTCTTTCTATGAAATCAGTATTAAGCAAAGCACCAACATGCAGTCTATTTCCTAAAACACAGGGCACAACACATCAACCATCACCAGCAGTGCAGGTGTTCCTAATACTAAATATTGTCACTGATCTTTATGTTTGTTTTTGCACAGACACAAGCACACACATCCTTATCACCCATTTCCTAGTGAAGAAGTACCTGGTGCATACCACCCTCTCAATTTTGACTTCATAGGACCCCCCAGGGGACAAAATATCTATTAATAATCTCATGAGAATGGCAAAGGATCTGTCCCTCACTCCCAATGGGAATGAGTTAGAGCTCTCTGGAACGACCTCAGAGGGTATTTGCACAGGACCTGACGTGGTGAGCCTCAGATCACAGCACAGCCTCCAGGCTCTGCCACCAGAACAACATATGTACGGATCATGACAGGACTGTGTGAAGCTATAGAGGCTGATTTTTTGCACCTGAAATGTTCGTGCATGTGTCAAACTGCAGCATTAGGTACAGCAGGTGCCTGGCTGGAGCTCTCACCTACAGGAGCAGCCAGCCCAATTCATAGGGAAATATGTTTCGCTGCCCACACGGGTTTGACTGCTCACCTTCACAATAAGCTCAAACTGCTTTTCACGCACTGGGGTACACCTCTAGAAGTTCTTGACACAGGATGCTGCAGGTGCTAAAAAAGGGACCTAGAGATGGTTATACAAATTCATGAAGGTAAAAATCCACCAATGTCTATTAAACAGGGGCACCCCTCTGTCACAAGTGGCCCCTGAGCTGTGAATTGTTGGCCATTGTAAAATATTTCTGGGGAAATACATTTGTTCTGTTCACACGCTCTTCTCCCATCACACCTAGGATCTCCTCCATGGGTCCAACCCTTTTCAGTGGCCACTGCCTGGCTGACTGTGTTGTCCAGTGGAATAGGATGTCCCCCACTTCAGTCACAGGAACAGAAGACTAGCAGCCTTTACTAGCATGCTCTTGCATTGCTCAGTTGCCCTGAAATGACATGAAAATACTTGAAATACATTCCCAGCTCTGCTGCTCCCCAGTGTGAGTCCCGAGCGTCCACTCCTCCTCCCGGAGCTGTTCCCCATCCCCAGGGTATGACCAAAGACACCTTGTTCAGAAGCAGACCAGGGCGGGCAGAGGACACATTTGCAATTGCTTACAGTGATCCTTACTAAAACACATGCCCCAGCCGAGTGCTGGAAGTGCCACCAGCCCCTGGGTCATCCTGAGTCATCCACCTCCTCCTTGCTCTCCTCCTTGCACATAGCGACCTCTCCCAGTCCCAGGACAGCAGAGGACACACGTGTCTCAGCGTCCACTTCACCACTGGTGAGGCCAGTGGTCATAAGAGCAGGTAGGAGTGTCCTTCACACCCTCAACAGGTCAAGCCAGCAGAACAGCTCCCTCTGCTCACCAGAGCACTTACTGCAACACCCACGGCAGTGCAGCAACTCAGTGGCGTTTTAGATACAGCAAAAGCTTTAGAAGAGGGAGATTTATTGCAGTGTGGTGGAGTCTCCCTTCTCCTTCCACCCCCAGGAGCTGGAAGAAGCCACACCATATGCGTCATTTAAAAGCAGACGAGAAGCAAAAGGCACTTTAAAACTCACCATGGGGAACAATCTTGCCCCGCTTTAGGGCAGTAAATAACTGACTTTGTCTTGTTCATCTCGTGTTTTATTGCCCCTGCTGTTTGTACAGTGCTTCACGGGGGAAAGCGAGCTAACAGAGCAGAGAGCCTGCGTGCCGCCCGCCTGCCCCCTCCCCTGCACAGGCACCATCTCCCCTCCTGCGCTGGTCTCCTCTGCACAGCCCCATGAGACAGCAGCTTCGGACGTGGCATTGCCACACCGTGGTCACAGAACGCTGTCAGCAAGAGCCTGGGGGAGAAAAAAGAGTGCCAGAGCCATGGGAGTGTTGCAGGACCCTCTCTGGGCTCCCTCTGCTCTGCCCAGCATGAGGAATCACACCTTTCTCCCTCCTGGTGGGTCTGGTCCCTGGTCCACATGCGAGCTGTGGTCTGGGGAAAGGAGTTTCGGAGCAGAGCCTCACTGCCTTGCAAGTGCCATGGGGTTTCCCATGTCCCACCTAACCACCCATTCCCTTGTACTGGTGGTGCCTGGAAATTTAGGACATGAACAAAGTCCCCTGAACTCACAAGACTTCTCTTAAGCCCACTCAAGTAACTACCATCGAAGAAACAAGGGGAAAATCTTATGACCAACCATTTTGTGGCAGACAGGATGTTTGTGTATGTAGCCACAGGATGGTACAGGGGAAGAAGATAGGTACCTAGCTTCATAATGATCTTCTTGGGCTGCAGCTGGACTCTCAAAACACGTGTTCCTTCAAGAGCTTTGGAGAAGTTCTGGTTAGTTGTTAATTCTGTTGTAGAATTATCCATTGTTTTCTGGGCTCTGACACGTTTGGAAGCACTGCCAAAATAATCCATCACAAACGCCTTGTACCCGTAGGCAACAGTCTGATGGAAGACATCCTGCCCTGATCAACATCTGCGCAGAGCGAGATATGAGCCAGCAGTGACAAAAACATGTTTTGTTCTAGGTTGTCAGCACCAAGGAAAAAAACAGGTTCAAAATTTGCATTTGTTGATTCATACTTGCTAACAGGATTATAAGATCAATCAAGACAGAGAACCGGAGGTTAATAACTCATAATCACCTGTGATTTCTCAGCAGACTGACCCTAATCTGTAACACAGGGTCAAAGCCTAAAATATTCTGTCTACATGTCTGTATTAGTACAGCAAGGACATGGACCTGGTGGAGCAGGCCCAGAGGAGGCCATGAAAAAATGATCAGAGGGCTGGAGCCCCTCTCCTATGAGTACCTGCTGAGAGAGTTCGGGTTGCTCAGCCTTGAGAAGAGAAGGCTCCAGGGAGACCTTATTGTGGCCTTTCAGTACTTAAAGGGGGCTTGTAAGAGAGATGGGGACAGACTTTTTAGTAGCACCTGTAGGAATGGGACAAGGGGTAACAGTTTTAAACTAAAAGAGGGTAGATTCAGACTAGGTACAAGGAAGACAGTTCTTACCATGAGGCTGACGAAACACTGGCACAGGTTGCCCAGAGAGATGGGAGATGCCCCAGCCAAGGTCAGGTGGCAGGGGTCTCTGAGCAACCAGGTCTAGTTAAACATGTCCCTGCTCATTGCTGAGGGGTTGGACTAGATGACCTTTAAAATTCCTTTTTAATGCAAATTATTCTATGATTCTATGATATTAGCTGACTCAATGCACACCTGTTTCTTCAAATGGAAAGATCTCCTTTGGCGAAAGCAGCCCGGATGCTCATGAATTTCTCCCTGCCTGCTGGCAGCCCCACAACATGGAAGACAAACTGCAAATCCTGTGGAAGAGTCCTACAGTGTCAGTTGGTGACCGCCTTGGACGACCACAAGTCAAATATATAGGAAAGATGGTGCTCCCACGCCCGGCGTCCCACCCAACCGGCTGTCTGCCCGACCGGGGCGCATCCCTCCCCAGATGCTGTCACCACTTGCTGCAGCACCCGGCTTTAATCAGAGGTCTCCCTTTCAAGTGCTGACCCGTCCTGCCGGATCGGTCCTGCTTAGCTTTCAGCACCTGATAGGATCGTAAGCCGAGGCAAACGTCAGCAAAGGATAGAAAGAGCGGATAGCGATCTCGAATCGGCAGTTACACACACAGCAACGTTGCGTTATGCGCAAAGGTGCATGAAATATGTTTGGGGGGGGAGGGGAGGGGGGGAAGATCTGCATAGCTAGGAGAGTTGCTCAGAGTCCAGGATATTATCAGATCTGGAAAAATGCTGTGTGAATGAGTCACTGGAGCATCAGTCAATGGCTATTTACAGAAAATGCCACAAAATTGGCTGTTGTATTCCCTCTCCAGCATTTGTACAGTATCATTTCATGATTTCCATAAATGAGTGACTAAAATGTGCCATGGGCCACTTTCTTGCGTTACAGTTATCCGCCACAGTAGCCTGTTCCAGTACAATCTCTACTCACACCCTCCTCCCCTTTAATATAGTGTTTAATAAAAAATCTTTTTCAGATCATCACTGGGGAGAAAATGAAGGCCCTTTGAAAACTGCTTGGCATGTTCCTTCCACAGCTGATCTCCAGCCAACCTGCTGGCACACTTGCAGGGTGACCTCCTGCCCAGGAGGGACACCAAAGGTCACTGCTCCAGCAAGTTTATAGGTGCCCTGTTCCTTCAGGAGCTGGAGCAGCGTACCTCAGCTCCCAAGCATTTAGGACCCGCACAACTTGGATGCTAGAGATCTGCAGATCAGGACAGGAGTCCTGCTGCCAGAAACAGGTCCTGGGGCACAGGGGTCTTGTAAATCATAGATGGTACCATCAGCCCCAGCTAGGAGATGACAGCCAGACTGCAGAGCTCCAACAGCATTTGTATCATCCGCTGCACACGCAATAGATCAACACATAGGTCTTGGCTGCCCCTCTACAGCAGGATGGGTCCCTGGCCTAAAGCTCTGCCCTGGGCTGGCCCCAGACAGGCAAGGACCTTGACAGCAGGGTAGCTTTTGGCTCAGCTCCCATTTCAACCACCCCAAATGGGCAGGGGCAAGAAACACAAAGGAGGCTAGGACAGAAAAAGGGGAGCCAAGGGGGAACATCTGGGAAGCAGGAGGGCACTGCGCCCAGAGTCACTCTGACACCACTCGGGCAGCAGGGCAACAGGAGACAAAAGCACAGGGCCATGTGTGGTGGCTCCCAGAGCCTCGGCTCTGCGCTGGGAGCTGTAGGACACAGCAGAGTGCTTTAGGACACACCAGAGAGCTTTGAGCCTCTTAGGAAGATGGTTGGGAAGGATCGACAAGGAGAGATTGCTGCCTGCCGCTGCTGAACTTTGAGTGGCATAGGTGAGGTGATGCCTCCTATGCTGCCCCATAGAGCCCAGAATTCCTGTTTCTACCATTACGTGGTGCATTTGGAGAGGTCTAGGACATATCCCACCCTCCCTCGAGTGCTAAACCCAGACAGTTCTTCCCACGCCTGCATCACACTCTGGGAGAGGCAGGAAGGGCAGGTCTGTTCTCCCAGGCTGCATGCAGCAACATCTCACAAAACTGGAGGTGAACTGCTCCATCAGCACACAAGGTCTTCCGGCCCAGTCTCCTGGCCAGGCTCCTGGCTCCAGGACCCTCTTTGTCACTCCAGAGAGGAGCACTTGGTGTCAGTGTGCCTTCATACTCTATTTATTCATAAGGCAGCTGCTTGGATGGCTTTAAATGACTGTCTGACAGCCAGTTTCCCCTGCAAATGTGCAAATACCAACCTGTCTAGTGCTAAAATTAAAACACCTTTGTGCCATGGGGGCTTGGCCCCTCACTCAGTCACTCTGACCATCCATGCCTTAGTGTTAATCAGACCAGAGCACGCCTCGTTAGCCTTGTGTCATGGCAGCCTCCCAGCCCAGGACCTGCGTCATGTACATCTGACACCGACAGGGAAACCAGACCATGTCCAGAGGCAAAGATGGGGGCAAGATTTCACGCATACAAGTCAGCTGCAGAGACTGCCTCGCTGTTTGCCAGGCAGAACCGGTCTGCTGAAACTAGAAAACATCTAGACGAGTTTGACTGGAGAGCGCCACTGATGTTATTTGCACAGATTTCCTGTGTATTTTGCATTTGAGTCTGAGCCACAAAAAAAATTAAAAATACACAGAATAGACATGTTTACGCAAACACGGTGCAGTGAAGGAGCAACCACTCTGTGGCTGAGATACTTTTACCTGCCTGAATAATAAACACATCCTTCATTCTCTCTATTACTGTAAAGGCGGTTGATGGAGAATCCATATTTGGACGTAGGATCTGCCTTCTATCTCCATATCACCCTTTTCAAATCGGTTATAATAAGCTCTTTGGAACAAGGATTGGCTCTCCTAATGCATTTTTGTCGGTCTGGCACAGTCAGGCAGAGCCTAGAGGTACTGCTGTAATAACCATCTGTGCCAACATGAATTGTAACAAGGAGGATGTACAAAGAGATTTTTGTATCTCTTACAAGCAGTCGATCATATGCCCACATGAGCTCTGTGTGTTAGCACAGTAGAGGAACCACAATACACCCCAGGAAACGTTTTGCTGTTGCAGATTTTGGTGCTGGAGGAAGACCCCCCTGTGGCTCTCTCTGCTGGCATATATATTGTCCCCTCAAAGTGTTGCTGTGTGATCCCATAAGGTGATGCCCATCAAGTATGGACTCCAGGCTCCAGCCAAGCTCCAGCTCTCACAGAGCCCAGCTCACATCAGCTTTGGGCACTTGTGATTCTGAGCATATCATGTCCACTTCCAGCTCCAAGCCTTGATGATAAACTCCTCTTGCTTTGTGTTTGCCCTGGCTTCTGTTTATGATTAGGAAAGGCAAGTCAACCCTACATGCCGTGTGGGATTGTTTGGGAAATGAATCCATGCTGAGATCCTGCAGCACTCTCTACTCTGTCACTAAGTCCCCATGCTTTAATCCTTCGAGTACTTGGAGACTTGGATGTACCAGGACCTTCTCTACCTGTCCAGCCCAGTTGAGGGCCATATAGACGTGACTCACAACTGAGCCAGAGTCCATGGTGTCCAACTTCAGTCCTATTCTATCCCAATGAAAGTCAGATCCTCTACTCCTTACTCACCAGCATTTTCCTCAAATGAGTATCCCAGCTGTGCGTGTTTCCAGGCCATTCCTGGTATTCATGACATGTTCCCGAGTTCATGAGATTAATCTGGTTGGAATGGGATGAAATAGTTCAATAGAGAGGGGATCAGCAAACTCATGGACACTTCCATGACCTTCACAGTTGGTGGTGACCTGAGCAGGAAAGACCAGCACCCTCCTCTGTCTGGCCAAGGAGAGACCCACAGTACAGACAGTACCAGAGAGAGGTTTGGAAACCAGCTCCTGAATCCTGTCTGGATCTGTCAGGTGCTCCTCTTGATGACCAGGAGAACAGGTGATTCTGGAGATCTCTTGCCTCTCTAACATATTCCTCCCTGAGCTGTCTTCAGGAGATCTCCATCATCCTGTTGCTGAACAGATCACAGAGAATCAAGTATTAACTTGAGCAGCAAGAAGGTCACCTACACTTCAGGTAGAGTCTGCGCCCAGCGCCTCCAAATCTGACTTTTGCTCTTCTTGGTTCTGAAATTGCTACTAACATTTGCTGCTGCTCCCACTTGGAGCAAATGATGTGCTAGTGAGGGAAGGAGCCTTCTCTTCCCTGCCTCAATCTCTGAGCCATTACTCCCAAGTAACTCAACACTTAGATGGACATGGACAGGCTTGACCATGGTAGGCTCCCTCTGAAGCCTGGACTGCTACGAGCAGCAGCACCAGATGCCACTGCATTCCCAGAGAGCACCAAATCACCTTCACTCCCTGTTTTCAAAAGTCTTGGTAGCACCAAAATACCTAAAAACTCTTGTGGCATCGGGATCAAGCCTTCCCTTGACAATGTCTGTCCTTTGGCTCCTTTGAGCTGTAATGAACTCGGTCCCTCTGTGTTGGAGGAAGAGTCTGTGTGGGGGCAGACACAGGCTGTGGAGCAAAATTTCCCCAGAACTAAAAACCATCATAAAGCTCTCTACCTTCTGGTCTACCTCCACGAGCTTAAAAGGAGAGCTCTACGTGTGTGTCCACATGTGCATTTCTGTGAAAAAGCAAGGGAGAGACTGACTCGGTGCAATGAGGATTTCAAACAAAACAATTTAATTACACATATTTTCCCCCCATGAGCAGGATGAGAACTAAACATGTAACAGCTGTTGCTTAATGCATTCCTAGATAGCACACAGATATTATGCTGATAAGCACCACTTAAGAAGTGAGATAGCAAAGGAGAGGAAGAGAAGGAATGATGCTAGTTATGCAGAGAGCAGGTCAGATCTTAGTGTGACTTTAAAACAGCCTGGTTTCCATCCCCCCATTTATTGGAGCATTCACAGTAATGCATATAGCATTTAAATAGCATTTTAGAGGCAGTAAAAGCTTCAGAAAGGTGACATTCATTGCACTGGTGTACAGCCTCCCCTGGAAACTGGAGATACATCACGTGCATCCTTTCAGACCTGACTTGAAAATTACCCTTTGAAAATCAAATGTTGCCACGGATCCTGTGTTGGTTGAGGGACTGGATGAGACAAAATAAATCACACCTGTTTCAGATCTTTGGCTTTGACCACACCACAGCTTGCCAGGGGAAAGACATGAACAAAATGAAGAGGTGACCACCCTGAGCTTCCCACAGGCTGGCCTCTTCCAGCGAATCACGACAGTGCCTCCCATGCTGGACCCGTCCCTTATTCCCAGCTCCAAGAGGTGGCAGTAGCACTCCTGCCTTCCAGAAACCGCTCTTCTGTGGGACTGACACCCTCTCCTGCCCTGGGGACAGGAGGTGCACTGACACCCTGGGGAAAAGCAAGTGCACACCAGCCCACTCGGACACCCTCAGCTTCTCTGATCTGAACCACCAGTTGCGGTGGGCCTGGCACTGTGGGCAAGTGTAGTATGAAGCACAGGGAAGGTACATTAAAAAAAAAATAAAAATAATTATTTGCATCTGACTTATTTTTTCATGTTAATGGAGGGGGAAAATCTTCTTCTGGGGTTGAAACAAGCCCTGAGTCTCTGCTCATCGTTCCCAAGGGGAAGCTTGCCAGCATTGCTCACTGCAAACACTTTGCAGAAATATCAGCTGTACTGGTTCTCTCCAGGCATCTCTGAGACTAAAGACTGAAGACAAAGTTGCAACCATATGTCAGAGAAAGAAGAAAGAAAAGAGAAAGGAACACGGTCCTTGTCCCAAGGATGATACAACCATGACAGATCAAACGTGAGGGGAAAAAAAAATAAATGAAGATAACCAGGAATAGGCAAAATCTCCTTGCATCCTGAGACAAAAAACCATCCTGCTAGTTCTCAGTACAACCCTGTAGTGGGGAGACTTCCACCTGAGAAAATTAGCAATGATGTCATGAGTGACACCACTGGTGACTCCATTACACTGCTGGGATGGATGAGCAGGAGCAACATTGGACCTGACCATTTGTGAACATGGATCTCATAGACTCACCAGGCAGGGTCCTGTCGTCCCTATGTGTGATACCTTCTCGTATTTGGAGACCTTCTCTTGCAGCCACAGGATACAACAATATTTGAAGATTTGTATCTGCCAAGCTGTGGATGAAGCCCAGTAAATGCAATTTTTGAAATTTTTAGTGAAAGATTTGGCATCTCAGGATGTCTCCAGATTTATCTTCACCTGAGCTGGTGCTGATTTACTTTAACAATAGCTAGTGGTCAAGCACCTTCTGTATAACTGGTTCCAGCTTTATCTCGTGATACCATATATGGTAAAATGTCTGACAAACATAGCTACTCACTGCATAACAAGAAATACCCCTTCGTGTTGATTGGGGCTGTGGGAAGCTGTTGAGCCACTTTCAAACTTTATGTGGAAACACTGAGAAGGAAGGACAGTGTGGTGAAGAAGCACATAAAACCAGCCCTAAGCAGACTCCGGGACTGAGGAGGAGGAGACCCCCACCATGAACGTTGGGCTTCTCCCCATGAACAGCTTGGAATACTGAAGACTGACAGAGACAACCCAGGGCCTCCCTGCTTGAGAAGGCTGGTGCCACCAACCGCAAGACTCAGAGAGGACAGCACTGGAGAAGAGGATTAGATATTAGTAAATTCTGTTTTATAACAGTTTTAAGAGTATTATTTTTAATGAGACTTTTCTGTATCAGTCTGCATTATAAGTGTTACTATTGCAATTGGACTAATAATAACTTTACTATGTCTTGATTAGACTAAGATTTTGAGTAAGCTTTTTGCTGTACATTAATATAATATGTTCCTCTTTGCCCATAACAATACTTCGAACATAGCATGAAAAATCCATTGTAGACACTTGCGGAGCTCAGAAGACCTTTCCAGGCAGTGACTTCAATGACATGAGAGAAGCGAACACAAGTCCTTCCCCTCAAAGTTTATCCTGCCTGATTTACCAGTTTGAGGATGCATAGGACAACTGTTGCTTTCACAGCAGCCACCAGCCTCCAGGTATTGATTGGCACCAGGAGCCAAGATTTTGGCGAACTCAGCATAGCTAGTAAAAGGTGCAGCTATTCAAAATGCTCCTGCTGGGCCTTTTCCAGTCCTCACCTTAAATAAATATATCATCTACTCCCAGCTTGTGCTTACACACACACACATAACCCCTTACTTCTTTGGCTGTCAGTTAAGCCCTTAATTTATCCAAATTGGTATTTTTCACAAACTCCTGCTTCTCTCAAATTGCTGTAAGCTGAAATAACTTGTGAAGGAGAGAACATTCACACCCAGGGCAGGGCACAGGCTTACTGTCTTTGACTCACCTCCAGTGATCTCAGGTTTAGAGTCCTTCTTTGAGAAGGTAATTCTGACTGAAGAACTCCAGGCACAGCTGGAAAGGTGTCTCCAACAAGAGCCACAGCTTGGAATAAGAGAGAAACATGTTTCTCACTGCCATGCTCATCACATATTGTCACAGAATCATAGAATCACAGAATGATATGGGGTTGGAAGGGACCTCTGGAGATCACCTAGTCCAATCCCCCCGCCAAAGAAGGTCCACCTAGAGCATGTTGCACAGGAACGTGCCTAGGCAGGTTTTGAATGTCTCCAGAGATGGAGACTCCACCACCTCTCTGGGCGGTCTGTTCCAGGGCTCTGACACCTTCAAAGAAATTCCTCCTCATGTTTAGACAGAACTTCTTATGTTCCAGTCTGTGCCCGTTACCTCTTGTCCTGTCACTGGACACCACTGAAAAAAGACTGGCCTCATCCTCTTGACACCCACCCTTTAAGTATTTATAGGCATTGATCAGATCCCCCCTCTGCCTTCTCTTCTCCAGACTAAAAAGACCCTCAGGTATTTCTTGATCTCTGTCTGTTCTGACTCTGCAGCCTGCCTGTCTGCACAAGGGTCATCACAGAAAACACCTGAAAAGCCCAAAAAATGTAACAGAAACATCCTCATCACCCAAAACTCACTGCCACCATCTGGGCAGAGGTAGAAAACAAGGTGACATGTCCCCCATGCAAGGATCCCCGCTGATAATTAGCAACAGAGACTGAATAGTCTGAAATGACTCGTTAGAAGATGTGGAGGCTTGAGTCAACCCAGATTTTACTGTCAAACTAACCAAATGAAGTTACTTAGTTTAAATTTCCCTAAGCCAAACTTCTTTTTATGTAAACTTTTATCAAAGAAAAATACTCATTCTGAGAGCATTACACTTTCTGATAGGAAAAGTGGGAATTCAAAATTTTCAACTGCCTTGGCTTTAAAAGATAATTTTCAGCCTTGTCGTCCACTCTTCAGAGGTGGTTCAGCCCTGGTTGTAGAGTACAGTGGTCTTCACTGAGATGTGCTCACAGTAGCTGACAGTGTTTACCCATTAAAGCCTTTACTCATTAAAGCCTTTACCCAATAAAACATTATCCAACGATGGAAAGTGCCATTTGGTTTGGAGTTTATTATTTCAGATTTTTGGGGGGGCTTTTCCTGTGACTTCCAGTCATTTCTACCATATGTGGCAGCCTCCAAAGAGTATTCTTGATTTCCCAAGGACAAAGAGAAAACAATTAATCTCCTCCTTTCTGAAATAGATGGAGGGCGGGGGAGTGGGTGAGAGGAGGGTTGAGGGGTGGGTGTGTAGAGAATATGGGTAAAGTGAGAGAGGTATCTTTGTTAGAGGCCCACCACAGACAGACTGCACAGACAGATTGCAAGGAGATGGAGGCATCCTGCTGGTTTCAGACTCATCTTTGATGTAGGAGAAAGCAAGCATTTTAAGTCAAGAAAGACATTAAAGCCCTTATGTTTCTACCTATTTCCACAGATCGGATTTGAAAAAACAGATTTTTAAAAAAACAAACTTGCAATTAAATTGTGAGATTAGGTCAAAAAATGCACTGCCTCTGACTGATCAACTGAGCTTTGACAGTTTCCAACGTCCTTCCCAGTCACAATAGTACATTGCAACTTCACATAACCCTCTGAAGGTTTTCTGTAAATATCCCCTCAACCCCATCACATATTCTAGCAAGCAGCCCCAGAGAAAGACTCTGGGTCAGCAAGTGCATCAAAACCTATTTTATTTGCTTAAACTGAAGGCAGTGCAAAACATCAAGCAACTCAGCAAGACTTTTTCCAGGAAAAGATGACTCATCTTCTGCTTTACTGGCTACAGCAGATAGCAGTATGACCCCACCCCATGGGATGTACGTTCAGCTCGTAGTATTGTCCTTTTACCTTTATGTAGTTCCACCAGCATGATCAACCTGAGAACAGCAAAGCAAATTCACCTTCTGTGCAGAGGATACAGCTGCATGCCTTCTGCTGATACCCTGCACCATGCCCTCAATAGGAAATAAGTTAAAATCTCCCAAAGGTGTGCAGCAACATCTATGTAGAATCATAGAATCATCTAGGTTGGAAAAGACCCTCGGGATCATCAAGTCCAACCATCTACCCTCCTCTACAAAGTTCTCCCCTACACCATAACTGACAACACCACATCTAAATGACTCTTAAACACAGCCAAGGATGCTGACTCAGCCACCTCCCTGGGAAGCCTATTCCAGTGTCTGACCACTCTTTCTGTTAAGAATTTCTTCCTAATGTCCAGTCTAAACCTCCATTCCCTCTTGTTCTATCGGTAATTGCTTGGGAGAAGAGACCAGCACCAACCTCTCTACAATGTCCTTTCAAGTAGTTGTAGAGAGTGATGAGGTCACCCCTCAGTCTCCTCTTCCTGGAACTAAACAGTCCCAACTCCCTCAATTGTTCTTTGTATAATTTATTCTCCAGCCCCTTCACCAGCTTTGTTGCCCTCCTCTGTACTCGTTCCAGCACCTCCATATCTCTCTTCTAGTGAGGTGCCCAAAACTTGACACAATACTCCAGGTGTGGCCTCACCAGTACTGACCCAAATGTAGACCCAAATCAGGCAAGTAAGGGAAAACAATTCTCCAGCTGCCCAGCATCCAGAGATGGAGCAGATCTCTGAAACTGATCCATTGCCATTCAGACACAAAAGAGGCAGTCAGATGCTCAGGGCAGCTCAGCATCCAATGCCCAGGAAGGTCACAATGTTGGCCTTTCAAAATGTGTCCCCTGTCTTCTTGCCGATCCTCTGATTTTCCTCCCAACTTCCAGTTTGCAGTTCTTGTGGATAACCAGTGACTCCAGTGGAAGCTGGAGATGGCAGCGAAAAGAGGTGGGGGATGGGCTCCAACAGTGGAGGAGTCATTTACAGCACCTCAGCGGAAGCCAGCTTCCTCCCCTGCCTCCACTCCTCCCATAAACTCATTACAGTTCCCACCAATTGGCAGCTTCTCCACTTTCATGGCTTTTCCCCATGGCCTATGACTGCTTTTGGCACCGTGCTGCATGCACCGAATGCAGCGTCCAAGAATCCAGAGCTGATGGAGCTGCTGAAGGCATGAGAATTATGCCTGGAAAGGGAGAAGAAAACAAAACTCTTCCTAGCCCTGTGGGGAAAAGAAACTATTAAAAATAATTTGTTCTGTGACTGGTGGAATTTAAAAAGTGTGCTTTCCTACAGTTCCCCCTCCAGCCTCCTCCGCCACAACGTCCCCAGCTCCTTTGGGATCCTGCTACTAGTTTGGCTGGAGTTCTGGATCCATGGCCAGCCAGCCAGCAGCTATACCTGCACTGCTTCACTTGCCAGGATTTAAGTGCTCCTCGGCCAAGAGGCAGCGGCGCCGCAGGGCATATATTATATATTGAGCTGAACTCTGCCTTGAGGGCTTGGCTTGTGGGGAGGAAGCCGGGAGCAGCAATAACATGGATCTTTCTGCTCAATCCAGCCGCCAGTTTTCACAAAATTGTTGTCAAATTCAAATCTCTGAGACCTTTCACGAGACAATAACTAAGGTAGAAGTCATACTACGGGTTCAAAAGCTTTTTGGGGCACAATGGGGAAGGGGAAACAAATAGAGGGGAAAGAGTAAACACAAAACTTCATTTTCCAGGAAATTAGGTTTAAAAATACTGGTGACTGGCACTACTGTGGACTTTACACACTAATTTAGTACAGGATAGCCTGCAGATACCCATAGGAATATATTAGGGACACAGTGAAAGTGTGAGGTCATGCTTGCTGCAGCTTGTAGCAAATCTCTGGGCCCATTAAAGTCCCTTTCAAACTAATTTCAAGTGAGAGTAATTAACCAGAAAGGCCAAAGGGGGAGATGAAGAAAGGAGAAAAGAAACGCACTAATAAAATCTAGGCTGAAAGACAGCCTCTCACTGGATGCTAAATTGTGCCTGCTCCTAAGCAGGAAGAGGACATGGCCACAAGAAATGGAAATCCCCCTGCTCATGAGTAACTGAGTGGGCACTGGGTTGGGAAATTTAGCTCCATGAGAGGCCAAGAGATTGCAGCCTTACTGGAGGTTGAGTGTGACCCCATTCGAGAGCCCACCTGGTTCCCCAGAAACTCTGATTTCCCTGGCTGACAACATTGTCAAGAAGCTCCAGAGAAAAGCAGTGAATCCAGGGGAACTGTGATGTGCAGCACTGCAAAAGGATGTAGTTTCTGATGATTGCTGAGATTCCTCCACCTCTGTTTTTCTGGGATACTATGGTTTCTCCTGAAGGTGTTGAATATTCATCTTCTGAAAAGCAACACTGTGAAGTGCCAGAAGAGAAGATAGCCAAAATGTGTTACAAAGCTCCACTGTCCACACCTCCTGCAGTTACCATTACAACCCTGGGCTGCTCTGATCCAGGGCACAATATGAAAGAGCAGAATAAGAATAGGGATGGGACATTTAGCACCCGTAGCACGTGGCATCAAGATCTGCCAACTGTCTAGTCTACATCAGAAAATATTCTGCCTGCCAGGACAGGATGATTTTTTGTTTGAAATTTTCATATTTTTTTCTAGATTTATGTCATGGATTTGCCCCGACAGTGAATTTTATTCCAGATATTTTACACGTATCATTTCTGTCACTGAGGCCTGTCTCCATGATAGCTAGGAGGTGAACAGTCCGGTTCAGGGCTTCAAAAGCTCAATTTCTTTCTTTGACATTCCTTTTGGGCCTCCTGTCTTGATGAAGTGCTCCAGCCATTACTGAAACCCAAAAGCCAACATGCAGAGGGAAGAGGTGAATCTGGTGCCAACCTGTATCCTCCCAGAGAATCCTCCTTGAGAAAGCTGCACACCTTGTTGCAGTCAGATGAAAACCACATAGGTAAGGAGATACTGACACAAAACAGGACCAGAAACAGGGGGATGGACCTTCCCATTGAGTTGCTGGCAATAACAGGAGAGGCATCCTTTCAGTAAAAAAAAAATATTTTCTATTTTCTTTTCCTCATTTCTCATAAGGGTATCTTTCTTATTATTTCCCCACACTGAGCTGCTCATCAGCTCTCATTTCAATTAGAAAAAACAAGCCAGGGTATCTGCCTGGATTTTAAACCAGCCCTTCTCGCTCTGGCTCCTTCCCAGGGGCTGTGTTGAGGCACTAGGGAGCTGAAGAGCTGAGCTGATGGGGGTTTGGATGTTTTGTGGCAGTGCAGCTCAGCCATGGAGGGTTTGCTTCAGAGTTGGGACTGCGGCAGCGGGATCTCTAGATGCAGGGGAAGGAAAAGCCTGCGCCAGAAATAGCTTCAGTACTCCAGCACAACCCTCCTTTCCCCCAGTCCACCAGGCAGACACCATCTTCCTGTAAATTACAGAAAAGGGAGTGTTGAGCAGTTCCTCATGTGTCCCAGATGGGCTGTGGGGAGAGGAACTGCCACGACCAGAGTGCTAGGGTGGGGAGAGGTAAGGGAGAGAATGGATATGTACCAGGAATGTGCCTCACAGAGCTCTGTAACTTCTGATCCCCCATCAGTTCCTTCCCTTCTCCCGCTCAGGGCTATCCTGAACAGTGTGGGAGTCTTCTTCTCAACAGTCTGGGCCACCATCCTTATTGCTCAACCAACCATGAAACACCAGGAGCAAGAAAAATTCCTCATGAAAGACGAGGAAGAAAGACGGATGCAAGAGACACAGTTTGGGTCTGGTCCAGATTGGTTGGGTTTTCTGCCAACCATCTGGATGTAAGCAGGGGTTTCCAAAGCTATTTTTCATGCTTGCTTACTTGCCCTTTAACCTCTCCCACCAGATGACGTGAACGGAGCCCACAGGCAGGAGTTTCTACAAAAAACTGGAGGGAAGAGAAGCTGGAAACGGGGAATGACGTTGGTTAATGACCTGGTAACACTTGAATGACGTTGGTTAATGACCAGGTCTACTTCTACTGGACATGGCTCTTATATTTCCTGCAGGTCATTAGTGTCCTAAGCACCATGTGCTCTCAGTCTGGGGCCATTTGTGGCACATGGTACTTGTTAGTAGTTTTGGCAACTTATAGCAGCTCTGGTGCGTAATTTCCAACATGGTCAGTTCCTATAATCTGACAAATCTCATAATACTATAAGGAACTTCTTACTGGACCCCTCTTGCCCTCATGCAAATATTGAGGATCTCAGCTCCCATTTTATGGAAAAAGAGTTTCCTATGCTTGTGTCTGCAAATTTCTTGAGTGAACCATAAAGGTTTGAGACCACAAGGCAGATAAATCGAGCCACAGCTGCAGTCCTAGAACAAGGAGACTGAGTCACACTTCTCAAACGTGGCGTGTCAGACCACTGTCACTGTATCTGTGCACTAGACCACGGACTCAGTAACACAGTAAAGAAAAAGCAAGGGAGAGATCAAACAATTAAAACATCTTAAATCCATCACTTTACAGGCATGTTGTAAGGGAACTTTAACGCGTATTGAAGCCTGACTTCTTAAGCATACCGTGAGCCTTGCAGTGACCCTGTGGATCAGCATCCTGCAACACCATCTGCTAAAGCTCCCACCTCTCCAGAGGGGAGTCAGCTCCTACAGCTTGAGCAAGCTCCTTCACTGAATACAAGCTTGCAGCCAGACATTTTGCATAGGCTGTTGTCCTGGGTTGAGAGACACAAGACTAACTTTTCTTCTAATGCTGGGGAAAATTGCATTTTTAGAAGACTCTAGTGTCTGAATTTGTGAAAACAGTTACTTTATAGCCAGCCAGGCTCTGTGGGATTCAAGGTTAGTGTTTTCGAGCCTTGCCAGGTGCAGGCACAAGGAGGAGCAAGGCCTGGGCATTTGGCCCAAGCTGGCCAGCAGGATTATTTCATACCATGAACGTCACATGCAATATAAATTAGAAAAGTTTGCTGTGTAGCTCTCTCTCCCTTGATGGCGGTGGGTCCAGACAACTCCTTGCCCCGGTGCTGGAACCCTGAGGCCTTCCCTTCCTCCTGAAGCCATTGCGCTGGCAGTGTCCGCCATTTGCTGTCCACTGCTGCGAGGGCGCAGCTTCCTGCTGATAGAATTGGCTGAGTATAATTCTCGTATATCTTATATCAGTATCGGGATTAGTACTGGTTCTTTGGTATTATTGTTAATTATTTAGTCTTAGTCTATTAAATCTATTTATATTTCAACCCTTGTGTTTCTTTTCGTTCCCTGATTCCCGTTTCTGGGTGGGGAGGGGTCATCGGGTGATAGAATAATTGTCTAAATGACAATAGATTGTTATTGGTTTTCTCAAACCATAACAGCTGTGACAAGCTTCTTCCCAAATTGCATCAACCACTTTGGATCCAACAAACCCACAACAAGCCTTGTAGTTTCCTAGAGTTGTCAACTCACAGCTCCCTTCAACCTGGCCAGAGCCCAAAACCTGCTAACAGCTACTTGTTTGGAAATCAGCTGCCAATAGTTTTCATGTTTTCTTTGGCAAGCCACACCATCCCATGATGTCTCCAGCAGAAACCTGCTTGGAGAACATGTGCTATGATCTGATATCCCCTACCTGATTCTTCTGGAGCCGAAAATCTGAATTCATCGCTGCAACAACACAGGTTTCTGGGCAGAAGGCCCAAGAGCTTGTTCCCTAGAGACGGAATCAGACATGAGGTGTGACCATGGCAGGCAGTGAACTGTGGAAGGAGGATTTCTCTTCCTGCAATCTGCAACTTCCTACAACAGAACAACTGTGTGTCCAGTGACAGCAACCAAGCATCCAGTCCCACCACTGACTTGCGCCTCAGCTCTTGTCCTAATAGCTGCTAAGTCTTAGAGCTACGGTTGCTTGGAGTGATTTGTGAGGTGATTCAAATATAGGTACAAGGGTGAATTTTACTTTCAATTTTCATTCACTCATGTGCATAAGAGCTTCAATGAGTCTAACAAGACGGTCTACCACAGTTCAGCTATGTCTAGGGAAGGAGAGATGCTTCTTCTATATGGCAGCAATAGACATGGGTACCAAATGCTGTTCTTCACAATATGCAATCCAGAGAAGAATAGATATGTGTGAAGGTTTGGGAACAGCAAGTTTTCATCCAGTAGAGGTAAAGAGGTAGGAGCTAAAAACGTGAAGCTTTAGACATGAGGTTAGCCTATTCCTTTGTGCAGTGGGATGTGGATCATTTGGACTCTGTGCTCCACAGCTTTAAGATAAAATTTGTTCTCCAAGGAAAAAGACAGAACCCTGGGGATGGAATCCTCTCCACTTAACATTGTGTATGCAATGGAGGTGCCTCTATTAGTGGTGGGCCTCTCAGTACAAACAGGAACCTGCAGTGTGATTAGAACTGGAGAAGCAGATCTCCAAGGACTGCATTGACTCAGTCTCCCTAGGCTTTTGATGACATGATCCGGTGGAGACACCTACCCATTGCAGAAGCCTACATTTGGTTAGATGGCCCCAATCCTGCTCTCCTTTCCTGAAACAGGCAGGGAAAATTGTTTAATCTCTAGTATGCAGCAGGACACATGTTCTTCCTATCTGCCAGGAAGACCGCTTGTTCACTCACTGCTTGTCTTCATTGTGCCTTTGAAGAGCTGTAATCCCCAAAATAACTACTGGACCTGCTGGCCCAGGCTGCTGGACAAACTTCCTTATAGGACATTCTTCCATATAGGACTGGTCATTATATAAAAGAAACACAGCAACAACTTTGTGTTCCTTTGTGAACTCCAGGCCATGGTCTGGCCAGATAAACTGTGTCCCTGTGTCCCAGTGTCCTGAAATCCTGATGTGAAACTGCTAACGGCAGGAATGCTTCCCAAAAGTGGAAGGAAACTGTTCCCAGCTGCAGATATGGTGGAAAGAGGATCCAAGGGATTTCAGTATCTGATAAGAACTGCCTTGCATGAGGCATAGCTGCACAGAGACACAGCCCCTTCTCCCCAGCTTCTCCTGCTCTAGTCCTCCCCAGTCCATCCACGGAGCTCAGGGCTACGTCCACCAAATAATAGCTCAAATCCCCCCCTTCCCTCACTCTGTGAAATCACCAGCCTTTTGGGCAAAATTATTGCATGTCCAATTGCATGTCTCCCTATCTCAGATCTCCTACAAGTTTTCTGGCTGCCACAAGGCTTTCTGGCCAGCTCAGCTCTTTGGCAAAAAACTGAAACTTCAGCAGAGAGAGGTGGGAACAGCAGGAGATGGCTAATTTTCCACTGTCTGGGAAGAGAAGACAATCGTCTGAGTTCTCTTCACTGTAAAGGGGGAGATCAAAGCTGTGGCTGACATGGTCAGTATTGTGGATAAGGAAGGCAGCATCCAGCCATTCAAGGCTGTGAGCATCTACATCTCGCGCGCCTGGTAGCTGAAATGTCTGCAAGATCTAAAGGAGGATCTGGTATTTACATGTCTGCGTGTGTGCGTCTGTGTGGGAGTAGGGTTTGTATATATTATAAGGAGAAACTCCAGAGGGAAACAACCCAGACTGGTGTTTAAGGCCTGGTTCAAAGCCCATTAAAATCAGCAGAAGTTATTCCATTTACTGTGAAGGGTTCTGGCCACATCTCTCCTTGCCCCTCCCCAACATGCCTATGAGCTCAGGGCTGCTCCTTGCTGCATAACCTCAGTTAAACCCTGTGAGCGATGGGACTTCCCATGTTCACCAAGGTGACTCTTTTACAGGGAACCACTGGAGATACCCCCTTCTCTGATGTTCACACCCTGCAGATACTTAGTGGCAAGTGTGGCGCATTCACCACTCCTCGCTCAAGATACCGAGATCCCATTGTTTGATTTGGTTTTGTAAATTGGCGCCACCAGGTTTCTTTCCATCTTCTGTGTTGCTTTTGTCTGAACACACTCCAGCATCATCTCCCTCCCCAGGAGCCAGATTTGAGATCAGAAGGGCTCGTTATCTCATCACCTGGTCTATCACGTTTCCACCAGCTCTGCCTGAACTGCCTGTAAACTGTCTGCGACTAAAGCGTCATTTTCTGAAGGGCCTTCACGCTGGATTTACAGACATCAAAAGCCGATGACCTCTTTGCTCTAATGGCTGAAGTCTGTGCATGGTGATGGTGTGACTCCTTCTCCTTTGGATTTGTTAGGTTTCTGCTCTGCTCTAGTGTGTAAAAGAAGCCTTTAAGATCTTATCATGTCCATATAAGTGTGTTTATAGCCTGTAAACAAGCCACCTCTCTACCTTCATTTCAGTAAGATCACAGGTTTGTGCTCCTGAAGACTTTCACTGTAAGGCATTTTATTTCATGTTTTCCATTTTCAACAGGCTTTAAAAATGTGGATGCTGGAACAGGACCAAGCGTTAGTGTAATCAATCATAAAGATGCAGGGTTGTTTCCACTCTCCACTCCCCCATTTATGCAGCCACAGATTGCAACAGCTTTCTTTGCCACAACACTGAGTTAGAGGTCAAAACTGAGCTGCTGCTTCTCTCTGCACCACAAACCCATGTGAGAGGCATTGCTGTCTGCTCTCCTCCTCCTCGTCCTCCCCAAAACACCACCCCAACCCCGTGGGTCTCTGGACGCGTCTCACCCAAACCCTGACCAGGCTGAACAAACCCATTTAGCTTTTTCATCCCGATAACATCACAGGTCAAAGTGGAACAAACAGAAAGTAGAGGGTTGAGCCATTGAAGCAGATCGAGATTTGCCATCGGGGTGTCACGGACAGTAATGTAATGTTCTGCATGAACGTGCAGGAGATGTGTTCAGGGATAATGTACTTGCACAGATAGAGAATTTTTTTAATTCCAGGGTGTTATCAGATCTGGAAAAAATGTTGAATGAGTGCAGTAACAGTCTATTGCTACATCATGAAGGGGGAGCTGTATTCCCTCTCTAACATCCACACTGTAATTGCACAGCCTCTGCAAATAATTAACTGAGCCTAACCAGACTTTCTTACATGAATTAGATCTATATTATCAGTTCACTCCCCACCCCAAAAATTAATTTTCACTCTCAGACCCACACCCCTTTATTATAATAGATAATGTGAAAATCTCACCCAAATAATTTGGTGGGAATATTAGGAAGAAAAGAGTTTCAGCTTGTTTGGGAAGAAGAAAAAGTCTAGAAGAAACAGAAATTACAAGAACATTCAAGTCCCCATGCTGATCACATATACATTCATGCGTACGTCCGTAGGCATAGTCATCCCACTACTACCACACATGATGGTCTGGTTTCAGCAGCCAAGGCTTTCCGTGGTGCTCTCTGCCACAGCATTGAACTTGGGAATAACATTGCATTGCTTGATCACTGTAACACCATGTGTGAGACACCACACACTTGCACTCTGAGCCAGGGCTATTGACAGACACAATCATGCAGTTCACTTAATAATCCTGTAGTCTGCTCAAAAAATGGGCCACTCATCTAGGAACTGGTGGATAGTGAAATGTTGGCGTTTGCCAAGACCGCTCCAAATATTCCATAGCCCAGTATCTCCCAGAGGTCCCATTGCTTTATCCTTTACCCACATCCCAAACTACCTCCCAAGTACAGTGATGCTGCATGATGTGCTGTTTTTTTCAGTGCCTTTGTGTGGGACCAACCTGAGGAGACCCATTAGGGTAAGCAGTGGCTGGAGCAGAGCAGCCAGGTGGTGGTGAATGTAGAAAAGGGGAGGCTACACCAGCTATGAGTATAGTTTGGCCAACAGAAGGGAAATAGGCGTTGGGCTGCAGCTTTCCATTACTTGCTTCCCAGCAGCCTGTCACCACAGAAAACTGCCTATTTTATGAAATGAAACCTTTCTAAGGTAAGCATTTATTCCAGATAATCACAAAACCTAAGATGGAATGGCATAGTGTCTGGCAAGGCAAGAAGAACAACCATGAGGAGAAATGCTTTTGCCAGGAGCAGTTTGCTTGTAGCAAAGGGTTGCTGACTCTTCTCTGAAGTGGAGACTACTCCAGGGCTGCCCAGAGGCCACAAGCATCCCTCAGAGCTGAGGAACTCCTCCTACCATGGACAAATAGGATACAAGGGAAGGGAAAAGTGGCAAGCTATGTCTCTAATCAGAATAAACCTCTTGGGAACTCACCTCCAGTCCTTGTCAGAGCGTGGACAAGTGGCTTTGAAACTTATCATTTATCCTGAGATAGTGGATGTAGACTTTAAGGCTGTCTTGAAAGCTCCTGTTGCCTGTGCAGTGTGTGGACACCTCATGCAGTCTCCCCTGGTGCCAGTGTGGACAAAGCGCTCAGAGAACACAACAGGAAACCAACCACAATTGAATTTATGAAGCTTTACATCAGATTAAACCAACAACAAAACAAAAGAAGTGCAAGTACTGCCTTTATTCTGTGAAACTGTGAAAGAAGTTTACAAACTTCCTACACAGAAGAAGCCACAGCAAACAGGACTCAGTGCAAACCACTGCTGGAGTTTGTCATGGGCTTTGCTTAACCCAGTTCCAGAGAGTATCAGAAAAATATTTTCACCAAGATGAATCCTGACAGGACAGGAAGGAAGACAGTGTTTGGAGGGGCAAACCCAGAAGTCAGTCTGGCCAAAGCTGGTGTGCATTGGAACCGCCTTAACTTTATGTCCATCATCGCCAAATTGTTTTTTCCATCTCCTACAATACTGCATTCAGAAATGGTGGTGCAACCCTTCATGGCAGCTTTCAGAGACACTCCACCTACACAGGAGAAGAAGTACATTCCATTCATCAGGTGAACCAGTGTCCCTAGCTATGCCCTTCCTGGCTAATGAGGTCCTCAATTCCACCCCAAAAATTGCCTATTCTTATGTCCAGTTGGCTCCAAACCCATAAAACCATTCCTGTCTGTTGCTATCCCCTGAACGAATTTGAAGCAGCAACAAGGTCACCCAGGTGGACTTCAAATCCAAAGGGTTTCTCTTCTCTCTCTCTCTCTTTTTCTTTCTTTCTTTTGAATCAGTAGGATTTAAAAAAAAATAAATTAAATATTTTATATTTAAAAGTTGAAAAGCTTTTCAATAGTTTTCTTTCTCTTATTTTAAAAATTATTCTGTTCATACCTTTCCTATCTTCCTAAAGAAACCAGGGCTGTGTGACAGTACTCCAGGTGTTCAACATCTCCTTCTCTCTCTGGCCCTCTCATGACATTGGAGTTGGATGACCATTTCTCAGCCAAGTTTGACAAAACTGTGGGAAGTCTCAAAGACATCACAGCCTGAGCCATTTATTCAGATAAGTCCATTCTCTAAGGCCTTACATGATTTAGCCAAACCAACAGAGGAATCCCACTCACACGTCCACTGAGGGAGAGCCTGAAACCTGAACGTGGCCTTTTCCATCATTGGAGCATCTACCTGAGAAGACCTGAGAAGGTGCTGGGGGCCTAACTCCCCATTCAGATATTCTTGCTCCCATTGCTTACTTTCACTCACAAACAACTGCTGATGTTTCTCTGCTTCACAAGCCATGGAGGTCTGGAATATTCTGCAGGACATTTTTATCTTAAATACAAATAATATGTAAGGGCACTTCATTAGTTTCTCACCTTCCTTTTCTCCCCTACACAGCTACTTCCTTTGTACAACTCATCACACCGCCCAGGTCTCCTCTATTTACTGTGGCTGATCGATCAAGTCAAGACAAGTTAGGACAGTTTTTTATTTCACTGGTACACTAAATTAATTGCACCATTCTGTTTCCATTGCTGTGACTAAGAAAATGCTTGTTTTCCTTCATGTAGTCCCTGTGAAACACCTAATTCAGAGTTTGGATAGCACATCTATACAGTGTATAGCAAAGATCTTCAGGCATCATATCATCACCTAGCAATGTTACCAACTCAGAGAAACTTCATCCATAACCATATCAAGAAGGTAGTATGCCATCCAGAGGGACCGGGACAGGCTTGAGAGGTGGGCCCGTGCAAACCTTGTGAAGTTCTGCCAAGCCAAGTGCAGGGTCCTGTACCTGGGATGTGGCAATCCCAGGCACAAATACAGCTTGGTCAGAAAATGGCTGGAGAGCAGCCCTGAGGAGAAGGACTTGGGAGTGCTCATGGATGAGAAGCTTGACATGAGCTGGCAGTGCGTACTGGCAGCCCAGAAAGCCAACCACATCCTGAGCTGTATCAAGATAAGTGTCGCAGGAGAAAAAGTCGCAGGAGGTGCTTCTACCTGACTACTCTGCTCTGGTGAGACCCCACTGTGTCCAGCTTTGAAGTCCTCAACACAGGAAAGACATGGCCCTGTTGGAACGGGTCCAGCGGAAGGCCATGAAAATGATCAGAGAGATGGAGCAGTTCTGCTACGAAGACAGGCTGAGAGAGTTGCGATTGTTCAGCCTGGAGAAGAGAAGGCTCTGGGGAGACCTTAGAACAGCCTTCCATTAGCTGAAGGAGGCCTACAGAAGAGATGGAGAGGGACTCTTTATCAGGGAGTGTAGTTAGAGGACAAGGGGTAATGGTTTTAAATTGGAAGAGGGGAGATTTAGATTAGATATCAGGAAGAAATTCTTCACTGTGAAGGTGGTGAGACACTGGAACAGGTTGCCCAGAGAAGTTGTGGATGCCCCATCCCTGGAGGTGTTCAAGGCCAGGCTGGATGGGGCTTTGAACTGCTCTAGTGGGAGGTGTCCCTGCCCATAGCAGGGGGGTCAGAACTAGATGATCTTTAAGGTCCCTTCCAACACTAACCATTCTCTGATTCTGTGACACACAAGGTAACTTTTTTCCAGTCTTCTTTTCGGGGCAGGTGCAGCCACCCTTAATTTCCACATTATTTGTCCTGTCTGCTGGAGCACAGGTAGTGTTACCATGGAACATGGAAGTCTTTCACCCGCAGCAGGGAAGGAAAGGGGGATAACCGGGGAGCTTGCTGTTTACTTGCCTCTATCTAATTACAACTCTTGGGGTGGGACAAAGATTTCTGAATGAGAGCATTACGTGCTGCTGGTGATCCCAGCCGTTCAAAGACTGGAGCTCCCTCGCAGGGAAGATCTTTGGGGGCTCAGCTGCAGTATTCCTGGGGAGAGACCTGTCCCTGGCTTTCTAGGGGCGAATGCATCACTACAACAAACAGTGACTTGTACCCGATGGCCAGTGTCACCTCATGAGGAAGCCAATGGCTCTGTATTGGTTTCATCTGAGCCCCCATTAAGTAGGCAACTGGCTTAGATCCAGATTCATCCTTATGTGTCCTAGCTAGGGATAGCAGGTTCAGGGTCTTGGTCAGATTTACTACGTGGTCTTGTATCAGATTGCTTCAGGAGTCCATTTCAGCTCTTGACCTCAGTTATGCTGTGCTATGAGGAATTTCAACAGTTATCTGTGCAAGATGGGGAAGTAAGAAGAAAAAAACACCCCCACTCTTTTATCAGCTTTAAGCATATTCCCCTTCAGTTCCATATCTCTTCCTCTTCTTTTCCCTTCACGCTTTTTTGCCCATTTTTATTTCTCTGCGATGCTTCTTTCTAGCCTGCTTTTACCCACTTAACCAAAAAGATGAGAGACAGCCCCAAATAAAAGGCAGTTACCAGAATTCATTAACCCAGCCAGGTCAACACACTGGGTTTCGGATCCACTGCAGTTTACAATTTCATTACCACACTGGAAGGAGTCCACGCTGTAGCAGGCGGGACACTGGTACCCATTGGGCGCAGTGTCCTCTGGTGGCACTGGAAGGAAAGAGACAGGCCATAACTGGTTTTAAGGAGGGAAGGAGAGGAACGAGCCAGGCGATGGCTTAGCCTGGAAAGCCTCGCCTCTGGTCGGGGCAGACACAGAGGGGATGAGATGTAAGGAAAAAGGGAGCTTACGCGAGACCGAGATTGTTTGACAGTCACTGCCCGTACAGCAAGCCAAGTGGCTCCTTGCTTTTACCTTCCCATAATTCATGGTGATAGGGCCGAGCTGGCAAACGCTGGACGGCAGGCAGGACTTGATGGATGAAGGGATTGCCATCCCCCCTGTAACGAAGCCAAGGCAGCACCAAGTTGTTAACCACGAGGTAACTCCCTTTCCCTCCCATCAGTTCCTATAGCAGCAGCGGCTAAGCAACCCTCCTGGGGCCTGAGAAGGGTCTGGGGACAGCGGGGCCACCCCAAAAGCAGCACCAGTGGTCCTGGTGATCCTCTCGGAAGACCGAGGGTGCCATCACATCTGAGACGCTAGTGAGGAATTTCTCCTTCTCCACGTTGTGCTTAAAGGCAGGAGGAGAGCCCTCCTCACAGCCAGCTGGCCTTGTTACAGATGTTCACCTTAGCCAGAGTGGCCCAACCATGGCTCATGGGCTGACCCACATGCCTCTGACCCACAGCCCACGCTCCTCCATGCACAGCCCACAGAGCACACCATCTATTGCAGCCGCGGGCACCCTGACAGAAACAAATCTAGTCCTTCCCATGAACTAAACCCAGAAAGTATATTGGGGGGCAGATCAGTTACGTTGCAGTCTACTGAGGCCCTGGCAGCGTTGTGAGGAGAGAAGGTGGCTTCGCACGAGCAAAGGGAAGACATGCACTGGAGCTGCAAGCACCAAAGATGGCAGGATACGAGATAACCTCCAGCCTAAAAGCCAACAGTCACATTACCGAAGCTGGTCAATGACCAAGGCCATGCCACTAAGACAACCAAGTGTGCAGTTGTGTGAGGGCTCACCACCGGTCTTGGGCTTATCAATCGCGGGGACATGGTGATAGCTCACCTGGTGGTGCCTGGTGTCTTCTTCCCTGCTTGAGGCAGGGAGTGAGATGCAGGCCAGTTTCCCCCTTCACCCACGGCCAGTCCACCATCAGTGCTAGATGCCAGCGGCCTTGTGTCCCTCACAGCCCAGCCTCTCAACTCAACTGCTCACCTTAGCCAGAATTAAAAGCCAATGCCTCCTCCCAGCATGCTGCTTAAGCCCTCCCCTCCACAATAAGAACAAAGCCCTCCCACTAGGAAGCTACTGCTCAAGATAGAAGAACAGAGACCTTTTCCCACCCCAGGTCTCTGGATCCTCTGTCAGTGAAAAGCAAAATGAACAGCTTGTCCAAGGACTCACCATAAGGCCAGTGACAGAGGTGGGGAGAGAGACCCGTTCCCCAGCCCCATTCCAAAAGCTGTGTTGGCATACAGCCATAGTGGGTGTCTCACCTACCTATCATGACCTCGTGCAGAATGATGCCGCAGGTATCTTCACCACCAGTACAGGTTTTCATGGGGCCAGAGCAGCTTTTTCCTATGTTGTGACAAACCTCACACTGAAGGGAGGCCCCTGGGAAAAGAGGACACATTCCTGGGTAGCAGTCATGAGGGATCTTACTTCCCCTTTCATCAACATTTTCCTTCAGCATTTGGTCAGCACTTTTCACATTCCTATTTCCTTATTTTCCCCGTTTTGTTGCTCAATTTGTGGGTTATTTTCTATTATTTCTATTATTATTTATTCTAGTATGAACTTGAATTTGGGCAAGAGAGGGGAAGCCATTTTGGGATAGCATTTTACATTTTAACCACCAATACCCAGCCAGCTTCCATTGTCTCCTATGTGATGATGTTTCTTGGATTTCCACAGGTTGCTAAGGCAAGCATCCCCACAACCCCTTCCATCCTGGTAGGCGTTCAGATGTCCCTGGACTCCTAGGCCCCATGTCTTCTCTTTGCAGTGAGCAGGGGCACCCAACCCCTGGGGACCAAGGAGCTACCAGCAGGTATTGACTGGGCTACGTACTAACTAGGGAACGGCATAACTCTTTGTAGGCACTAAGGGAAACCACTTTGCCAACTGCCTGCTGCAACACCTTAAGCAGATCAGAATATGAGGCAGTCAGGGGGAGACACTTAGAAAGCAATAAAGCATTCATCAGCAGAGGGCAAACAGCACGTCTTCCCTGACACACTCTCACTGGAACCCAAGTGTCCAGCATGTAGACTAAGAGGTCCAGGGCATGTTGTTCCCTAAACCCAGGTTCCATCTAAGGCACCTTGCACTGGCTGTGACATCTACATGAGGTGGCAGGTATGACACTAGACCTCCAAGATGTTTCTGGAGCAGAGCTGAAAGACAACTGAGATGACATAAAAAGTCTAAACTGTCACATGTCCCTGGGCACGAGCAAAGTAAATGAGCCCTTAAATTTGTGGAAAATTGTGGCCAGAGATTGATTCAACCGACCAAAGATCTGCCTGCCTGAGAGTAAACTCCTGTGACTGACCCAGCTGGATCACCAGCAACCTCGGCAGGAGCTTAGACAACCAGTTCACATTGTAAATACCTACACCTCCATCTGCACATTGGCTCACAGAACCAAAGATCCTCTGAGACCAGCCACCCTCTGCCATGCACATCCCCCCGGATGAGGGGCTGCTACAGACCAGGTGGCTGGAATGTCCCTTCACGCAGAGCACCTGATCCCAGACCTCTTCTATGTTGCACAGCCCCACAAATCCCAGTGGAAAACTCACCTGGATCCAGGAATGCCAGGAAGATGCTGAGGCCAAGGGAATATTTCATGCTGATGGGATGTAAGCACAGCGAGCTGCCAAGCCTTGCTGAACACAGCTCTGTGTGCCACAAGGGCTCTATGAAGGGGAGGAAAACAGGATGTTTTGCGGAAGTAAGGCTGGGGAAGTGGTCTTAAGAATATAGACACTGCAGAGTGCTGGCATGTTTGTTTTTTTCATTTAAAGCACAGGTTCTGCCTTTTCCTTTACATGAGGAATGCTGTTTGTCTTTCCTGGTCTAGACTATGCAGCCTGTGGGGCAAGACTGGCTTGCCTGGGGTCTATCAGGTATGTCTCTGGTGCAAATGTTGTCTGGACAACATTCAGCCTCTGCCATACATATGAATGATGGAGGGGAAACCATTTGAACAGCCCTGTTGTGCTCTCACCATTAGGCCCATAGAAGCAAAATGTAGCAAGGGCCAGTTGGAAATTTTCCTCATGGCTGGGTTTTTGCTGGCTGGTTTCCCATCTCTCTTCCCAACAGACAGTCAGGAGCTCTCATACCCTGAGTGCAGCAGCAAAGCAGGAAGCTTCCTCTCCAAGCTGGCGTGCCGCTTCTGTTTGCAAAATAACTGCCAGTGCATACCTTGGAGCAGGCTCAGTCAGGGGTTCCTGGGGTTGAATACATCAGAGCTGCAGCACGGGTCCTCCAGGTTGTGGGTTTTGATTGGAAGTTGATAAGAAAGTCTTCTGTTGTACCTCTGGGCTTTAAATCAAACCAGGCAGCAGGGAGAAAGCATCAATGTGTCTATGAGACAGCCTGGTCACAGCTTAGGTAATGTTACGGCAGGTTTTCCATGCCCTGACATCTCGTCATGAGCCAATGCCAAGCAGCAGTGACCAACCTACCACCAGCCCAAAGGTTCCCTGCCCCATGTGAGGGCTCTGTTAGGTGGTGCTGCCTCACTGAATCTGTTCTCTACCCTGAGGGTACCCTCTATACTCCTGTCCTGCACCAGATAAGACACAGCCAGTTAGTTTGTGGTCCTCCAGGACTTTTTCCACTGACAGCAACGAAGAACTGAAGTGCCCTTGCGCTCCCTCTGAACTGCAGTATCAGCTCCTTGGGCAAGATATTGCTCCGGGTAGACTTTTTGCTCTGTAGTACAGCAGGAGTGCTGGGCCTCCAGACACAAAGGCAACCCAAACAACAAGTCCTCCACAGCAAGGGCATGCAGACCACAAATACAGAGAAACAATTAATCACAAATACGAGATGCAAGGACTTTCCAAGGTTCATCCAGTCCTTCCTGCTGCCCAGGACAGCGTCTGCCTCTGGAGATGTGTCATGTTCTTGGAAAATCTGTTCTGCTGGGGAGGGAGTCTCACCTTGAACCTGGGAGGGCTAGGTGTTTGGTGAAGAGCTGAGAGGTTTTCACTGCTGAGTTTTCCTACTGATGCACAAACTAGCTAAGTGCCGCTCCTGGATACACCAAAGATTTCCTACAAATCCATAGAGAAAAATCACAGATCTTGCTGATCTTTCCACTCACACTTTCGCTTTGATTGTCTGTTTCTCTTTCCCACCTTACTATCTGCTTTTCCCATTTGTGACTAGCCTCATCAGAGAAAAAGTGGTTTTGTGACATTTCCAAATACATTGAGTGGCCCAGTGGGATGTCTCCTTGGCTAAGCCCACAGCACTATGAGAATGGAAATTAGTGCAATCACACTGCATAAAAGCCTAGGTCCCTCAATGTCCATAAAGTCAGTATCACAAGATAAGGGAGAAAAATATCAACTTGAATTTCTTTTTCAGCTGAGAAGTGGTCTCATGTCACATTAGATACATTATAATGAAAGCAAACTTCTCACTGCAGCCAATCCAGGATTAAAATTCAGTCTTCCTTGACCTTAAACCTCAGACTGAATAAAACCCTGTCCCCAGGCAGGTTGGGGTACTCAGATCATGGTGATCCTGCCATTTAACTACATGTGGGTCTGCAGACACAGATAGCAAGATGGGTGGATGTGGCTGTCTCTGGTGATTTTAATTTCATGCCCTTTCATTTAAGATGATTACTGAAGTGCCTGGGGGATTTTGCCTGGATGACATGACTGCACTAGCCCCACTGAATCGTATTGAACTCACCTGTTTCCCACCTCTTGTGGAGGGAGGGTGTGAAGCTGCAGCCTTTTCATGTGCATTTTTAGAGACAAAACCAAGTGTAACAAGGAGGAGCCACAGTCTGCAGCAATAAGAGACCTGGAAAATAAGGCTTAGGAGACAAGATGGAAAGAATAAACATGCTCAGGGGACACCAAGTCATACCACATATATCTGCAGAAACAAGGGCTGGATGGGAAAAACTTCTACAGGAGCCTTACATTAGGCATTGGGGGAATTTTCTAACAGTGACAGTAGTGAAGCTGATTACCTACAAAGGTGTGGATCTTCCATCCTGGGTGGGTTGGAAAAACAGGCTAGACAAATACTTATTAGGGAATTATTTAAGTTGATAGGATCATGCTCCAGGGATGAGAGGTTGATTAGATGCTGTCTCTCAAGATCCTTTCTAAATTGGTTCTTATACTTTAATTTCATGGTGTGCATGAAGCAGCTGTCTCCTGCAGCATGTCCATGTTTCCAGAGCAGAGGAGGGTGATAACAGAGGAGCCACACTCTACGGGGATGTGAGGCACAGGCTGGGGAGGTCAGAGAAGACGGTGAAAGAAGTTAGAAATCCAAACCGGAAAATATCATTGGCAAGAAGGTGAGGAGAAGGGGATACATTCAAAAGAAATATGAAAGACACCTATCTGGGCTACAGCATGGAAAAAAATCATGTGTGAATTTGTCATGCAGGCTTGTGGCAGAAAATGACAGGGGGTTTCATAGAGCCATTTAGTTTGGAAAAGACCCTTAAGATCATCAAGTCTAGCCATTAACCTAACACTACCAAGTCCACCACTAAACCATGTCCCTAAACGCCACATCTACACATTTTTTAAACACCTCCAGGGATGGCGACTCAACCACTTCCCTGAGCACCCTGTTCCACAAAAGTTGACAACACTTTCAGTGAAGAAATTTTTCTTAATATCCAATCTAAACTTCCCCTGACACAACTTGAGGCTGTGTCCTCTCATCCTAAGAGCCCAAATATAGAGATATGTCATCAAAGCAAGAAGATAATGAAACAGGTTTACATTACAGCTGAAGAACCCAGGTCAGAAAGCTCTGGAAAAAGTAAGAAAAGTGGTTAAGATTTGACAAAGAAAGAAAAATATAGAAAGGGCTGCAGGTACCCAGCTTGCATAGGAGATGCTGGGGAAAAGCCTTATGCAGACCTTAGTGGCCCTGAAATGGAAGGAGATGCTCAAGGGATAACGACAATGATGGCTTTAAGAAAGAAGAAGTGAGATTAGAGCTAAGGATAAACCCTCCAGTGGTGAGACCAGCTGGAACCTCGAAGAGCACCCTGTTCCTGTGACGAAACACTTGGGAATGAGCCAGAAGGACAGTGTGCGCCTGGGTGGAGGGCAAAGCTGACACAGCCCTGGGACCAGGGAAGAGCATTGCGGCTGCCAGCCCTCCTCCCTCCCGGTTACTGTGGCTTCGATGAATGGCAGAACCATGACAAAGGCTCCTCTCCTGGCACCTGGGCAGCCAGAAAAGCACTTTCTGTGGCAGCGAACAAAATGAAGGCCTCCGTGATGGAACTGCTCGGCTCAGAAACACAGCTCACACTGGCAGTCTAAATTCAGCTGATGTGTCTCACTAAATGCCTCATTTGCAGACATCCTGGTCTGCATACACCCTTTGGGGAACTGACCATATTTATTTGAGATTCACCAGGGGTCACTAACTCTGTGAAACCACATCTGACTCAGGAAGACCCAACACTGAAGTAGGTGAGGCTGGCAGAGTAGTACAGAGACAGGAGTATCATACACATTTGCTCTGTTCTTCCTCAGGGCTCTGCTTATGTCCACTGGTGGGATTTTGGGGTGTTTTTTTCCCAGGCTCCTATCCCCAACAGTGCATGAGTGCTGCATCCTGCAGCCAGCTCTAGGGATGAGCAACTTTTGGGTAAGATTTGGCCACCAACCAGCTGCAGCAGCAGCTTGATGGGGTTGGGGTGGCTGGAGAGGAGCAGAGTATGACACCTTCTGCCACTGCTTGTAGCCGAGCAGAGAGGGGGAGCAGGTGAGGCTCAAGTGAAAGCAGAGACCTGAGGAGGAATATGGTCACTAGTGTGCTCCAGGTCGTGGATGATATAGTCAGATGCATGTCACAGTGTCGGGTTGAAGACCTGTACGCAGGGTCCTTGCATGGCCTGGGTGCTTAGCTGGGTCCACAGGGGCATCTGTACTGGTGGCAGCCACAGTAGCACTGTCACCCACTGTCCCCACATGACCAAGACACAGCTCCAAAACCAGGCTGGAGGGGCCATGACGCCCATAATAGCCATTTTTAATCACAATGTGCCTCTTCTTCTGCTGGAGGACAGTCCTGACTCTTAAGCTTCACGAGGCTGACATTTGGGCCCTAGGAACCTGCACACCCCCACCAGTTGTAACACCACCATTAAGAGAGAAAAAGTCCAAAAAGCCCAGGCACAGCTTCTGTGGGAACAAGTAGAGCAAAGGTACCTCTCTTACCTCCCTTTACACACAGTGCAAGAGGACAGAGACGCAACATGTTGGGACATTTCAACAGTGAAGTCATCCACATAAAAAAAAAAAGCCCATAAAAAAAAAGCCCATAAAAAAAAAGCTGTAGAAGAAGAAGAGTCAAACCCACCCATTTTCTGAGCCGATTCCTTGTTCTGCAGAACGCAGAATGGCAAAACCTGCCAATCTAGTTAACCAGGCAAGGAAACACAAGACAGCAACTCTGACCATATCATGTGGGGACTAGAGGGCCTGTCCCAAAGAGTGGGAGCAGGAGGAGTCCCACTGCTTGCTTGCTAGCTGCAGGCTGAAGAAGCTTTTCATATAATCGTATACAATCATTTAGGTTGGAAAAGACCTTTGGGATCATCAAGTCCAACCATCTACCCTACTCTACAAAGTTGTCCCCTACACCACATCCCCCAACACCACATCTACATGACTTTTGACAGTCATTTGTTCCAGCTGTGCGTGCATAGATTAATAAACTATCCAGGAGGTGGGAAGTCAGTATAAATCTAATTGCCACTCCTGATTAGGATCTTCCCAGCAGCCTGCAAGGCCCCCCCCCCTTAGTTGTGTTTCCCCCTGCAGTGCTTCACCAACTAACCCCAGGCCAGAGAGGAGGGGAGTTATTGTCTCCCCCCATCTGCTGGGCTCAGCGCTTGTAAACGGGAGCTGGGGAGGGAGGCTTGGTGGCATCCATACGGTTCAAAGAAGCAAGACTATCCCTGCTGCCTACACAAGAGCTCACAGTCAGTCCTGAGGGCTTGTCAACGAGGAAGTCAGTGCATGCCTGGAAGAGCAGCATGCCTGTAATGGGACACTAATTGTCACACGTTAATTTCCCATGGGGACCCGTCCGTGCAGAGCTGTGTATTTACTTTGAAAGCAACGCTGCTTTTACTAGTGAGTCACCAGGAACATGGCAAGGAGGAACCACATCCCAACATGGATCTCGGGCAGGGGGCTGTGACAGCAATGGGCTGCCCCAGGGTAAAGGGTGTCTCCAACAGCACAGTGCCCCTGCCAGCTTCCAAGCGGCTGCACTGAGCCCTGCCCTTGCCCCGTGCCCAGCCGTGGGCTCCCTCCTGCCTCTGGCCAGCCCCAGACCTCCCCTGCCTGAAGACACCCTTAAAGGGTGAGTTTCCAGCCAGTTCAGTCCCTCCAGGGGAGAGCTCCTGTCGGCACAGGGTTTGGGAACCAGGGAAGAGAAGTTGAAGGCTGGAAATAATACAAATATAATATGAAACTGCTGCTTAAAGGTTTTCTCTTGTGGTGAAAAAAGATGGTATTTAATGTGTTATGACATATATATACTGCCACCATAGAGAAAATACACACAATCAAATTACTGACTTATCAAATTAGATAACTTCATTTTTCAAGAGATCAAGACATTTAAAGGGACATTTTATTTTACCTTTGATCCTACACCATTTATGGCAATGATTACATTAACGCTGATGAATTTTTTGTACTCTCTCCAGCATATACCTTTTCAATTGAAATAATTGCCAGGGAATCCAGCTGTTTTTCAGATGTCCTGGAATGAAGATAAACTTACATACATGTTAGCATGAGGAACGAGCTTTCTCTTCTGGCATTTAGGATCAGCAATGTCATCTTCAAGCAATCAAGACAACAGCAACTACTTAATCCACTGGTGGATGATGTTAAAAGTAAGTCTTTATTAGATATTCACTGTCCTTATTAGACATTCATATCTCAGCCTCCTCTTAAGTGATTTGTTCCAACATGTGACTTAGTTAACATCTGCCAGCAGCAGAGTTTGTTTGCTAAGATAGTTCCAGGTTGGCAGCTGAGGCAGACCAGTTTACCAGCTTTAATTGGTCCGTTAAGATAAAGCCAATGTGGCCATGGGCTAGTGTCAATAGACAATGAATGTATAAGAGGAGGGCCAATCTTTTAATACAATTTTAATATCCACACATTTTTCTTACTGTTAATGGCAGTGGTTAGGACTCTCAAAATGGAACAGAAATTCAGCCTTTCAGTGACCACTTTTAAGCAGGCACTCAGGTGAATTTTGTCCGCTCTTGCCTCTTGGAGAACTGGCCTGACCTCGGGTCACTGGTAACCTGACTTAGCATGCCTGAAAGTCTCCATCTCTTCTAAATGCCCTTCTGGTTTTCTGCTTTCAATAAGAGACCCTTGCTTCCATCCAGCAGAAGCTTGGGCTTGGAGATGAAGGTCCCAAATCCTGGGAAACACAAGTGGCTGCCTTGGGCATCATGCTGGAAATTGTGAAGGAAGCAGTGAAGAGAACAGCAATTTATAAGCTTCCATTAAAAGCCAAAATTTGTGGACGAAGAAAGGAGCCAGCCAAAGCCAACCTGGAGATGAGGCATCCGTGGCTTGCAGGTGCTAAGCTGATCTGGAGGGTTTTGGAGGACAAAGATTCATTCAGTCCTTTACTCACACTCTCCTTCCCTCCAGCTATCCACTGATCCCATCTGGGCACATCTGGCACAGGAAGCCTCCTTAAAACAGACTACAAGATATGTGGAATCAGAGATGTGTAATGGGTAAAGGAATTCATTCTTGCCCTTGAGTACATTTATTCTTAAAAATATTACTTTATTGCTTTCCCACCCTCTCTTCCAATTCAGTCAATTACTAATCAAGTCCCATCAGCAGGAAATAAGATCTTATCATGAAAAGTAGTAGTCATGGCTGACTAAGACTTGCCTTGGAAATGGGCAGATGCAGCCAAATCAGAAAAATGAAAAATAAATGTGTTACCAATAGGCCCAAGACAAAAGGTTAGGCTGTGGCTACAAACTCTCCCCATGGTGGGAAGTATTTGCATGCAGGTATTCCTTTGAACCACCACACAGGTGCAGCAGGTCTGTTTATACTGGAGGTCTTTGAAGCCTGAAGATCCAGACAACCTCATTTACCACCTTTTCTTAAACTGACGTGATCTGGAAGCGAATGAACCCTCATTACAATTTTTGGCATCCCATCTCTGAGACGTGTGACCTCACTCCGTCAATGCTGTTCTTTTCTGTTACAAGACTTTTCCTGTGTGTGCAAAGCACACGTCATTTCTAGTGAGCCCAGGTGTTGTGTGCTTATCAGCACCAGCTTCTGCCTCCTCTTTCCAGTCCCTTATTGTGAAGGATGACACATTGCATAACGAAGAGCCCAGAAAGTCATACCCTGCAGCACCAAGAGACATGCTCCCAGATTTCCAAGTGATAGTCATCTTTCCCATCACTTTCCAATCCAACATTATTCATTGTGTGATAACCGTCATAAAATAAAGGTATTCCCAGATGAGTGTTCACACTGCACTAAGAGGGGCACATTTGCTCATTGACTGCATTGGTTTGGGCGGGTTTTCTAGTCAACAGTCACTTTCAGAAAGCAAAAGCTGTTGTTGTGTTTGCCTGGTTGTTTTTAAGAGCTGAAGAAAGTGCACTCTTTGTTCTTGCATTTTCTTACACATTCACAAGGAAATGCATCCATTGCGCAAGGTAGGGCAGGCCCCCAAGGAAAACAACTGTTTGACAAGCTCTAGTACTGTGGGATGTTCAAAGATTACAGTAAATGTCAGATAAATGACCAGAAACAGCAAACAATGAATGTCAGGGGGAGGGAGCCAAGCAAATCTCCACCGTAGCCAGCGAGGAGACGCGTGCAGTAGCTCAGCACAAGCTGGTACAGCTTGTGGCATAGCACCATGTGGAAATGTCAGCTCAGGTTCTGCAATCAAGTTGAGTGTGGGGGATGCCATGATGACCTCCAAGACCCAGAGCAAAGGGTGCTGCCCTGCAGACCATGGAGATGCTCAGACAGCAACCTCCCATCTGGTTACACCAGTAATTGGGGGGACAGAAACCAGTGGCAGCTGCTGGTTGCCAGTGTCCAGAGCTGTGTATGACACAAGACTAATTACTTTGTGATTGTTTGTCCTCAACTGGGGAGACTGGAAAGAAACTGGGCAGAAACAATGAGCAGAAAAAGAGATGAGCGACCTTGCAAGCGACAATCGAACTCTTTCCTGGATGCCACGCTCCTACCCACTCAGCCCAAAAGGACGTGAACCAGAGTTTCTCACTCCCTAACAAACACCCTGGTAGTGGGTTTAAAAAACATTCTTGCAAGGAGCTCTCTCCAGGATAATATATGATAACAAATACATTTTCACACACAGGCCCTCACTCTGCTACACCAACCAAAAAGGAACTGGTTTCAGCAAGTCAGGAGACAAGGCTGTAAGATGTCTCGGGGGCCTTTGCAAACTGTTTGTTTATATGAAATCAAAGTTTTACAACAAGAACATGTCCCAATAAAAAGTTTCTTAACATATCAGTGACATAGATGCAAACACAATCCCCCCAAACACGGTCTTTAATTGGTCTGCCCCGCATCTTCAAACCTGGGATATTATAAATATACCTTATGGGGGTGATATACTGATAAATGGATGGGGTTTGTGTGTCTTTTTGGCCTCAAGGAATCATCTGGGAAACCACAAGATTTTAATGAGCCTGCCCCAGAGACATTCGAGTTTATGGAAACAGATTAAAAGAATTTTACTTAACAACTTAATCATGCAGTATAATGAGTAAATAAAAAATAATGTCATACAGATAAGACATGGGAAATTCCAGTGCTAGTGATATGAAATGTATGGAAATGATAATTAGGTGGCTGCAGAATGAAAATAAAAACAAATGTGAGAGAAGAAAGGCAGATATGTAAAAAAAAAAAAAAGAGTTATAAGATTATTAAAAGACTAGGCCCGTTCCATATTTGAGCAAAAGTCCTCAGTAACATAACTTTTTTCAAAAAAGTTTTTGTCATCTTCACCTTTGCATTGTCTTAATCAGTTCTTTAAAATACCTGTATAAAGTCACCAAATATGTCCATCAAATATGTCCATCGCATTTTATGGCAGTTTGAGGAAAGCCAAAATTACATTCACAGCTTTCATGGAAAACCATAGTGTGAGGCTGACACAAAAAAACCCAAACTGGTTGCACCCTGGTGCTCCTTCCTGGGAAAGGCTACAAAAGGGGACATAGTGCCAGGAAGGACCTTAGTGAGACCACGGAGCACAGGACTTTCTCAAAGTCATGATCCCAAGGAAGACCTGCTGACAACACACACATATTTGATGTCTCTTGGGCCATGCCCGGATGAGAACAAGCCAGTAATGCAACTAGTGGAAAGCCTGCTCTTTCTATTCTTTCTCTTCATTAAACCAAACTGATGAAACTAGGAAGTAATGTATTTAGATTTAGACAAAGACTCGGTTGCACTTCAAAGGAATGTTTTTGACACTTTCCCCTTTTTTAAGTTTCAACTGATTGTGAAGTGAAACAATTCTTTCTTAAAGTAGCCTCCAAAACATTACTTTCACAGTTGTCCTGACCAACACCTCACTAGCACACACCAACTCTATGTTTCTTCATGAATGGAAAACACATTTTTCCCCTGGGACTTTTACCTGATGCCCACAACAACTCATGTCCTGGAAAGTCTGCAGTAAGCAGTGGGGAGCTTTGAGCAACTGATCTGAAAAGGGGAATATATTGGGATTCCTGTAGCTCCTGGATAAGCCCTCCAGGCCACCTTGGTGGAAAGGTAGAGCCCATCCAGGCCTGTCTCCTAGTGACATGGAACCAAACCCTAAAAGTTTGTAAAGGCAAACAAGGAAGAACATAATGAAGGGAATTCAGCTTCTGTCCTCAGCCTGGGAATACAAACAGTTAAGAGAAAGGAATTACATGTGCTGGGCAAAGGGAATTGATGTATTATCCCTTTTTTGTTGCAAAAGAAAATGTTCACTGGAGGAAAAGATGAGCTTCAACAGGGCAGGCATACACACATCTGGGGATGATGGCACTTTGGGAGCTGTGGCCATGGGCAGAGTGTTAAAAATTATCATCCTGACCCTCTTGCCAGGCAGATCAGGGAACGGGATCGGTGCAGACCAGCCAGTGGCCCAACACCGCAGGTCCAGTAGCTGAGCTTGTGCACAGCTCAGATCATCAGGGTGGGGAGCAATTTCTGGGGATGTGTCTCTGATTAAACCGAATGCTGAGAAATGCTGCTTCTCTCATTCCCACTTGCCTGCCTGACTCAGACAAGGGAATTTAGTTTAATACAGGCAGGCAAAAAGCTTGGAAAACGTTGGCATGAAACACCACCACTTTGTGATCTGTTAATTACGGGCGCATCTGCAGTTTGAAGGAGTAGTCTGAATACAGTTGCATCCTTAGAAAAGGGTATGACATCAGTGGTGAAAAATTCTCACGTGCAGCTCCATGTGCAGAGACAAAAGAGGATACACACAAAGATGAAAGTGAAGACGAAACTCGGGGCCTTGAGAAAGACTTTACGGACTCCTCTTATCAGACATCTCAAGACCAAATGGAAAAATATGTGAAGCACAGACTCAGCAAAGGACTTGCTGCCTGTATGTATATCGCTCCATCCCTGTGACAATCCCATTATGGTGACAACCCTCTGTGGCAGGCTTAGAGACAGCAAGAAGCCTCTCCTGCTCTGAAAGCAATACAAGAGTGAGGCAAGACACACGGCATCATGCTAGAGATGCTCCAGCTACTCTGATGTACCCCTTACCTGTCACTAAGGGACTAGCTTTTGTGCTCCACATGGCTTTGCATCCATCAAGACCTGCTGTTTACGAACCTGGTGGAAAATAGCTGTGGGATTACAGGTCCTGACCTGCCTTTTGTCTATGCCAAGGAATAGATATTTCCTACCATACTGGCCTGTCAGACATGAGTTGTCCTTGAGGATGGAGTTGGGTGAGCAGAAAGCCAGTGCCCTCTCCACATGCATCCAAGGGTTCCTAATACCAGAAAAAAAAAAGCTATATGGCCACGTGAAGCAAAGCTCTGGTGCAGCAGAAGCTGACACTGCTGGCAGAAATGTATTCCAGTGTATTCCAACCTCTGCCCTGGCAGGCTTTGTTCCGGATCAGACCCAGCACAGTCTGTACTATGCTGTCCCTAGCTCAGATCAGATGTCATCTGCCCGTATAGTATCACACCATGGCAGTTAAACCAAGTTCATCACTTCCTTCACCCACATTGTCTTCTTTGTGTGTCCTCCTCCTTCTCCTTCTGCTTTCTCCTCCTACTTCTCCTTTGCACCACTGCCAGTGTTCTTGTGCCCCCCTGGCACGGCAGCTCAGGAGATAGATCCATGTAACACCCACCCGGCAACGAAGAGGGATATATGGCCAGGCCATGTGTTCAAGCTGGCAGAGACAGAGAGGACAAGGTGGCAGCAGCCCACGCATTTCACTTGGCAGACATTGGCGGGGAACCACACACTAACTCTGTCTTCAGCATAGTGCATGTGCAGGGTCAAACATGTATAAGAACATACCTGCTGCCTAAAGTCTGTATTATGTACCCTGACTAATTGAATTTAAATTTATTCAGGACTCAGACCTGGTTTGGTTCAAATCTGTGTTGTGACATGACCCAGCAGCATACAGGTCTGGTACTCAGGGTTACAGAAGCACAACCCCCATCTCCATCATTCATGCAGTCCCTGGCTTTTCTTACTGGGACCTCTTACAGGGTCCCAGATTCATCTTTTTGGATGTGGGTACGCCTCCATCTTGGACAGAAGAACTCAGTGGCGCTCCTGCAAGGGAAGCTAAGAAATTAATTCCTCATCACATGGGGAATCAAGGTCACTTAATACTTGGAAACTCAAATATGTCATAGGACTCTTACAACATCCCCGTTCCAGGAATGAACTGATGATTCCAATTTCTAGACCTTCCTATGCCCCAGGCTGTCCGGGGTTTGTCTTTCCATATATTTAAAGCTAAGAACATGATACTTCAGCTTGTCACAAGTAACACAATGTGCATATAACATGAGATCCCCTCCTCTGCTGTGCTGGCTGGACTGAAATTCACACTAAGAAGAAAAGGGCTCATTCTTCTCCTTTTTCTCCCCACTGTGGACCCATAGTGTCACCGCCAAAGAAAACTGCTTCTTCCTATTACAGACTGCAGACAGAGGACCTGGTTTCCATGAGGGGGTATGAAGCAGATCTGCATAAAACAAAATCCAGGATTAAAACACAGTAATCCTGCACAATAAGCAGTGCCTACTGATCCAAAATGCTGTTGGCCCCAAAGGAAATGGCTGTCTAATTAATGTCACTAGAAGGAAGGCATGTGCATAGCTCATACATGCTGTCTGCCAAGGTTACAGTTGGCAAGAGCACATTTTGCCAAGAGCAGCCTGTTGACAAAGCCCCATGTTTTCCACTGCCTAGAAGCACATGTCTCTGCTCATTTCAGAGGTATCTTCCACCACCAGCGGGTTTCCCCTGCCATTTTGAGAGCCCCCGCCCAGGCACACTAAGCCCTCCAGATTTAGCCTCTGCTTCCACTAGAAAAGGGAACTGAGTCCCTTATGCAATATTTAACAAGCCCTCAAAGCCAGAGATGCTTTTGTCCCCATTTCAGCCTAGAGCACACCACAAGACTCAACTAGCCCAGAACTTTAACAAGGCATCACCAAGATGAATCAGTACTACCAAGTTATTACTTAACATTCTGTATGCATAACTGCGTGAAAAAAGCTCTTCCCCTCTCTTCTTTCTCCTTCGTCCAATCTCCCCAATTATCTTCATCTGTTGAAGCCAAAATCCTTTCAGTACCTCCAGCTTGCCAGGGAGAGCTGCCCCAGCTTGCTAGCTAAATTATAACACACCCTCCAAATAAGACTCTGGCTCAGAAATTGCTTAAGTGAGAATATCACCTATGTGCATAACAAGGAAAGCACGGTTGGATGAGTAATTGATTCAATTTGGATTGAAATGGAAAAATCTAGTCAGGTCCTACTCGCAGTTCTCTCCTCCTGTACTTGCACAGATTGCAGCAGGTCTGTTCTCGGGGCTGAGATGAGTTGAAGGCTTTGGGCTAACTTTTCTGCAGAGGCTGGCTGGCTCAGGGTCACCACCTGGGATTCACAAGCGGCTATTATGATATTGATAACAGAGAGCTGGGAGAGGGGAACCTAGGGCTGCATGGGTGGAAAAGAAGTAGTTCTGCTTGGGGGCTTATCTGAAGGGCTGTTTTGCGGTAGGATGGTGCTCAGACTTGACTGTAAGCTATAAGGTTGGGAATAGCCCCAAGGAGCAGCTTAGATGTGATTTTTGGAAAGGAGAGAGGGCTCCTGTCTACTGTGGAAAGGGATGGCCAACAGGCAGCTCAGGGGACAAAACAGGAGTATGTCAGCACTGCAAGAAAGTTGAGATTTCCAACTTTTTATCTGTAGTGGTACAATTCCTCACACCAAAGATAAGGGAAGGTAAACTGCATATCTCTGTGCCTCCACACAGCACCCAGAGAAGCTAAAAGCAAAGATGGGAACCTGGTATAAAGAGGCTGTCACTGTCTTCTTGTCCTGCCTTGATCTATCTGGAGCTGTGGGATCTCTGACAAATCTTTCACTAGATGCATGCGTAGCACCTGGCACGGAGGAGCCCAGAACCCAGCAAGACTGCCAATCTATTAAGAAAAATAATAAACATATAGTAGATATAATCTCAAAGAATACAGAGCAGAAAAAGCAAGCCTCTGACTGGGCAGGGACTTTTCCTTCAGCACTTCAAGGAAGATCTTCAGCAAAACCAACCCACTTCAGTTTGCTTAATGTGTGGGGAGGAAGGACTGTGCAAGAATATGCAATACAGGAGCAAGTGTCAGCTTACCCATGTCTAAGACAAGACAGATCTTCTTGTCCCTCTGACATGCCTATCTCCAGCTATCCTAGTAGTGTTTCTGCTTTTCCTCTGCAGATAACATGTTTAAATACTTTAAGATGAACACAGGAGGTAAATGGTGTCAGCCCTGTAATGCAGAGAGTCTGCACCAATAGCCACATTATAAAAGTGTTGTACGCTCACACTATTGCTGCCTTCCCACTGCAAGTAGAATACCTTCCCTTTTCCCTAGGAGGCAGACAGCAAGTACATGGAAACAAAAGTCCGTGGTCCACATTACACTTACAACAAGCCCTGGAGAGAACGTGGGGTGTTTCCCTCACAAGGTTTGTGAAGAGTTTTGCAGAAAGAATTGTGGCATCTCTCGTGGCACCATCCACGATGTAATCCTTCATGACATCACCCTTCTCAAAGAAGCGCAACCCAAGGCTTCTTTTCATACGTTCAGGCTGGCACAGCTTAAAGTGGGAAATTGGCTCAGGACTTCCTGGGGCAGGGGAGGAGATCTTTTAACCAAACATTGATTCTCAATGGATTTCCATCTCTGCTGCTTAATCTTCTTTCTGTGCACTCTTGATTCCCACCGCTCATCTACCCTGGGGGCATTCACTTGAGTGTTGCCACTCTATTAAAAGTGAATTGAATTAGGCAGGAGGCAATTATCTGTGCTGGAACTTTCCCAGGGTATCAGAGCTAACATCCTCAGCAATATCTGATGAGATCTTTACAGACCACAAGCAACACAGGCATCATTTGATGATGGTGCTTCCCACACTGCTCCTTAATATGCTTTTGGGACACTGCACTGCAGAGTAAGTCAGAGGGAAGAGTTAAATCTCACCTCTCCTCACAAAGCAGTTGGGGTTTTCTTTGGGATCCCTTTCAGTGCAGGTCTATGGCTGTGGCAGTTTGCTCACAGGTGGGTGAAAAACAGCCCCCTGGCATGAGCCATGTTTGATGTGCAAACGGAGCACCCACACTAGCACGCTGCTGAGTCTGTGGGGAAGGGTCTACCATCGGCACAGATGCTGGTGAAGGATATTCCTGCCCTACCCTGACCTGACTATGAATCTTACCCTATTGTTAATGCCACTGGTTATGAGCCAACGTTGTGCTCTCGTTGCAAATTGGACAAACCTCATACTCTGCTATGTTAGGAGAGTTGTGGCAAGCAGAGTTGAGGGCATTACCGTCTCCACTATTGGGACCCCAATTCAGGGTGGGTATCAAGAAACGGGAGAGAGAGCGAAGAAGGGCTACCAAGATCAGGAGACAGAGCATGTGTCCAAGAAGCAGAGACTGAGGGAGCTGGGGTTGTTTGGTCTGGTGAATAGGAGGCTGAAGGGGAGACATAGCAGACATAGCATAGACATAGCACGTCTAATAGCAGACAACAACCAGTTGAAGGGCAACTAGTGTGACGGTCACCAGAGTTATCTCTGTTCTTGGAGCTTTTGAAAACACAGGTAAACAAAGTCACAGCCAGCCTGATCAGACACTGGGGACAGCCAAGCTAGTCAGAGCAGGAGTTTGGAGGGTAGATTTCCAGAAATCTCTTCAGACAAAACATCCTGTGGCACAGTCCTCCCATCAGCTTTGCCAGCTTTCTGTGTGGCCACACAGGGAATCAGTGAGCTGCTTTAGCTGAAAAATAAGCCAGAAAATGATGATTTGTTTCAGGCAGATCTGTTCTAATAGTTCCCATGCCAGCCTGGGAACAGAGATGGGTGGTCTGTGGCAGTCGGTCTCCAAGTTGTCCCCACTACCAACAAGATCACCACTGGTAATATAAGATAACATCTATCTCAGAGAGGTTTATAATTTAGGACTCACATAACTCAGTAACTTCCTAACTGAAGCAGTATCATGTCCACGTAGTATATGAACGAAGGACTGTAACCCTCAAAACCCAGGGTAGGGATCAGTCTCCCTCATCCAAATCATCCTCAACTTACTGCTTGTCAGTCTCAATCAGGAGCATGTAATGAACCACGTGTGTGAGTACATGTAGCAGCACAGGAGTCCTGCCTCACTGTACGATAACAATTCAGCATAGCTAATTTCACAGGGAAAAGACTGCCTCCTAATCAGACCAGTAATGAAAGAGGTCATTTGTGGGGAGAATATGCAAGATTTTAATCTGAACAGAACTTCACAGAGAGTTTGGGCACAAAAGGAAGATAAATATTGAAATATGCATTTTCTACCATGAAAGACAATTTAAGGCTGCAGAGGTTGCATGAGAAAAGCACAACAGGACAGGCTGAGAAAGGGGTCCTGGGCTAGCTGCGTGATGCACAGCAGGAGAGGTCATGCATGTCAGCCTTAGGATGATTAGTACAAAGTGTGGTTTTCTCTCATTCATCTTTTCTTCCAGCACATTCAACACTTCTGTTTGTTTTGCTTTCATAGACAAATTCTTTGTTTATGTTTCTTTAGCTTGGTTGGCATTGAAACTCTTGTTGAATTAATTGCCACTCCAAGAAAAAAAGGTGGTTTCCAGGAAAGCTCTTTGCAATGCTTTCCCAATGGACAATGGGGAGAGCCTCTGAGGTCCCCCAGTAAGGCTGTACTGTGATTCTTACAATGCAGGTGACCTGCAGTGGCTCTGGCTCCATTTGGAACAGCATCAAGGTACAAAATGTGTGTTTCTGGTCTCACACTCTTCTTCAGTGTAAGCCAATTGCTCTTCTCTCTTTTTCTCCTTTTGAATAGTAGCGTTGTCTAACCCAGGAACAGTGGATCATTTGTATGTGTCGTGAGTTCACGACCAAAGAGATGGTGACAAATGATGTCTTGACAGATGGGACAGGCTGAGGCCACACAGTTGTTGCAGCTCACCACAAGATGTAATATCTTGGTTGCTACTGTTCATGTGCCCATTGTCCAGGGTGTACCAAGCAGTAAAGCAGAATCAGGAAATCTCATTTCTCATCACATCCCACGTCTGCTACCAAACCAAAAGCACAAGCCAACAGCAACAAAGCTGCACTATAAAGCATTAATAATTGCTCCAGAGATGTTTTTCCAAGCTAGATTCCCAAGGAACAAGTGTCTGAGCAGGGCAGGAGGAGCAAAAGTCAGTGGTGAATTAATGGTGCCATACAAATTCAGCAAAGACTTTGTGTGGTAGCACCCATTCTGGTGCCACTGTCAAGGACCTAGACATCCATCATGCCAAGGACTGAGCAGAGCTAGAAGGATCTATCAGGCATTGGGGTGACAGGGAGCTACTGCAGTCACCAGGATGTGTGGTTCACTTCTTCCAGCTTTTCAGATCCCTCATGGGAAGGCACCAGTGGTCACCACAAAGGGTTTTGCTCCCAGCCCTGGGTAGTCCAGGTAGCTTCTACCATTGCCTGCTGGTTTTCAAACATGTGCATTTATCTTTTATCCTATGTTCCTCATTCCTGGGGGAATTTCCTCAAAGATGACCCCTGGAAGCATCACACCCCCTGCTTCTCACCTTGTGGCACCCCTTTGTCTTCAAACTACCATTTGTGAGGCTGATCCCTTCTCAGTCCCTTCTTCTGCCCCATGGGTTTTCATTCAGGTGTTGATTCTTGTCTGACATATTGGCTGTAAACACTATGAAATGGGCCTGTGTTCTTATACACTGCAAGGCACAGGGGAGTCCACATCCACAATTAGGTCACTTATTTTCTATTATGGCAACAGAATTATATGCACAAACACTACAGAAGTAATCAAGGGAAATGGACTCCAGGGGAATCCCAAAGCCTCCCTGACTGTAGAGCCAACACTTAGCAGTACAGTTAGTCAATGTTTTTATTCAAATCACTTTTCAGCCAAATGTTGCCTTCTTAGGAAATGGGAAACTTCTGCAAAAATCTTAACTATGTCCACATCTCTGGAGCTCAGTGCAGAGGGAGCTGGGTGATGCTCTGTAGGGACAGTCACGTTAGAAAACCACCAGTTCCTGCTAGCTTGAAAGTCTGGTTCATATGGCAGGAGGAGAACTGCTGCCTTGGACACAGGCAGGGCTGGAAGACACAACATGAGTCATCCCATAGCTGTCTCTAGCCCAGGCTCTGTATGTCACATTCATTTTCTACAAGACACTGGAACAACATCACCTGATAGATGAAAGATGCTTGAGAGCCAGAGATGGGCCTGCTCCAATAGGAAACATGTCCAGACCCAAAGGCAAAGAATAAGAAGAGAGATCAGATAAGAAATTGAAAAACCAGAGCGTGAAAGGGAGGATGGTAGAGCAGAAAGGAATAGCTGTCACCTTACACCAGAACAGGACTATTTTAGTTGGAAGGGACCCACAACCGTCATCTAATCCAACTGCTTGAACAATTCTGGGCTGACCACATTGTCCAAATGCCTCTTAAACACTGACAGGGTTGGGCATTGACCACTTCTCTAGTAAGACCGTTCCAGTGTTTGACCACCCTCTCAGTAAAGAAATGCTTCCTAATGCGCAGTCTGGTGCAGTTTTGAACTATTCTCATGTGTCCTAGTGCTGAATATCAGGGAGAAGAGATCAGCATCTCTCTATCATCTTTGAAATGTCATGGAGAGCAGGAGAGGTGCCTGAAGGCTGGAGGCAGGCCAACATCACTCCAGTCTTCAAAAAGGGCAAGAAGGAGGACCCTGAGAACCACAGACCAGTTAGTCTCACCTCCATCCCTGGGAAGGTAATGGAGAGACTCATTCTAGATGTCATCTCCAAACAAGTTGAAGAGCGGGGGGTTATTGGAAGTGGGCAACATCGGTTTACCAAGGGTAAATCATGTTTGACCAATCTGATAGCTTTCTATGATGCTATAACTGGTTGGTTGGATAAGGGGAGGGCAGCAGATGTCATCTACCTTGACTTCAGCAAGGCTTTTGACACTGTCTCCCATAATATCCTCATTGGGAAACTAAGGAAGTGTGGGCTGGATGAGGGGGACAGTGAGGTGCATTGAGAACTGGCTGTGTGACAGAACCCAAACGGTAATGATTAATGGAGCAGGTTCGAGCTGGAGGCCTGTAACTGGTGGCGTTCCCCAGGGGTCAATACTTGGTCCAGTCCTGTTCAACATATTCGTCAGTGACCTGGACAAAGGGACGGAGTGTTTGCTGATGATGATGTTTGCTGATGATATGAAACTGGGAGGGGTGGCTGACACCTTGGAGGGCCATGCTGCCATCCAGCGTGGTCTGGACAGGCTGGAGAGCTGGGCAAGGAAGAACCTCATGAGGTTCAACAGGGAAAAGTGTAGAGTCCTGCACCTGGGGAAGAAGAATGTCAGGCATCAATACAGGTTAGGCATGGACCTGCTGGAGACAAGTTCCGAAGAGAAAGATCTGGGGGTCCTCGTAGACAGCAAAATGACAATGAGCAAGCAGTGTGCAATTGTGGCCAGGAAGGCCAACGGAATCCTGGGCTGCATAGGGAAGAGTGTGGCCAGTAGGTCGAGGGAAGTCATTCTCCCCCTCTACTCTGCGCTGGTGAGGCCACAACTGGAGTACTGCATCCCGTTCTGGGCTCCCCAGTTCAAAAGGGACACAGAGCTACTGGAAAGAGTCCAGCAAAGAGCAACAAAGATGATTCAAGGATTGGAGCGTCTCCCTTATGAAGAAAGGCTGAGGGAGATGGGACTCTTTAGTCTGGAGAAGAGAAGGCTGAGGGGAGACCTTATTAATGCTTGTAAGTATCTAAAGGGTGGGTTGAAGGAGGAGGGAGCCAGACTCTTTTCAGTGGTTGCCAGTGAGAAGACAGGGGGCAATGAGCACAAGCTGGAACATAGGAGGTTCCACTCAAATATGAGGAAAAAACTTGTTCATAGTGAGGGTGACAGAGCCCTGGAACAGGCTGCCCAGGGAGGTTGTGGAGCCCCATTCTCTGGAGATTTTCAAGACCCGCCTGGATGCAGTCATGACTAAAACGCTCTAGGCAATCCTGCTGTAGCAGGGGAGTTGGACTAGATGACCTCTATGGTCCCTTCCAACTCTAAAAATTCAGTAAAATTCAGTGGTATCTCTCTCCCCGCATCCCTTCCTCAGGGAGCTGTAAAGAGCAATGAGGTCACTCCTCAGTCTCCTTTTCTCCAAACTAGACAAGTCCATAGTCCTCAGCCTCTCCTCACAGGACATACTTTCCAGCCCTTTCACCAGCTTTGTTGCCCTCCTCTGGATACATTCAAGGATTTACACAACCTTCTGAAGTTTTGGAGCCCAGAATTGCACGCAGTGCTCAAGGTGAGGCTGCACCAATGCTGAATACAGAAGCTAATCCCCTCCTTTGACCTGCTGGTTGTGCTGTGCTTGATGCATCCCAGGATTTGGTTTGCCCTTCTGGCTTCCAGGGCTCACTGCCAACCCACGTGGAGCCTGCTGTTGATCAGCACCCCAGACCCTTTTCTGTAGGGCTGCTCTCCAGCCATTCCTCTCCCAAGTTACACCTACCTGTGCCCAGCTAGATGCAGAATCTGGCATTTCAACTCATTACATTTCATCCCATTAATCATAGTCCAATGCACCAATCTGTCCAGATCCCTCCTGAGACCTCTTGGCCCTCAAGAGGGCCAACAACACCTCCCAGTTTGGTGTCATCAATAAACTTGCTCATCTTGCATTGAACTACTGCATCCAGATTGTTAATAGATGCATTGAACAGGACTGGTCTTAGAACTGAACCCTGAGGAACACCACTGGTGTCCAGTTGCCAGCCATTCATTAGAACCCGCTGAGCTCTGTCCTTCACTCAGCTCTTCCCTCAGTGCACTGTGAACCAGCTCATCACACAGTTGGACAACTTGTCCAGAAGGATGCCATGAGGGACAGGGTAAAATCCAGAAAAACTACATGCAGCCCCTTCCCTTCATCCACCTATCATAGACAGATATCAAATTAGTTAAACAGGACTTTCCATTTGAGAACCCATGCTGGCTGTGCCTGATGATTGCATTATTCTTTAAATAATGCAATAAAACCAGAACTCCCCATCCTCTCTGAACTGTGGCCACAACTGTCAGCAGGTAACACATCACTGTGTTTCCCCTTCTAGACACGCATGCATCTTGTTACACATCTAAAAACCTCTTTTTGTCAAATTACCCTTTGAGCTGGGGGCTGGGGGACACACCTGAGGGTGTTGCCCAAAACTTGGACCAAGAGGCCACAGGTTTTGTACCTTGGGCAGAAAGATTAAATGCCTTGGAGCTGCAGCTCTGCAGGCCATGGACTGAGGCATCCAGTAATGGGAAAAGAAGTGTGAAATAAACACAGACCAATCCCTCAGGAAAAGACTTTTTCTGCTATAAATTTAGCTGAGAAATAGATGTGGTTTTGTCCATGACAGGTTTGCACTCAAGGCTTTTATACCTTGGAGACTGCAGTGCTCTAACACTAACCATGCATTAGCATAAATACTATCTAAATTAAAGGTTTGCATTACTCCAGCTGCACTCAAACACCTTGGACAACAAGCAAAGGAGAGCGACCCGTCAACTCCACAGCTCCAAGTCCCTCAGGCAAGCATCTCAGCAGGCCTCGGATGAGGAAACAGTAGCATGAAAATCCCTTTCCTTCCCCAGTGTGGGGTTTCATTTCACTCCAGCCTCCCCAGAGAGCTGGCCCCTTCCCGGCACGATGTCTGCGGTGCCCTGATGACATGATTGTGTTTGCCTCATATCTGGAGAGGATCCATGTGGTTCGCCCACAGTTCCCCCAGGGACTTGGAGCTTTGATCCTTGTCCTCATTGCTCTTTTTTGTTTTCTCACAAGAGAGAAAATAATAAAGATGACTGACAAACACGCAAGACAAGGAGTCTGCTTCCATGGGCCCCGAGTGCCAAGGGTACAGGCTCGAGCATCTAACAGCACTGGGTGGTGGGCAGGTGGGTGTGATGCTGTACCTGGATCTTACACCAGCATCTTCCACAAGCCAACTCTCCTCCCTGGGAACAGCGCACATTTTCCTTCGACACCAGAAAGACCAACGTAATTGCCTTCTCCTTCCCAAAAATGAGTAACAGCACAGAATCACGGATATCTTCTGAGCTGACTTAGAGCAGTGAGTCACGGCTTGGTGTTTGGTCCTGGTTTGCCCGAGAGGGAAAACAACACTCAAAACCAGCCAGAAGGCTGTGGGGACTGGAGGGGTTTTGTGCAGAGCCAAGGGGCAGGCTAGTGAGCATAGATCCTTGCTTTCAAGGCTAAAAGTAAAATAAAGTTCTTAACTGATGAAATGGATAGAAGTCAGCCAGCACTGTTAATTTGCAGAGCTGTTGAGAAGCTGCCATCATTGATTTTTTTTTTTTATTTTTTTCCCCTCTTGACTCTGCCTCCATTTTTGTCTTTTATTTAACTTTTTTTTTTTTCTTTTAAATAGGTGTATTTCCACCTAGGGGAAAATAGGCAAGAACTGAGTTCCAGCTGTGAGCAGCCAGCTATGGAGAGGATTGTGTCTAACCAGGTGGGAGCCCTGTGCAAGAACGGCCTGCTTAGACAAAACAGGCTTTCCTCTCCAAAAAGCCCAGTTATCCGTTCATTAATTTTCATCAATTCCATTTTAAACAGGACAAGCTTTGAAAACCAAGATTGGTCCCAAAAATTTTATATATATATATATACTTATATATATATCATAGATATGTGTTTCACAATTATGCCATTACCACAAGTGACTGCTTCCCCGTACCATCCTAGGGAACTTACACAAGCATGATGTGATTACTTGGTCTCACCAGTTCTCCATGACTTTGGGAGATCCAGTGTCCCTAACTGAAAATGAGCTTTTCTATACATGGCAGTGACGTGTTTTCTGATGGTTTGCACACATATGGAGTCTCTGTCATCCAATAAGTGTCAAGCTTACTAATATTCCCCTCAGTTGAGTAAATAACACCATCTCAGTCCTCTACCCAGCCAGAGACTGTTGTGAAATTTGTCGGAATCCATCAGTCCTGCTGTGTCTGCCACTATTCCATGTTTGCCTGCAATCGGCCAAAGTTGTCAGGGGAACAGAGAGAGAGACACACACACCCCTACCCTCTCACACACCCAGACTGCATGATCACATAGTCCTGGTCTCCTGGGGAAACCAGACAGAAGTGGATAATCATCTCCTCATTGTATGCCTCCAAGAGTAAAATTATCCCCTGCAGGAGAGATCGCTTCTTGTGTGGGTAGATTTCCCCTGCCTGCGGAGTGCTCACACACTAAAAACATGAGATGAAGAGAACCATGTGAGCTCTGTATCCAAGGCAGAGAGGAGGCTTGTTTTGAAACTGACAGCTTGTTTTGCACGCAGATCACTCTAGAAGATTTTTCCTGGGTTTCCTTTGAAGAAGCTAAACAAAACCTCATAGGAAAAATTACTCAGAATTGCTTGCTTATCTGCCTGCTTTACAGCCGATACTGAAAGGTATAGCCAAGAGCTCATCTGCAATCCAAACCTTCCCACAGAGACACCTCTCTGCCCCCTTCGGCATGGGACAACTCTGATGCCAGAAGGAAAAAAAAAAAAAACATGAGACCAAAGCTACTCTCAAGGGCATACATCACAAAAGAACATCCCCCCATCTTTTCATTCATTTCCTTGTTCATGCTTTCTCCTGGCTTTGAATTGGAGTTTCCCAGAGACATGCTTCATGATGCTTCCAAACGTGCAGAGGGGAAAGAGGGTAAGGAAGGAAAAGGAGACGATACAGGAGAAAATAACAGAGGGCTTCCAGCCTGCCAGTCCTCTCAAAGGACTGATGCTGTGCTTATATACATGCAATGCTTCCAGAGATGGTGACAGGGAGACACATCTTCAGCAGGAGTAACTGAGTTAGAAATTGGACTGGGGGCTGAGGGGATGTGCGAAATGCGTTAGGAAAAAAAGGTACCAGCACAAGAGCAGAGTTCCAAAACTCCGGGAAGGTGCAAAGTGACGGAGCTGCACACCAAGGGTGGAGAAACAACGGCCTGAGGGCATCAGGTGAAGGAGGTCCCAGGCTCAAGGGGTTCCCCAGGCAAGGCCGTGGCATGGTACATGTGTGGAGCAAAGACAGGGACAGGCAGGCATCAGGGGACAGAAACTGACCTGCTTTTGTCCCTTCATCTGCCTCCACCATGGAGAAGTACCTTGTGCACCCTTCTCCAGTGAGATCCCCAGTGATGTAGGCTTCAATGGGAAATTAAGAGGAAGAAGAAAGGAAGCATTTAGACAGATTTGCTCAAAGCTCAGCTGAAGTGGCTGAGTGGGTGCCCTGGGTGGGAGGTGAGGAGACAGTGAGGAACACCTCAGAGAGGAAGGCTTGGGTGCTACAGGAGAAGAAGCCTGGTCAGAGACCTAGGAAGGAGAGAAGCACACAGAGGAACAGAGCCCAAAGGGTCCACGGGACAGCACACAGGCTGTGTCCCTGATCCCCTGCCATGGCTCTTTCCTCCAGTGACCAGCTCCCAGCTCAGTGTCCTTGAGGGCTGATCTCGGTTCCCACATGTTTAGGGCATAGGTGACCCTAAAGCTGCATTACCTTGGCTCAGGAAAATGCTCTCATTACCCCTGCTCCTTTTGTAGCTTACTTTCCTCCCAAGGGCTGACAGAACTGCAAACATTTCCGCCTCAAAAATGAAAGGAAGAAGCCATGGAGAGACCAAGCCCCGAAGGGAAATAATAAACAAACCCGTGACAGCATCACCTCTTTGATAAAACACTGGGAATATTTTGAGAGCTCCTCAGCAAAATATGGTTGGCCGCTAGCCTGGAGCAAGAACTCCCAGGTCCCCTGTGCCCCCAAATTCCCACCTTGCTTCACTAGGGTTGGTCCTCCCCCCCATTGCCTCATGACCCACAAGTATAAATGGGGCTGGGGGCTCTGCAAGGACTGAGAGGAGGGGAGAGGAGAGGCAAAAACACTGAAGAAGAGGAAGAGGAAGAGTTCCTTAATGAAAGAGAGTAGCAGAACAAAACCTGGAAGACAAATTAATCTCAGAGATGCCGAAACGCGGAAGAGGTGCATAAAAGGGCTGAGTGGAGAAGAGGTCATGGGAAGGGAAAATACCAAGCCACTTAACCAAAATGATTGAATAGCAAATGTTGTGTACAGGCTGTCTCCATCAGTGCACGACACTATCTTCAGCGTACACCTTCTTCCCCACCTGCCCAGGGGCAGGGTGGTTCTGCTGTCTCTACTTTAAAGGCACACACACAAAGGCTCGTGCCCAGACCAGCAAAGGGTCCCGGGCGTGGGAAAGCTCTGTGTCGCCACTCCTCACTTCCAGACACCTGGCATGCACACCGCAGGAGAGCCACAAGCGCCCTGTGGCACAAATAAAGAGAGCCACCCCTCCCAAAACCAGCTCCCATCTCCTGTGACCGAGGGCGGTCCTCAAGACTTTCCGTTCTGTATTATTCTCCCCTTGGTTGTAGATTCGAAATACAACTTTTTTCCCGGCTTCCACGGTTCAAGACAGACCCGAACACCCAGTTTTTCATTTGTTTAAATCCAGCTGCTCTCACTGAGAGTGGGATCCAAACCTGTAAAGTCACTGAGCTGAAATCAAGCAGAACTGTTGCTGCCCTCACCCCTTCAGGGCCAGGGTCTCCCTTGCTTTGCTGCCTTCTGTCCCATGGATTTACCTCCCAGTAAGTGCAGCCTGAGAATGAGGGAAGGTGGGCGACCACACCACCCAGGCAAGAGCCTTGCACTCGAGGCAGTTAGGGATCCCACAGCCCTTCACAGGACCCCTGAGCTTACGAGTCTCAGCAGGGCTGATACAAGAGCCAAGTTCTTCTGGCCAGGGATCCTCCAGGTGTGGTGGAGCAGCAGCGCTGTTCCTAGAGGTCAGGGAGCATCTGAGCTGGGATTTACTGGGCTCTGGCTCTCCTGTGGACCAGGTGTCAGTACTTCTGTTCCACTGGCTAAGGACAGGTTTATCAGCGTGGCTTCTCCTCTCACACCGGCTTCTCTCCTCCTGAAGGGCCAATACAGCTGTAAACATTTCCTGAGTGTTCACAAGTTAAATGAGAGGAAAGGACTCAGACACGCAACAATTTGGCTGAAGATTACCCAAAGCAACGCAGCAAGAAAGGGAAAGCCAAGGTAAAGGTCAACAGAAACCCTGCCCTTCTGTGCTGGGTGGAGTTCAGAGGTTGCGAGTGAGCCCAGGAGGTTTAAGTGAAAATGTAATTGTTTCAGGGACTGAGCTGACGCCAGCCGAGGCTCAAAATTCAACTATTACAAGTTGTCCCAATGACTCATACCTGAGAGGCTAGCGTTACCTAGATATTAGCCATTCAAGTCAGTTACCCCTGCTCTGGGTTTGAGGCATCTGGCTAGGGACAGGGCTCTGTCCTAAGAAGAGCCTGACATGTGAAACTGCATGTGTGTGCAACTGACGCCCGAGCGTGCTCGGGTCAGATAGGACAAGGAAACCAGCACGACTCTTTGACTCAAACTGCCACTCTTTTAGCTCCAATAGCCCAGGCCGAGCCTTGGCTGCTGCCTCTGGCAGGGAACGTCCACCTGGGGCTATTTCCTAGTGATGGGACACCCAAACTCAAGCATCTGGGGAGGGGGGTTCCCTGCCAGGTTGTCCAGAAAGGTGTTGCTGTACTCCCAAGTGCAACTTAGAAGAGTTGAAGATCTCCTGGGACAAGACAAGCCTGCCTGGCAGGGAAGTTGTCTCCCAGTAAGAAAATTAGAGAAAGAAAAGTGTTAATTATGAGACAACATCAGTGTTTCTCTTTGGGACAGTGAATAAGGTTGCCCCTCCCAATATAAACCAACAAACTCCTTTCAGTTAGTATGTAAATGCAGTGTTACTGTGGCTCCTCAAGAGAGATGGTTTCAACCAACACTGTCACAACTCAATCCAAACCAAGAAGAGTATCTGGGAGCTCAAAAGCCACCTCATCCATGTGGTTTTTATTACTCTGTGTTGCAGCATTCCTAAAGGGGGTAGGGAGGTGTAAGTGGCTGTTGTTGGAGATGGGGCACAGGGACAGGCAGACCTTTCATCTGTTCCCTATGCCTCTATGGAAATGGGCATTCCGCCACAAAGGAAATAGAAATATGGAGATTTGTTGAGTTTCTGCCTCTGCCCAGGCCATAGTTTCCCGGGAAGGAATTCAGCTCCAGTTTAGTGATCTCCAGGGTTTAACCGAATTGCACACACATAGAATGCTGAAAGGTGCCTACTTGGGGTTTGGAGCTACGACACAGGGCCTGCAGGAGACCTCAGCTGTTCTGGAGGGGCAGCTAGAGCAGGCAGGACTCCTCAGAGCATCTCAAATGGCTCCAAACCCCTGAGGAGCAAAGAGCGATTGAAGGAGCTGGTACTGTTTAGTTTGAGGAAGAGGAGACTGGGGGGTGACCTCATCACTCTCTACAACTTCTTGAAAGGACATTGTAGAGGGGTTGGTGCTGGTCTCTTCTCCCAAGCAATTAGCCATAGAACAAGAGGGAATGGATTCAAGCTGCAACAGGGTAGGTTTAGACTGGACATTAGGAAAATATTCTTAACAGAAAGAGTGGTCAGATGCTGGAATAGGCTGCCCAGTGAGGTGGTTGAGTCACCATCCTTGGATGAGTTTAAGAGTCGTTTAGATGTGGTGCTGGGGGGTATGGTGTAGGGGAAGACTTTGTAGAGGAGGGTAGATGGTTGGACTCGATGATCCCGAGGGTCTTTTCCAACCTGAATTGTTCTATGATTCTATGATCTGAACTGAGCCCATAGTCAGCACAGTCAATGAAGCAATTCGGTTCTCCTTTGCAGGTGGACTCAGCGAAAGTTCGTGCTGTCGCTTGTCAGCCCGAGCAGAGTCCTGGGCTCCCAGGCTTCCCTCAGCTGCTATTTGTCCCTCTTGCCCTACGCTTGTCTCACAGCCACGGGCTGCAGGGCTCAGATACAATCAGCTTCTGCACCCATCCCCCTGTGACGGCTCTTCCAGAGCTCTTACGCACTCGTCCCTCCACCCTCCAGTCCCTGGAGGCAGCACAGAAGTCTTCTCAGCGTTTCATCTTTGCGTCCGGAGGCTGAAGACACCATCTTCTTTATCTTGTGTCTGGAGGGACAAACACCACCCCAGTCTCGGGAACATTCATCACTGTGGTGGGGTTTTCAAGCTCCCATCCGGGAGAGCAGAGCTGGGTCACTGACGTCTGCTCAGCGCTTGAAGGGTCTGGGCTAAGAGGCAGCAGACACGGGTGAGAGGTTTGGCAACATGTCACTTTGTGACTCTGCTGCTCAGAGATAGAGGAGACTCCGTTATCTTGCATTTTCACCAGGGGCAGAGCGATGACTTTAAGGGGTTAGTGGTGTCCCAGGCACAGAGGAGTGGGTAAATGCTGAATGTCCCGGATTAGAACAGGGTAAATCCTGTCAACAGATATATACCTATTCTGCACTCACTACTTTTCTTGGAGCAAAAGGGTTTTTAGGATGACAAGACCTGAACAGTCCCCTGGCTGTCCCTCTACCCCACCCCATTCTTGCTCATTACCGTCACACTACATATGACGAGAGTCACAGGACTCAGTAAGAATGGAACAAAAACAGACCTCAGGGCAAAGAGGAGGGCCACAAAGATGATCAAGGGGATAGAGCACCTTTCCTATGAGGACAGGCTGAGAGAGTTCAGGTTGTTCAGCCTGGAGTAAAGAAGGCTCCAGGGAGACCTTACAGCAACTTTCCAGTTTCTGAAGGGGGACAACAAGAAAGCTGTAGAGGGACTTCTCACAAGGGCATGTAGAGATCAGACAGGGGGATAGGACAGGGTTTCAAGCTGGAAGAGGGTAGATTTAGATTAAATATCAGGAAGAAATTTTTCACTATGAGGATGGTGAGACACTGGAACAGGTTGCCCAGGCAAGTTGTGGATGCCCCACCCCTGGAGGTGTTCAAGACCAGGCTGGATGGGGCTTTGAGCAACCTGGTCTACTGGGAGGTGTCCCTGCCCACGGCAGAGGGGTGGGAACTAGATGATCTTTAAGGTCCCTTCCAACCCGAACCATTCTATGAGTCTATGATTCAAGGGTGGTTGCTAATTTCTGTGTTATTGATGCAACCTCCAGCTAAGAACTGTCATGCAGTTCACCAGATGTGGAGAAAGTACCACCAAAGGCGAGACCACACCACACTTGTCCTACCTCTTGGGCTTTTCCGCCTCTTAGGCTTTTCCACCACAGCACTGGGACCTGGGAATGGTGGCCCACTGGGACTGCACCAGGCTGCAGGAGCTAAGGGTGAGATTTTTCTACCCTTGCTGCATCCTCCAAGCCCAGAGACAGCAATGGGGAGGTTACCAAAGCCAGAGCTGCAGCCAGCAAACACGGTCAGCTCAGGCACCAAGGGGGAGAGATGAGCGTGAGAAGGGAGAAGCTGCAGCAGCTGATGGGCAGCCACCATTGCAACCAATGAGAGATGGGGGATAAGGGGAGGAAGAAACCCCACAACCGTTTAGATTCCCCCACCACTTGCACCCAGGTTTACCAAGATACTTTGTGCAAGTGCAGGTACCCACTCAGTGGGATTTACAAGCATATCTGAAGGGATAGAGCCACATTCCCATGGGCTCCACAGGTGCAGAAATCTGGTTGGTGATATTTTCTGCTTGCTTTCCCACAGGTACTGCTGACATACGACTGGGTACCTTCCCTGGTAAGGGGAAGGATCCAAAACTGGCTGGCTTCCCTTTCATGTTGATGTAACGTTTTAGTAAGTGTTGTTTATGTTGGATTTCATAACCTGCATAATTTCATGTCAAAAAGTTTCTCAGGTGTCTGTATGTCTCACTCAATGCCCACTCTGTCCAGCTGGTTTTCCTTCCAAAATACCAGACACCCCTGTACACCTACCAGCTGTAAAAAAGAACCCAAACAAACAAGCAAATAAACAAAAACCCCAAACCCAAGGGATATGGATCCTGCAGGGCTGCCTGGAACTATGGCGAACACGGGATCAAGGGTTTCATTCAGCAGTGCAGCAGCTCTTGGTGTGGACGTGTTCCGGGAGCGTAATCTGCGCAGACCTATCCAAATGTGAATGCAAACTTTGAGCCCTTCGTACAATCTGTGCTGTTTTGCTTGCAGGGGGAGGGTTCTGATGCTAGCAGAGACACGCTGCTTTCAGCAAGCAAGACAATTTGATTTCAAGATGGGTTTATGGAGGTCAGACACTGATTTTTTAAAATACTTTAGAAATTTTAGGAACAACTGATCAAATCCAAATTTTCAGCCCTAAGCTTGTTGCACGGTTTAACAAGAAAAGTCTAATTTTCATTCCTTCTTCAGACTGCAGTTAGAGGGCTGGAGGAAAACCTTAGTCACGCTAGTTTTGCAAATAAAAAAATACCCTGAAATCTTTCTTGACTAAAGCTTGAATCCACCTCCACACTTTAACTTAATAATGACAAATACAAGCCACACCACAAAACTTTGCTAGCAGAGTATTTCAGCTGCTTCGTGAATAAAACCATTACCCTTTAAAATGATGGAGTCTTTCTCTCTGTGTCTTTCACACCTTTATGCTGTTGACCTTCCATTTTCTAGTGTGGCTTTTTTGTTATTATTTTATGGCTAGATAGGAAAATATTTTCAATCTGATAAACTCATTTGGCTGTATAATCATTCTCCAGCCCCCTGGAGTGAGATGGTTGTTCTTGCTTCTCCAGCCAAATTAGCCTTTTGCAGCAGTGAGAAGCCACATGACAGCAGGTGGGTCGCAGACACATTTGCCTGGGGTTCCTTGATGTCCTCCTCACGTGCACACTCTGCACCAAGAGAAACCCTCATGAGGGACATTGTTTCTGAACAAGGGCTTGAATGGGGAAGACTGAAGAGGAACCTCCCACTCAACAAGGAGTCTGTGGTGCCAGGAAGGATTGTTATTATCTTTTACACAGTAAATAATAACCAAGATTGTTTAATTAGAATCATTTAGGTTGGAAAAAGATCACTTAAGCTCATTAAAGATCATCGAGTCCAAAACACTTGTGGAAGGCTCCTGTAAGAGCTGAGCACTCTTAGAGGAGCTCTTATACAGAAGTTCCTAAAGAGTTGAATGCCCACAAACTCAGAGGCCCTGGAGACACCAGGACTGAGGACACGCTGGAACTGGGAAGTGGGCTAGGACTTCTTTCTGCCTTGATATATAGGATGAGGGAAAAATCTCTGGCTGCACAGGAGGGCTGTGAGTTCAAGTATGACCTGAGTATGCAGAACTACCAAGGAGGCAGCAGACAATGCAATGGCTTTCATGGTCTCATCTTTGCCAATATTGTCCCTCAATAGAGCCTAGTCCTTCACCCTCTTTCTAGAAGAGCAGGCAAGGAACTGTCCTTCTCACTTGGAGGTGGCCAGCCAAGTGCCAACCTGCTCTTGCAACCCCAGCACCTACCACTGGCAGATGAAGAGCTGAAGCTCACTTGGGGATAGAAGAGCTGCACAAAGGGAGGCTGTACTAGTCTCCCATCTGCACCACAGTTCCCAGAAGCATCGGCCCCTTGATTCATGATGCCACCTTTCTCCCACAAGGTGAAGCAGAGGAGGGTCTGGAAGAGATCAGCTCTGCAGCTGGCACTTCACAGATGGACAAAGCAAACAGAGCTGGAAGAGCCTCCTAAGGAGTGTGTCTCAAGGCACCAGGAGACCGGGGAACGAAGAGCAGGTTTCTCCGGGTCCTAGCTGATGTGCCACCACGTTACACCACCTGCAGTGAAGAGCTTAGACCAGCTGAGAGTCGAGGCCAGTTTCAGCCTAGCTTATAAATTTCGTAGGTTTTAAAGTCAGAAGGGACAGTTCCTGTCAACTTGACCTTCTGTAATATAGAGGTCTGGGAATTTCCTCCAGTGGGACTTGCAGTTTAACTGCAAGACCTTTTTGCAAGACAGCCAGTCTTAATTTGAAAGCCTCACACAATAGAGAATCCACATCATCTTTTAACATTTTGTTCCAGCGACAAATTACTCTCCCTGTCAAGCATGAATAGTTTAAGTCAAAGATTTATTTCTTCCTACAAAGTAAGTATATTTCAACAGCTTGGCAGCTGGAGTTCATCTGACCTAAAACCCGGATGACTATATTTGGCCAGATGAGTCTTACCTCTCCAGTGATTCCAAAAGCAAGGCATTAACTACAAGATGAATCATTGCCTTTGAAATTTAAGTATGGAGAAAAAAGAAAAAAATATCTTTTTGTTTGCATGGGCCTGCCAGCTGAATAACGCCCAGAAGCTCTCTCAAGGCAGCTACATTGAAAACAAACAGAACCACAACTTTCAGCAATTTAAGGGTACCTGCTGCCAGGGGAAATGCCATCTGTGGTTAACTCCATCTTTACCTCCCCACGCTTCAAAAACACTTACACAGCTCTTGAAATCTGGCATATCAAACTGTTCTGTGCATTGCCCTCCTTGCATGGTTAGCAAAGGGCTGCCCTAATTATGAGTTTCATATGGGCCAGACCCTTCTGGAAGGTGAGGCTAAGTTCTCCACAGTTCACCCTCCAAAAGGCTGAGCCTGCCCTTTTCCACATGGTAATGTCTCTCTACTCAGCGGTGCTTGGTGCTGCTCCAACAGATCCCAGAAAAGCCGAAGCTTTACACAATAGGGATATAGTTGAGGCAAAAATTTTCCCCCAAAACTGATATTTTATTTCACTTTTTATAAGGGCAAGAATATAGAACCACTGAGGCACAAGCAACGCAAGGGCACATGCCAGGTGGAAGCAGGAGAGAATGCACCGAGAAAAAAAAGAGGGAAAAAAAACCCCACAAACTGAAAAAAACCCAAACAAACCCAAAACCCACACCTTGAATCACAATCTTAAGGTCTGTAGTAAGAACTTTTATTCGTTGATCAAGTCCGTTGAAGATGCCACGTGGAAGAAGAGTAGAAAAAGGACTAACAGTCCAGAAGGGAAATGGGAATTGACCTCTGCAGCTATGTTAGTTTATCACAGTAACATACAAGACTTCTACACAGACCTTGAGGGATAAACTTTTAAGATAGAAATGGAATGAAGCAGCATGCTGACTGCAGATAGAGCGTACCAAACAAACTCAGCAACTTTCTTGCCAAAAGCCATTTGATTTCTGATTGGTGAATTGCAGGAAACCACATTCATCCAGACCTCACCGAATTGTTCGGTATAGCACTGTATGGGAAGTTATGAGTTATTTTGAGGCAGCACAATTAATACAGGAAAAATACAGCAGGACACAGATCAGCCAAAGAGCAACAATCATTTTATTTAGAGGGGTCACAGGCTGGAAGAAAGCTGTGTGTGCAGTTCTTTTAGCGCTGGGCTCAGCTCTGTAACGTTTTTTCCTTGTATGGCATAGCTAATAAAAAGAAGTGACGAGAGAAATTTCACTGAATTTCACTGAATTTTTAGAGTTGGAAGGGACCATAGAGATCATCTAGTCCAACTCTCCTGCCAAAGCAGGACCACCCAGAGCATGTCAGATCATGCCACTCAGGACGGCATCCAGGCGGGTCTTGAAAATCTCCAAAGAAGGGGACTCCACGACCTCCCTGGGCAGCCTGTTCCAGGGCTCCATCACCCTCACTGTGAAAAAGTTTTTCCTCATATTCAAGTGGAACGTCTTATGTTCCAACTTGTGCCCATTACCCCTTGTCCTCTCGCTGGCAACTACTGAAAAGAGTCTGGTTCCCTCCTCCTTCAGTCCGCCCTTGAGATACTTATAGGCATTAATAAGGTCTCCCCTCAGTCTCCTCTTCTCCAGACTAAAGAGTCCCAGTCCCAGAGTCCCGGGTGATGCTGGACAGTGTGCTGAATGCAGTGCATACTCGGAAGAATGGCATTAATCGCAAGAATAGTGAGAGAAGTTAAATGTGACAAAGGGCAAGGGACAAATGCTGACCTCCTGTTCCTTTTGCCTGAAGAATACTGTGCCCGGCAGCAGGACTTCCCCACCCAGCAGCCTATACCTTGGGCTTTGTGTTGAGCACAGGCACCCAGTCTCCTCCCACCCGCCCCAAAAGCCCAGCCCAAAAGGGGAAGAAATAAAACCCAAATGGAGCGTGTAGATGTATCGCCTGAAAGAGTTAATTCCATTTTGCTCTTACAGGCTGAAGAGGAAGAATGCTTGAGGAAGCTATTGCTATAGATGACTTTTCCACGGAAAAGTTTACTAACAGCTGCTTAAAAACACAAGAAACGCTAGCATTTTACAGGGTGGGTATTGACATTTTATTTTTTAAAAAGAGAAAAAAAAAAAAGGAATACATCATTTTAGTGACTGGAAATGTGTACAAAGTTATATATTTCAAGGAATTCACACATTAAAGAAACAGGCTTTGAAAGAGTTTCTCTAATGCAGTGGCATGGGACCTACAAATTCTTTCACAACCGATACTGTTTGTTTCAAATACTCTGTAATAATATGGTTTTAGGAGAGCCAGAGATCCCCTGAGATGCCAGAACTGCTAGTACAGGAGGTGCCTGACCTTATGTGATTACCAGGGACACCCCAGTAATACTGCAAGGTACAAGAGGAGATGTTCTAATGCAATGCCATAATCTAAGGCCACCTCAGGAAAATCCGACAGGATCTCAAAGCTGTCAGAGTACAGGCAGTTTCCACACATCTTTAAACTGACTCATCCCAAACCTGGTATTTAGTAACAGCTTTAAGGAGTATATTTATATATAAATCATCTACTTTTAAAAAAAAAACAACAACCAGAAACAAACCACTATTGTGAAATTTACACAAACACACACAACTTTAGCAACACCATGTTTCCAGTGGAACTTGGCTATTAGCTGCTTGCTTCTTATATACAACGCTGATTAATTGGAAAGGCTGCTACAGGGACCCAGGCTTTCTTTCCAGGTTAGACCCTGGCTGGAACAAGGATTTCCTATGTGTTATTCAAGGAGTTGGCAATATTTAAAACTGTGATTAGAACACCAGGGTGCAGTGGTTTGTAAACACTTTGTCTTAATGTTAAATTGAAATCCAGTGCATTCTCATGCTCTGCTCTGACATTATGGGTCAGCTGATTGATCTGATATTCTAAGAATTCATGGGAGATAGAAAAAAAACTCTGGCCAATAAAAATCCTTTAGACAAGTTCATTCCTGGTGCCAAGTTACTGAGTTTAGAGCAACACCAAGGGTGAATTTGACCCATACTAGAATCACAGGTAATTTTTTTTCCAGGATGTAGGAGTTTCCATTCCATGTTAGAAAACAATTTAAGTTTTGCCCGATCCCCACTCTACAGATGGGTACACAGGTTTGGAGGGAAGCAGTTTGCCAAGCTCACAGGCAAGGCCAGCAACACAGTCCAAAAGAGCTCCAGATTCCTGAACAACTGGCCCATGTTGGAGGTGTTGATCAGCAATGCCCACTTCTTTCCTGAACTCCTACAGTCCTCAATCCCCTTCTACTAGGAAAAGATTACATGATACTGCGTTTGGGGAAAGGCTCACAGGAAAATGCCTAAAGCAAATGCATCAGGGATACACACACACGCGCGCGCACACAAAAAAAAAAAAAAAAGGGTTAGAATATCTCAAGACAGGAAAAAAATGCCTTCCTGTTGTTCTTGAAGCTCTTCTTAACTTCTTCCTCCTCTTTGCCAGCTGGAGTCCTGAGTAATGAATGTCTGCCAGATCTGGTCTTCCTCACACTCTTTCCTTGTGCTTCACGTTAGCCAGCTTGACTGTTTCCTGCTCAGAGGCAGGTGGAGAAGGCTCATCGTGACATCCAATCATCAGCTGGTAGACAATCACTCCTGCAATGGCCCCAAGGAATGGAGCAACAATTGGAACCCACCACCACTGTCTACCAGTCCTGGAAAACAAAGATAAAATACACAAGGTGAGAACTGCAGCCTACACATTAGGATATTCACGTTTGGATCTGGAACAATGCAAAATCTGGTCACCTCCAAACATTACCATTGACTTGCAAAAGACAACAGTACCTGCATGTGCACAGCAGTTGCCCAGGCAGATGTTGCAAGCCCTGATGACAAGAAATTCTGGACATCTACTTGCAGGAACTCAAAGACTGTCTCTCCACCAAGAAAGGAGAGAAGCAGCTGCAGTGCTTGGGCATTTTCACTTCCCTCCCACTGCTCACAGGAAGGCATGTAATCTCTACTGCTCATGGCTCTCTTAGTTTTCTCCAACAACAGCAAAATCCAAATATAACAAGCGCCTTACATTTTCTACTGCTAAAAAAATTATGATAGGCTAATCTTCAAGCTAAACCTGAACTTCTCATGGATGCTCTTGGTTGCCTCCCTGATAGCAAAGTTAGGTCATTTGCTCTCACTGCTGGAAGCTGCCAAGCTTCTACAATTTTGTAAAAGCAAATACTGCCTTTTAAAAACATTTATAAAGTTCAAAGATACTTCATGGCTGCTAAGACTCTTTATAATGCCAGAGCCACCAGCTACTCGGGCTTGTAATTTTTTTCCTCTTAATGCACAGGGTTTTCATTGGCAAGTACTTACCAGAACACTTCAGTGCCCCAGCCAGCAATGGCTGTGAAGAGACGAGGCCCAAAGTCCCTGGCAGGGTTGACAGCGTAGCCAGAGTTGAAGCCCATGGAGGTTCCAATAACGAGGACAACAAAACCAACTGTGAAAGCCTCCAGCCCCGTGGGGACAGGGTTGTTGTAGGGATCAACAATAGCCAAGACACACACAATCAGGGAGGCAGTGCCAATGAACTGGGGAGAGAGGGGGGAAAAGAAGAAGAATTTAATCCAGGTTAATCTTTTAACAAAATTATTTAACTCCTCTGAAGGCCCATGCATGTAGGACTCATCCTCTAAACTCAAAGAGCTGCACTAAGTCATCCTATGGCATTATCAAACCACAGGAGACTGAGGACCCACAGGAACGTGATAGTGGAATGTGCTCCTCCTGGTAGCCCACAGGGTCAATCAAGCCCATGCCTTTTTCCCTACCCATAGAAGAACTACAAACAACTGTTTGAGAAGCCAGAAAAGCTGAAGACATCTTCCTGAACATGCTTCCAACCTGCACAGCTGGGTGGCTGCTGTCCTTTTGTGGTTGATGGGAACTTTAAGGTGGAGACAATCACCTCCAACACCACCCAGAACCCCCCACACACAGTTGACATCTGCGTTGTGCAATAGCCACAGTAGACAGTGGGAGTGAGGAAGAGCCATCCATTCTTACACTATTGCTCCTCAGGGGCTAAGACCAAGTATTATCCTTTTCACCAGCGTCCTGGACAGTCTTGTACAACTCGGTAATCCCCTTAACACAAGCCTTCTTGCTGTAAGGGTGTTTTCTGGCTCTGCTCTTCCTATGGGCTAGTAAGAGACTTGTGCCAGCTCTAAAAACTTTTCTGGATATCTTAGAATCATAGAATGGAATGGAATCTTCTCTTTAAATTTCAAAAAAATTGAATCTTTTCTTTAAATTTCAATTAATTCTGTAATTAAAGGAGAGACCCAGAACCACCCAAAAAGATTCCTCTTCATATGCATCTTCAACCTCCCAGCAGCCTCTTACCTGGTCAAAGAATCCATTCACAATGTTCAGATGCTGAGAGGGGTAGGTGGCAAAGATACCAGCAGTGCCATTTTGTCCTGTTACATACAACTGGTTGCTGCCAAAAGCCCAGATGGCATCTAGGGGAGGAGGGCATGGGGAGGAGGGGTGAAGAAAAGAAAAATAAAAAGAAAGGCAGAGAGGTCAGTCATTTTCCAACAGGCATCAGACAGAGGACTCTGCTTGGAAGATGGCTAAAATGTAGGCTCCACAGAGCCATGAATATTGAAACAGAATTCCTGGAGCATCTCATTACTGTGTGTTGCAATACCATCTGCTGTAGGGCACTCATTTGGAAAACTTAGGGCATAATCCACCACAGCATTTTACCAGTCATGCTCAGATGCAAGTGGCCTGAATCCCTGCTTCTAATATATCTTGCTTACCAGGCACCAGGAAAGAGTTAGAACCAAAAAGTAAACACTAAGCTGACTACAAATCTCTCCCAAAGGTACCCAAATTGCTGTGGTATCAGTCTTGGTGTCAAGATATGAAATAGTGCTACGGAACTGATCTGCAGCAAGCAGGATCTTGGCTGATCTTGCGCTTTCCTCTAAGCCAATATACAATTAATTTCGTCTCTCAGGGTTGTTTTGCACAGCAGCCAGCTCCTTGCCTACCACTACGTAGAAACTGGATAACTAGCCTAGCTGGGCTGTCTAGATTCCCCCGATGGTCAGTAGAGAGAAAAATGGGCATTTTCTGAAGGTAGCTCTTCCATGGTTTAGGCAGCTAAGATGGGATTAAGTCTTCTGAAGAGGAGACTTCAGACTACCAACTAGAAAGGTAACTGGTGTTGAACTGAAGTCCTGATGTTAACACAGGTCACCCTGCTTCTTTGAAAAGCAGTTGGTGCTAGTGCCTGGGTGGCTACTTCCTCCCTCCAGGAGATCCAAATTTTCTGCTCAGCTACAGGTAACACTGCTCCTATTGCCAGAAACAGATATCAGGAGGCAAACTCCGAGTCAAAATGCCACCCTTGATATTTGAGGAAGAGCAATTTCCAGCACAAAGAGTCAGTTCTTGCCCACTGAATATTGCCCTGTGATGAGGAACAGATGCATGAGGAACTAGATTTCTAGGATGCTTTCTAAGGTATAGAATCGTTCTGATAAATGCAGCAAAAACTTCTAGAAATCCCATTGTCTGGATGCTAACATGACACAATGCAGAAAACATCCATGGTGAAGTCTTTACTTTTTACCTTTTTTAAAGGATAAAACATCTGTGGAATGACGCACAGATAAAATGTCTGCTACTACTAGTGTTCCATCAGCATTTCTGAAAGATCTGTTTAATACAGATAGTACCTAAAATCGGGACCATCCATTGGTCCATGTTACAGTGATAAGTACTCAAGGACAAAGATTCACACACTGGCAATGCTCGTTGGCCTTCAGATTGACTTGAACCCATCATCATGTTGAGAACATGAAAGCCTCCCCAGAAACACAGTAAGGAGGTTTTTCGTGTCTGCTGTGCAAGAAAATGCTTCTCTCTGATTTGGGAACCAGCCTTCCTTCAGTGAGTCATGAAGAGCATCCATCTCACTCCAACAAACACAGAACATTTCTGCACTTACCGTAGTACAGCCCAAAGACAATTCCAGCTCCCAGGAAAGCCCCCAGTGTTTGGGCCAGGGCATAAATTGGTAGCTTGATCCAGGGCTCCCGAGCCAAGAAGCACATAGCAAAAGTGACAGCTGGGTTCAGATGTCCACCTGCAGAGAGGATGGTGGTTATTGCATTTTATAGGCAGAATTTGTGTCCCAGAGAGGAGGCAAGGGAAATTGGTTTCCATACCAGTGCCACATAGGAAAAGCACTGCCATCTAGGCCTACAGAACAATTGTCACAAGTGAAATGCAGGCCACATGGAGCCACAACGTACCTGATACCTGTCCCGAGATCAAGATACCAAGCATCACAGCGAAGCCAAAGGCCAGGTTGACAGTCAAGAAACCTCCATGAGTCCCTCTGCTGAGCACAATCTGCGCAACGGAGCCACAGCCAAACAGCTAGGAAGAGAAGAAGAGATTGAAATTACCGTCTCCATTTCACATGATGACCGGTTGCTGACCAGTGCCTGCGTCTTCTTTGCCTACACTTGCACTTCACGTATATCATCACAGCCCACCCATGACTCAAAGCTTTCAATCTGCAGTCAAAGTATCTAGGTGTTATCACCAGGGGTAGCAGGGAAAGAGAAAAGACACTGAACAAGCCTATCTCCTGGCAGGGGGAAACAAAGCCAGGGCCAAAAACAACAGCAAGATCAGACCACAGTTCACCTCTCCAGGAGACTGGACATCTTTGTCCAACCATGTGATTTTCAGGTGGTAGGTGAGAAGAATCAGCCACACAGCACCCTGGACTGAGGTATTTACAGTTCAGATGGGGGATCTGAGTCCTTATTGCTAAAAAGGCTAATTGTTCAATGCAGTAGCACATAGATTGGCAGGGGACAATTTTGCTAATGCCTGGAAATACAGACATGACAGAAGAAGGTCATATACAGCCTGACATTCATGGAGTCCTCTTTCAGGTGGCAATGGCTGACAGTGAGAGACTGGGGCTTCCTTGAGTACCCGCAGTTGTCCGGGCCCCAAGGGATGCTCTCTATTGTGGGCACTCTGAGCACAGCCCACGCCATCCCAAAACAGCCATACCTTTCCAATGGAAAAACCATTTAAGAAAGAATCAGGACAACACAGCTGGCCTGTCTCTGCACCATCAACATGGCACAGGAACCATCAAGCAAAGTCCATATTCCACAGAGAGCGTAACATCAGGTCAGCTGGAGGCTTGGCCTTCTGTTCAAGATCATGGCTGCCCCAAGCACTTTGGGGGACAAAAGTTCTTTCTGCTGGCTGATAAGGGTTGTTTCCCAGTAGCTAAGGCAGGCATGTGCTCTTGCTCAAAGACGTTTGCTCCAAATGGGTTATCCTTCTCCTCCCAACCACATCCAAAACCCATCCTTTCTATGCTCACCCTTGACAACCCAGACCAGATTCCCCTGGTAGTTCAGTTCATCACTCATGCATCTGGAGGCTTTCTGCCTGGCCAAGTCTCTCAACTTCACACTACGTAATAGAAGGAGCCCTAATCTTGATCTTTTGTAGACTTTTGTCTTCCACTGACTCCACCTGAATTGATTCTCGGTGTATACCAGGGATTATAACATCAGCAGGTACTGAGAGCATCCTTAAACTAGGACAGGGATTAATAGCTTGTTCCTAAGATCCTTAATTCTGGGGATCAAGGCTTGCCTTATTTCTACTAACCACAGGCCCATATCTACACACCCATCAAGACTTTCTGCATCTATGAACTCCATCATCCCAGGATTACTCAACCGCCACAGAGTCAGTATCTGCTCCTGGGGAATAAGACACCAAATAGGCACCAGGGGTAGCTCTCTTCACCTCTCCTGCCAATACTGGGTATGCCCATTGAGCAATGCACAATCCAGATGAGGGGCAAAGCCAAAACATACCTAACTCATCCCCTCCCATCCCCTTGAGAAGGGGTGAATTACTAATAAAGCAAACACTGCACTCAGCCTGCTGGGACAGGAGCAGCCAGGTAGGCTGCAGGCTGATTCACGAGGTGGACACTCTGTACACAGGTGCCTCTTGACAAGGAGCCAGGTCCCCAACACAGGACCTTGTGTATCAAGAACAAAGGAACCTGTAGAACTCGTTAGTTGATGAGAGGGGACGTCCAGCACTGCTCTCTACTGGGAGCAGTCAGAACAGCCCCTTCAGTGTCCTAACCCCGAGGTGCCCAGCTGGGAAACCACGGCAGAGGAGACACCCGGGCAAAGGCAGAAAAGATGAGTCTCGTTTATTGTGCAGCAAACGGAGCCATCATTCCCAGCTATGCCCAAACCACTGAGGGAAGCTTAGCTCCAACTGAGCAAATAAATACTGGCTGATAACCAGGGCGACATCTGTTCCTTCTCTTACCACAGAAGAGCCCCAGCATGCTTTAGACAGAGGTTTTGGAGAGAGCACTCAGCCATGGCACTCAGCTCTCTAATGCCACACAGCTCATCGGTCTGACCAGGGAGGGATGAGCCCACAAAAATTGCAATGGGCATCTGAGTTTGGCAGGGTTGGTCTCGGGTTCTTCCAGTTGATGAAGGTATTTGTGTTATTCACTCTGAAAGAACTGGCAGTTCTGCAAGTGGATGGTGGTTGGTTCATTAGCCACATACCTTTCGGTTGCAGAAACCACAGAGTAAATTTCCCCCCCCATATCCCCCTGTTCACCCACAGAGGCCTTCCCTTAACCTGGAGGAAGGCCAGATCTGCCTTTTCTCAAGAGGTTGTTCCCCATCCTCCTCTCCCCCCGTCCTACACCTGGCAATAGCTCTCCAGCTTTTCCTCAGAAGAGAGTCTATGGGCCGTGTAAAAACACCCCAGAGCCACTGTGCGGGAGCATTACAATTATTTATCAGATCAGCCCTGAGCACTATTTGGCTTAATTCAGCATAACAGTGAAAAACCTGACCCTCAGCAGAAAAAAAAGTGAGGTGATATTTAAGGACAAGTTTGATAGGCACGTGTGTAATTCCATCCTGCACCAGTGAAGTCCACTGAGCATGAACGTATATGCTCATGCATGACATCCATCCGTGGCATTTGACTTTCAGGAACCAGTTCAAATCATGTTCACCCGTGCTTTTGTGGCAAGTGGCTTGATGTTACAGAGCTTTGTTGTGGTAGTGGTTATTATGACTTTTAATCACACCATTTCCACCTCTACTATTTGCTAGTTTTTCTTCCAATCCCAGGTCATATGACAAAGGAGATCCTCAGCATCCATATTTTAAGTCTTCTCGTTCCAGTGCTTGCAAGTAAGAGTTTAGGACCAGCTAGTTTGAGTTGAAAGGCCAGAAAGGTGAAATAAAAGCAATTCAGAATTTACCCCAGTGGCTTTAAAGTCCATGCAATAAGAGTAAAAGTTCTCAATCAATATTAGAGCATTATGTTCACAAACAGTGGTGCATGCCCAAGGCAGAGATGACCCCTCAATTATTGATTTTAATAACCTGCCTCCAACACTTCTTTTCTTCTTTTCTTCTTTTCTTCTTTTCTTCTTTTCTTCTTTTCTTCTTTTCTTCTTTTCTTCTTTTCTTCTTTTTCTCTTTTTTTTGTTTTGTTTAAAAAAACCCTGGACATCAATGGAAGGACATCCCAGCCAACAGAAAGCCAGGTTACCACCTCACACCACAGCATGTGCAGCAGTCAACTGTTATATGCCCATGATCTACTGGTCAAGTTGAAAAGCAGTTTTAAAGTGCTAATAAAACGATCACAACAAAGCATTACTCTGATGGATTAAAGCCCCTCTCCCAGGAATTGAGGTCAATGCACCCATTAACCAGGTTAATGGAAGCCTGCTCCCTAATTTCATCTTACTGGCTCTAGCAGATCTAATGGCTTTCCCTGCCAACTGCGAGGCTTCTCCTCCTCCCTCACGAGCTGATCCAACTCCTTGCACTCTGAAAAATAACAAAGCCCATGTTCTGCAGGATCTGTGAGTTGAACTGGTTCAGGGGTGGAGGGGCTGACAAACTCCAAAGCCTATACAAGGGAGGGGACAGCCAGAAGCAGCAGCAGCAAAACCAGGAAAAGGGAGCAGGTCGCTGGGTGAAACCTCAAGCTCAGGGGAGCCTTAAACTCCCTGTGTCCAGGGCATGTCTGGAGACTGGCCATTTGGCTTTATCACCCAAGGTAAAAACACCCTATCTCAATGTCTAGAGGCAAGAAAGATCTGGAACTAGTCAAGGCTGGTAGGAAAAGACCTTGGAGGGCAAAAAAAGTTAAAAAAGCTAATGAAGAAGTGAGGCCGCCTGAGTTTATAGGCAGACCTTGTGAAAAGCATCTCCAAATGTGAACTTGGGAGAAAGGTAGTGCTCAGCACTCGCCTGCACAACAGCCAAATTTCCTCCCTCATTTGCCTCCTCTTTTCTTTGTGGTGCTTTTTCACACCTTCAGGTGTGACACACAAAGGGCCTGGATGCATTTGCTTTTGGACTTCAGACAGACTGATCTCTAAATCAAGATGGGAAAGTTTTGCTGGCATAGCCCAGGAGGAGTGCTATTACCTGAGTTACAAGCTTCCTTTTCAGCCAGCAAATAAACCAGGGATTAGGCAAGGAGCCTGCTGTAAATCTACCCTAATCACCTGGGAAAGGCTGCTCAGCCCTCACTGCCCTCTGGTCAGTGGGGAAACTGCCAGAAAGGCAGTCAAACCATGGGTCTACTCGGAAGAAAGAGATCCTGAGATATTGATGGAAGATTTTAAGCATTAGACACATAAAGGGACCCCACCTCTTCATATCAGAGTTGAACTAAGGGCTGTCCAATGATCACTTCAAGGGGGGAGGCTGGGAGGGAGGGGGCAGAAGACTATCACTTTACAGACAGTTCAGAACAACTTCCCAACTCCTCTGCAGTTCAATGCAAGAAGGGGTTAAAGGCACTGTAAGTCTCCCCCATGGCCCCTTGCCACCCTCCCCAAGGAGCAGGACCCAGCTGGGTAGATCTGATGACAGACCCATCCCCATTGCTGTTTTTGCTCAAACACCATGCGGAGATCTTCCTCAACTCCATGGCCCAGGCAGCCAGGACAACCTCCATCAGCCACAAAGGCAGTGCAAGGAGTGACATCATTTTTGCCTTTCCCCAGAGCACCCCTTGAACAACCAGGCTGCCCACCATTTACAATTTGCAAAGCACTAGACCCCACTGTTGGGCTTCTTGCCCAGCTCAGCTGCAGCCACCCTGTCCAGAAGCAGTCCTACGGGGAAGGGCAGCCACAGATGGTTCTTCATGTTACGGCTCCTTCTACACGGCGTGCTGTCCCAGAGCCAGGCAGGGCTGCAGGACTCGAGAGATAAGAGGGTCTAAGGACAGTTGTGCCACACACACATCACATGCTACAGCAGCGCTGCTCCCACAAGGCTGGGGAGACAAGCGGCGCTCAGGGCAAGAAACCTGCGCAACCATCAGCAGAGGAGTCGGGGATTAGAGAGGAAATTCATTATTTTACTTTGTTCTCTACCCCCCCTTCCCCAACCATGGAAGCCAAAACACCCTGGTATCCCTCACATTGGGAGGTTTTAGCTCTCAGAAAGACCTGTACTTCTAGCTGGGTTTTGGTCACAGGGTTGGGCACTGCTGGGGAAAAGCTGCCTTCCCGCTGAGGGCAAGTCTTGGTGCCTGAACTGTCCTGATTGTAAGGAAGGAGAAAACTCCCTGCTCCTGCACAGGGACAGCAAGGAGGCACAGTTTTGGACTGTGAGTGAAGGGCTTGGAGCTCTCCCAGTGGAAGAGGTGAGGGAGAGCAGCATCGCTGCCTTTCCCCGGTCCTCCACACCCAGACCCTTCCCGGGGGAGGATCAGCAGAGCTCGGAATGCCTACAGCAAAGATTTCCAGCCCCTTTCGAGCCCGGGCAAAGCATTAAGGGAAAAAAAAGGAAATTTAAAAATACAAACAAATTTAAAAAAAAAAAAAAAAACCAAACACGTTCTCCAAATGCAACAAGCTGGGTTCAAGCAAAGGGGCTCAAAAACCAAACAGAGCCAGCTTTGGTATTTAGGGGCAGCAGAGCAAGGCAAACGGATGGAGGCTTTAAGGGAGGCACGGAGGGCTGCCGCTGGAAATCCAGCCGTAGTGAGCTGCTACAGGGACAGCACAGACAGCAAGCCACCGGGAAAATGCCCTCAGCCTTTGCGTTGCTTAACCACAGCCAGCAAGGGGTGCTTCTGACACAGGTATAAAGTTCAAACCTAGAGTACCACTTGGAAAGTGCATTTTGAAGAGGGGAAAAAAAAAAAAAAAAAAGAAAAAAATTAGTCATTTTAGTTATCAGAGGAAAAGTAGAATCAGCATTACTATTCTCGTAACAGAAAGGACACTACTTGCAGAGTAAAACCCCATTGTGCAAGGTGCTGTACACAGCAAAATCAGCTCGCGAGGGAAGAGCACCCTTGCCCTTGTGCTATTCGGGGCTTGCCTGCCTGAGTTGGATTATTTTTCTTATCTTATCTTAAAAAAAAAAAAAAAAAGAGGCACAATTTTGTTTTAACGTTCTGCTATCTTTACAACCTTCTTAAAAAATAAGAAAAATAAAATCGAGCACTAGGTTAATTCTTACAGGCAAAGAGACTTCGCAGGGGTCTGAAACTGCTTTGCTCTAGAAGAGTCTGAGAGCGCTGTGATCGTTTTGCAAGTGAAAGGGAGGAGGGAAGAAGCTGAAGCCGTGCCAATATCCACGGTGGGGCAAGTTTTACATTACACAGTGAAATTTAAAATAAGCTGGAAACTTTAAATACTCTCCTTCCCTTCAGCTCAGGAAGTTAATTTCAGTGTGAATAATGTCAAACCTTAAATCCTTCCCTAATATTGTTCTGCTCTAGATGTATTTGCATGTTTGCGTTCAATCAGTTCCACCTCCTGTGAAGACAATTCCATGGATCCCATGTATTTCCTCAGGTATTTTATTGTCTGAAGCCATAAGAGATATTTACCAGGCTGAAATTTAGCTAAATGCACACAAGCCCAGCTCAGCCTGCTGGTAGGGTGGGCAGCAGGGGCTTCTGCAAGGTACAGAGTGACAACTGCCTCCTGGGTCTGTCCAATTCAAACTGCTACCCAGGCCATCTGAAAGGGGAAGAACATAATCTTCAAGGAACTTTCTGTTTTAGGAAGGTGATAAAATAAAAAGATACAAAAGAATTGGGGTGGTAGGGGGCAAAAAAAAAAAAATTAATAATAATTTATAGTTAAAAAAAATATTAATAATAATAATAAATAGAATCTGTAGGTGTCACTTCATTAACAGAAGAATAGACTGGGGCAGCTCCAAGGCAGAAAGGGATTGATGCCCAGCAGAGCCATACTGCGGGCTTGCTGCCCTGGAACTCATTTCCCTCTCTGCTGTATACCCTGTTTTTGTCTGCTGAAAACCCCGGAGCCTTTCACCATGTTTGGGACTTTCCCATTTCTCCCACCAGCCCACCCCACCTTCTCCCAAATGGCTGCGGTACCCACAGTCCTCCATCCACTGCAGTGTTCCTGCAGGAGATGCCAGGTCACTTTCACAAGACCTGTAAGATGAAGTTGAATGTGTCACTAAAACCAGCATTTTCTTGTCCCCAGACACCAGCTCAGGAATTCCTGAGAAGAAGGTGAGGGATCTGCTTGTGCATTTACACGCACACTTTAGAACACAGCAGGTGTGGTGCTGCCAAGGACAAAGCATGCGTTGCCCACTTTTGCCAGTGCATTGCCCAGCCTGGCTGGTGGGTGCCCACCACCACCCTCATTTTGGAGGCTGGTTATAATTTTTGGACCAAGCCCTTCCTTGGGCTCTGAGCACATCCCAGCTCCTCTCTGGAGACAAGGCTGCAGGAGAAAACTTATGTCTGTCATACCCGATAATACTGTTGGAAGAAGGAACACATTTTAGATCACAAGCCCTTCTGAAAGCTCAGATCCCCATGGCTAAGGGCTGGCTTTGTTTCTCCAGCAATGTCAACTTGTCGAGCAGGAAACTTTATTCCTTCTTACAAGTCTTGCCTTGCTTCAAGCCCAAGACTAACTGCAGCAACGTCAGTGATTCATAGACAGCAGCTTTCTACCTGTTAATCACTTTCCTATCAGCTTTTACCCACCTTAATCCCGAATAATCCTTCCCTGAAAAATCAACAAGACTTGTTTGCAAATCAGCAAAGGTGGGTCACTCTGACGATAAAGACATTGCACTGTGCAGAGCTGCTTTCTTTTAAGAGTGGTAGCATTTTAGGGGGACCCCTATACCCCCCCCACAAGACCCAGCAGTCTCCTCTTCCTCATCAAAAAAGAATCTTATTTATTAAAGCATAAGGTAGCGTGTCGGTCCTTCTGTGTTGTCCCCAGGAGCACGAGCAGCTTCATCAAACCTTTCTCTGCTTTCAGCTCCTCCAACTGTTAGATTTTTTCCCCAAACCACCCTGCCATCAGTTACAAAGAGCTGTAAGCCCGGGCTCACTCCGCTGAAGGCGATGGGAGCGCTCCGGCTTTGCGCCGCTTCAGAGGAACTTTCACCCGCCGGGAGGACATCAACTCATTTCTGCTGCAACGTCAACGCAACGGGCTCACGGCCTCTTGGCCAGTCCTGCATTTTCAGACATGGATGCCCGAAGCCAGATGCCCCTAACCCCAGTTTTGCTACACCAGCTCCCCGCTCCTCACACACAACTGTCCACGCTCTTCCCACCTTGTCTTTGAACTCAAAGCAAGCGAGGGCCGCTCAAAACGTCCTCTAACCAGATCACCTATAGAGTTACCCACCCCGCTTTATCCCTTATGTCCCATCCGCTTTGGAAACCGAGCATTAAAACGGGCAGGAGAGTTTTTTGCCGTTGACCACTTAAAAACACGCCATCTGACAGCTCGGCGCGGCCACACACGCGGCAAGCCCGAGGTCCCCATCAGCTGCCGGCACAGGCTGCTGCGGTGTCGTGCAGCCCCACTGATAAGACCCTGGGGAACGTGCAGCCAACAGCCAAAAAAAAAAAAAAACAACAAACCCACAAACAACCCACTGCAACTGCTTAAATTCTGGCTATTTTTTTTCTCCATAGGATGCACCAGGAAAACAAAGCGAGGTGAGGAAAAAGCTTTCACTTCCCCCGGGTGATAACACTTGACGTTATTTCAGTGCCAAGAAAATATTCCAGGGCAGAAAGAAAGGAAGTTCTGCACGATCTCTAGTGAAACACTTGATGCTCGCACAGAGACTTGTTGCTCCCTGCACTTTGCAGACACACGGAAGCCCCCAAACACCCACCGACCTCTGCAGAGCCCACCCTTTGCCAGCGACCCCAAAGCTCATCCTACGGAAAGTTGCATGAACATTTCTTTCCTGTGGATAAGGACCTCTCTAGTCCCCCCCGGGGCAGGTTGCATGGGAGCTGGGCTCATCCCCGATGCAAACTCCGGCAGCAGTTTGAGCAGTTTTGGCAGAGTTTCCCCATTCCACCCACCAGGACAATGTCCACCCCGCACCCAGGGGTTGCAGAGCATCCCTGCTCTACACCACGGCGTAGACTCACCACCAGGATCAGTGTCCCCAGGCACTCAGCCAGCGCTTGCCGGACCAATTTGTTTCTGATCCTCAGGTGCTCCTCAATAGTAGCAAGAACGTCCTTTTGCCTCCCCATCGCAGCAGAGGTGACCTTCGAGCCGTGTCAGGGAAAAAGCAGCAGCTGACAAAGCCTCGGCAAGGTTTCTTCCCCAGCAGAGATGCCTTGGCTTATAAATAAGTTCAGCGGTGCCTGACACACCTCCTGGGTAACCACACCCCTTCCACACAACTTAGGTTTTCCTCCCCCCCCCCCCCTTTTCAGCGTGAGACAGAGTGGGTGGTTTTCTTCATTTTCTTTATTGCTTGCATAGGTGAGCAAAGGATTCTTCAGGAGTTTCAGAAGGAGGAACTAAATGCCACAAGGAGGTCCTGCTCAAACCCCTACTGTTTTCATCAATTACCACCTAAAACACGGGGCTGTATCTGCCCCCCTCCAGCTCCAGCCGAGGTCCTAAAAGCTAAACGCATGGACTGAGCAGTGCCTTAACCCATCTGTGCAGTCACAGTACCCTGCTTTCAGCTTGCTTTCCCTCCCAAGTTCCTGCAGGGTGGCAAAGTGATGAGTGCTCCTGTGCTAACCCAGAGGCTACAGGTGCTTTTGCAGCAACGTTGTGGGGCGGGAGGGTTTGGTCCCCCACCTCTGTATGGTGGGCTGAGGCCAAGGCACCTCCTGACACCAGCAATTACCCAGCTGAAGCTGGTGTCAAGAAGCAAGACCGGATCTCTCTCCGTGAAAAGCTGCATCTAGGTCCAAACTCTTGTGCATTGTTACGGTTCCTCTCTGCCTCCCAGGGCTTTGGGAGAGCATTTCCAGCCAAATCCCTGTGAAAGATGTGAAGAAAGTGGGGAGAGGTCCCAAGTGCAGAGCCAATGCCTCATCACAGGACCTTGACAAGGAGACCACCGACTCACTTAACCTTGCAGGATCCAACCCTTGCTGCCTTTTCACCTTTGGCGACGTCCTGAATCACCCTGGGACACTTCTACGGGCCAGTCTGAGTGAAGGCTGTCCCAGTCCGTACCACCTGGGGTGAGGGCTGCTAACAGGACGCGTGCCACTGGTGGCATCTGGTTTCTGTTAAGTGAGTAGTAAAAATTCCCGGGGCTCTTTGACTCACCGGGGCTTGATGCAGAGCAGCAGGGATGAATTTGCAGGGCTAAAGGGGACCCCTTTCCTGGATTTGTTCCCCCACCTCCTCTGCAAAGGCACAGATGCCTGGCTTTTCCTCTTCCCCTCGTTTAACCATCGACTCTCCTGTTGGAAAAGCAGGGCTTTTTACTGCACTGGTGAATGGGTCTTTATTTCATACAGAAACTGCAGCCAGCCCGAGGAGCAGAGTCAGGAATGTCGGTAAGAAAACACTAATGTGCGAGGAATCAAATGCAGGGAAACACTCGGGTCTGAACACAATTACAGGGACAGGAAAATTTCTTCATTACTTTGCGCTCAGGCCTGGCCTGCTATCACCAGCATCAGTGGGATCTGAAGCACAGCGAGTGCTCTGTCAGCCCCGTGCAGGCTGGCTGTGGCTGGGGTTTGCAAACCAACTCTCAGGACACCCATTTTTCACCTTATTTCCCTCTCACCCTCTTGCTGTGCATCATCTGAGCCGCGGAGGATCCACAGGCACTCCTCTGCCTCGCTTCCTCCTGCGCTCCCCTCCGTATTCCGCTCCATCCTTTTCACCCTGACTCTGTATTGAAGCCACCGTAGCCAAAAATGAGGCTGCATGTTGGTTTTGTTTCCCCTTTTGGCAGTTCCTAAGCTAAGGTCTGTGGGCTGTTTTGCCATTTTCTGAACCACCAGTGTGCAGACGCCGTGTTCTGTGGTGTAGCTTTATTGAGATTTATTTAGACCAGGTCCTGGATCCCGTTCCTTCCCTGGTGGTGGGGACAGGGCCATCAGACCAGAGAGAGACAGGCGAGGAGCAAGAGGCATGGGGAGGTGTGATGTTCTCCAGGTAGGTAGGTACATTTTTCCTGTCTGCAGCACCTGAGCCCCTCTGGCTACGAGTTGAGGATGCAGAAATTTCCTCGTGACTGGTGAAGGGAGGGGAGATGTCTAGGCTCCCAGGTTGACAACAGAAGATGATGGTAACACCAGCATCAAAGCTGGTGCTTGGAAAAGTCTAGACAGACACAAGCGCAAGGAGCCAGGGTGGGGTGGGCACTCCAACCCCGTCTCTGCGGCTGACTCACTGCCTGACCCTGAGCAAATCCTTCACCTTTCCACACCTCAGCTTCTCCGTCAGTAAATTAGAGAGAGAGACCTCGAATTCCCTTCCAGGGGCGTTGTGAGGGTGAATCACTACAGCCCAAGATCCAATGACTTGAAATGAGCAATAGGGACTTATGCAATTGCTTTCCCAACAGAAAGCCATGTTATTATCTAGGAAGGTGCTTGGGGAAGGGGCAGTGATGCAACACGGGGAGAAGTGGAAGATCTTTTCAGAAGTGATAGGTAATCAAAATGTGGGTAAAGGCTGAAAAACTCCAATTCTAGAGGTTCTCTGTGCCAAGGCAGGAATTTCCCTGCCACACCATTCAGCTGGACTCCAGGGGCACAAGATCTAAGCACAAAACAATTAAAATTGTGCCTCAGCGGCAGTAGGTTTCTAAACGAGCCCATCTCCCACAGTAACTGGTGCACAGGGTACTGGTAGAAGAAGTGGTGGTTAGAAGAAGTCCACAGGTGGTTAGAAGAAGTCCACAGGTAAGTAAAAGTAAACAAGGAAGGATGTAGCAGTAAGACTAACAAGGTAGGACCTCAGAGTTGCTGGGCTTTTCTAGTGTTGGGTGGACACAGTGAGATGTCCATGCCTTTAGCGTTGCCTTGCATGGACATTTAAAGATGCACAAAGGCTCAAAAAAAGGAAATTTCCAAACCTCTGTCACCAAAAGCTCATATGTGACCTCCTGGTGGTGATGCCAAAGCTACTGAAGCCCAAGGAAGGAACTTCTGTTTTCAGTCATGCCCTGACTCAAACACCAGGTGTTGAAGTGCCTAAGGTGAACTACCCCTATCAATCTCTACAGTGCCAAAAAATCAAGGCATTGCAGGGAGGTAAGGGGAACAATGTAACACTTTAATTTATGGAACCTGATGCTTGCCCAGAAGAAAAGAGAAAAAGGAAGCTCAGCTCAACAGGAAATCGGAGGCAACATTGTTCTGTTGTGTTCATTCGCAAATCTCAATCTTTTCTTCCAATATTTCTGGTACCCAGAAATATGGGAGTAGCTAGGGATAGACCAAGATTTGAACCTGTGTCCTCTGACCCCAGTCCACCAGAGCACTTGTCCGTAATGTTTGTCACTTTCTTGTTCCCTTTCTTTACCTCCTGCAGAACCATACAGTATGCCACAAGAAACTCACTGTGCTTGGGCTGTTATTTCTAGACATGATCCAAAACCAACACCCGGGTTCCAAGTTTGCTGTTTGCATTGCCGCTTGGCTCCCTCTCTCATCACTCTACTCTGGGGGAAAAATACAGGTGAAATTTTAAAGGAAGAACTGATCCTTGGCTCCTCTTCAGCTGTTTTCCTACTGGCTCTAGTGACACAAAATAAACTTAGGCTCATAAACTCCTTGGCTTCTGTAGAGTGCTGAATTAGCCTCCAGCAATGTAATTTTTCCTTCTAAAAACCAACTTTGACAAAGTAACTGAACTTTTCCTTAAGCGACTGAATGGATAAACCTTGACCAATGGGTTCCACATCTCATCCGAGCCAAATTGATTCACCCATCCCAGGATGCATGGTGCAATCCAATGCGAAGAAAAGCATGAATCACGCAAATCTGTAATGAGTCATTGCACTGATGGCGGGGTCACCTGGTGCAAAAGCCGTTATGCCAGGAGAGGTCACTGGGTCAAAGCATGACAGGATTCGTCCTTGTGAAATCTCCCTTTGGGAGATACCTCTGACCATCTCCTCCCCGTGATCTACTTGACAGAGCAATATGGTGACCTGTTCAGAAGATTTCATTAAAAGTAAAAATTATAGCTTGCCTAGCAAGGCAGGGTAGGAAGTGAGTGGGTAGGAAGTTTATAAGCTTTCTAAATGATTCTAGCTGGAGGGTTGAGTGGAGTGATTTCAACATCTTGCCTTGAATCTCCAGATTTGCAGAGCCAGGTGTTCATTTCATGTCTGGGTCTGCTTAGCCCTCCACCTTCAGTTAGAAAACTGGAGAAATTCCTTCAGGGAACAGGGGTAGTCCACACAACTGAGGATTGTTGGTGTCATCTGTGTTTGAGGAAACTTAAGGTGAAACTGGAATCCTAATTTAGGTTCATTGGACATCTAAGAGAGGCCTGGAAGTTGACAAACTGGATTTGGACTTCGAATTACAATATAGTAATGGGAATAATATTTAAAATCCCTAACAACAGCTCTTCTTGAAGTCCTCTGCTTAGGACCAAGTGGAGCAAAAGGTGACCCTGAGCTGTCTGTAGCTCTTATTCAGAAGTGTCCCATAGGGATGGATCCCCCAGAGTTATATTGGTGCATGTGTCCTAATGCCTGTTCCCACTGGTAGTTCCTCGTCATGTCTGTTTTCCTCCTCATCCCAAAGCTGGTCCTAGTTTACAGAACTAAACATCGTTTGTCACATGCCATTCCTGTAGAGAAGCCATTTTCCAGTATAAGCAGTTGCATACCAGAATAACTACTGTACACTGGAAAAGCACCAGTTGCTCCAGAAGAAAGCTTTTTAATAAGACATCTGAAAGGAAAGCTATTATACACAGCTCCCCTGAAATAGGGTTTTGGCAGGAGCTTCTCCCATAAACTGCTCTGTGTAGACAGTTGTTCTTCTGAGAGCTGCAGAGCCAGTCCTGACTTGGAGACACTGCTGCTGCTTCTGCGCCCCACAGCAGGAGAGTTCAAAGACCCTGAAGGCAGAAGACACATAAATGGGTTGAAATTCCACCAGCCCAAAGTGTGAGTCAGGAGCAATGACAAGAACTTTCCCTACAGGATGAGGACATGTCCAGGAATCGAGAGTGTGCCTGCTCTCCAACCTAACCACAGGTATTCCCTGCACAGATGTCCCTGGGCACAGAAATGATCATTTTAAGAGAAAAAAAACACCGAGATGTCATTTTAGATGTCTAGTCCTTGTGATCACTTTAGAAGCATCTCTTTCTTGGCTATAAAGGAAGCTTAAAACAACTTGCCCAGCAGGAGACAGCTACACATAGTTGGTATAAGCCACCCCCAGCCTATAAGGAGGTGCAAAGTGCAAAATGCAAAAGTATTTGTATCATAGATGGGGTATTTGCAATAGGAGCAGGGAAGTCTTAATACTCTTCCATAATTCATAGCAGGGGCACTCTCTGCAATACCACATGAATTTCAGATCACCCGCGCTCAAGAAAGACAAACTGAAAGTGGAAGAGGTACAAAGAAATATCAGAAGGACAATCAGGTGAAGGGAGTATGTCCATTCTAGTATGGGCCAAAACTGGTCAAATTAGGTAATGCAGTAAACCCAAGACCAAGCTGGGACACACTGCTGTCAAAAAGTACATCAGGAAGCAAAAAAACTGTTTGTGTTGGCACAAGTGCAACTAGGGATGAACCAGCCATGGATAATTTTAGGCTGGAGAGTAGAAACCATAAGAGCACGGATGTTCTGCAGATATTTTCCAGTTCCAGGAAGAACTGGAAAATTGCCTCTCCCAGAAATGCAACAGGAGAAAGTATAAGAGGGTTAAAGCTGAAAGGAGGCATGGAGTTCCCTGAAGTGGTTAACTCCTTTTCCCTGTTTTCTGTGCTCTGACCCAATTCTGTACCCCCCAGTCTTGCTTGTCCTCGTATGGTCTCTGCAAGGGAGTTCCTGCTCACCTGCCCCCTCAGAGAAAAGAATCAGGCTCCTGAACTGTAAAAGCACCTTTGGAGCAAACTACACTTCTCTGTCTCTCAGGGCTGTTGAAGGACTTTAACTACCAGTTCGCCTGGACACTCCCTAAATCCACCTCTGCAAATGTAAAGTGAGCTTGCCTACACTTGCTGCAGGTGAGAACAGAGTCTGCTGTCCTCTTTGGGACGTTCATTCCTTCAGCCGATTTTAAATCAGCCTGAATCTTGGGGGAATTTCCACGCTGGCCTATTTTTTATATTTTTTTTTCCTCTGGGTAGTTTAAGTATTAAACATCATCCTTAAGCAAACAGGCATTAAGGAACTCCATTGTAATGGGCATTTCTCAGATTCCATAATGCAACAGGGATTTGGCATGGACAAGCCACCTGAGACGAGCGCCCGCGGCGGTGGAGATAACAGGGCTGTAAACAGAAGGGCTGGGCTGTGCAGTGGATGCAACAACCCAGGTCTGAAGAGACATAAATGCCCACCCACACGCCCCCCCCCGCCTCCCAATTCACCAGGAGAGTCCCTCTCCCAAAGGGAGGGAGAATGTCTCCTTCACCTGACAGCTCCTGCACAGACAGACATCAGCAGGCATGGGACATGAGCTGGTTTGGGGCGACAGCTTTTAAACTGGTTCTGGAGGCTTCAAGGAAGGCTTGATCTTATGAGCGGGGAAGAGCAAAGAACTTAAATGCTGTTCTAATGAGAGATACTGTCTTCTTCTTCCTCCCCTTGAACGGAGTTACATTGGTTGACTGACCCTATGGCTTACCTGGAATATCCCAAGGGTAACGAGCCAACGTTTCCTTAGAAAAATGCCCTGGCCTCTTTTCCTTGGGCTGCCCAGAAGGAACAAAAGTGGGGATTTACACACTGAAAGGCCTAAGAAGACTCAGCAAAACTAGATGCCAAAGTAGGGTGTAAGAGATACTCAGAATGTCAGTCCTAAACTATAAGCACTGAAATGGGCTAATCCTGTGCTCAGGAGTACATCCATTAGTTCCCATGTGTGGACACAGGAAATCCAAGCCCCAGTTTGCTTCATGCCCCAAAGCATGGATGGGTTTTATCTTGAGAAACCTGCTGTCAAATCAAAGTGGTTTGTGGAAGCAGAGGGGACGACATGGCAGGGGCAATCCCTTCCCAGAAAGGCAGCCCAGCTCAGACCTCCCTGATCTCACCATGCCCCTTACATCTGAGAGCAGGCCTAGATGATGAGAAGAGCCAGCCCAGAAGCCACAGGAGCTGCCTGCTCTGGAACAGGATGGGGGTCAGAAACAGATGGAAAAGATGGGAAAACAGATGGGAAAAGATGCTTTCCCGTGAGTCACCACTGCATTTGTAGCCAGCATCGGCAGCAGTTCCCAATTCCAACTACCTCCCCCTGTGGTCAGACACCTTTTTCCCTTAGGCAAGGAAACCCCCAACCCCACTGGCTGCCAGAGCCCATGAGGGCAGGATGAAACCTCAAAGCAGCACGGGATGGAGGCAAGCACTGAGTGTACCGAAGGGGTGAACAAGGCATCCTCTTCTCTCCACCCATGGAGAGCCCTTGCATCTCTCTCCCCTCTGGGCTGGAGAGGGGATGGATCTGATTGTCCTTACAGCCCCACATCTCCCAGCTCCAGCCCTCCTGACAAATCCCGATAGTGGAGTCCCAACCCCACCACAGCTCCTGTCCACTTCCAGACTGGAGAAGGAGCAACAGAAAAGTGACCAGCAGGAGTGGGCCAGGAAGCTCAAAAAACACAGAGAGGAGGAGAGGTCCCGAGCAGCCCCGAGTCTGCCCATCGCAGGCACTTTGCTGCTATGCGTGTTTCATGGGGTGGTAGGAGCAGGGCAATGCTGCCAGGGAACCAAAATTTCCACTCTTAGCATGGTATCTTGCCGCACACCCTGCTTGGGAAACCATTTCCCAGCAAAATCTGCCAATGAAAGTCTGTTGTGTGTGGCTGGGACTTCCCAGGTGGGAGCTCTGGATCCTCTGGGGACGGGCAGCATTTCTCCTGCTTTGCCTGTTAACCTACACACTGATGTACCCATTCTTCAGCTCCAGACCTTGGGTATCAAACTCCCCAGCCCCTACTGGGAGGTGCAGGTCATGGATCTTTGACGTCCACCCCTGTTTCCCTGAGCCCACCACTCAGACGTCGCACCCACCCCTCCTGCCACCACATCCTGCAGGAAGCCCACGGAGACCTGAATCAGACCGGGGTTGGGCAACCGGAGTCAGCAAATTGGATACCTATTACTGAAAGGCAAGATAAGATCACTTACACTCATCCCGCTTGTGGCTTGGGGAGTATCTATTGCAGGCATCCAGCTGGGGCATCCACTCAGCCTTACAAAACCCTTACGAAGAAGCACCAGCCCTGGCTCCACACATGCTCTCCCACCCCTCCCACAACGAATAGACTCAGCTGGCAGAAATGATGGTGTGCGGAAGGAGGGAGTGGGGCTTGGCATGGCCACCGCGCCGCTCATTCATCCCTCTACCTGGCATGTCAAGTCAGCAATGACAAGGGAAGGGTGGAGAAAACCTGGTGGGATACCCCAGCGTGGACCACTAGGGAGGAATAAGACATGCCAGTTGCCTGTGGGAGATTTCCATAAGGGATGTACCAGGAAGACTTGGTCCCAGCTGCTGCCAAAAAAGTCATGGGAATTCTGAACCAAAGGCTGTTATTAACCTATATAGGGAATGTTTTGCTTTTCTTCTGCAGGAGAGCAAAGGTGTGTGTGACGGGGAGAGGAGGCAGCAGTCTTCCTCAGGTAGGGTTTGCCATCCCAGCACACCTGAGATCGTCAAGAGGCAGGAGCTGTGCCACCTGCACGCCTACCGCTAGAACAGGAGGCTTTGCAGAGCACCCTGCAACTCTTCCAGTGGGCACCCCGATGCCTTGTGGGCACAGGACCAAGTTGTAAGGGTGGTGGCTGAGCTCAGCAGGCCTCCAAGCACAAGCTGTCCGGAGCCAGCTGATGCAGAGAGCCAGCAAACACTGCTGGGTTTTCAGCCAAGGGTGGTGGGCTCTGAGCAGCCCACAAGGATCCAGACCTAGGGCATCTTAGACGGCAAAGCCGTTGCAAAAGGAATCACCTTAGTGGTGGTGGGGCTTGCTTGTGGGACAACAGCCCTTTGCCGCTGTGTTTTGACTTGTTCCCAGGAGCAGCACCCCACCCTGTCTCCCTCAGAAATGGGCCAAGACTCTTTTTCAGCTTCAGTCAAGAGAAAAGAGGCCTTCTGCAGTCAGCAGCCGTGTACAACCCATGCTACCCATGCTGGAGAGGTGAAGTTCCCGTCAGCCGGGATGCACCTTTCAAGGGGACATCAAGTAGGGGATAAAGACCCGTGTCCTAGAGGAGGCACCATGCCTTTACTCCAGTGGTGTCCCAGGAAGGAGGTGCAGACATACACTCAGGCTAAACAAGCCAGTGGGTTACTTCAAGTGGGACCACAGCAAGCACTGCTGACAGTAGCCCAGGAACCAGGGCCGATTGCTGGCAACTCTTCACAAGGACCCATATCTAGAAAGGAATCAATTTTTACTCATTGAAATGGAGTTTCGTCAGTTTGAGGAGGAACGCTACTCCCTTGACACCAGTCCCGACCAATTTCTGCTCATTGCCATTTACTGTAAGGTGCTTCAGAGATGTTTCTGGAATGTGCAGTGCCCTGAGGATGACTCTGGACCATGAAACTCTAAACCAACTCGCGGACCTCCACAGTAAAAGATCACATCTGTCATTATTACCTCTAGCTGCTGGAGCTGTTGAACTCTCATTGCTGCTCTGTCTTTCATCACTATTGTTTTCACCACTTGGTAAACAGGCAACTTTCCATCCCTGTTTCTGGGACAATGCATCATTCAATGGATGTGCTCCAAACCAACACCTTAAGGTTATTGTTAACTTATATAACAAGAAATGCTGGGCTAAATCCTCCGTGTGTGTAAAACAGGGTGTCTTTGGTTTTCAGCAGCAGAGAATTTGACCCCTAACACTTGGTTACCCTGGGTCCTGGGATGTTCCCCTGCTTGCACTCTGCACCATCGGTCTGTGAGCAGCACTACGGGTGGCTTACGATCTGTTTGGGTTCTGCCCTAGTATGTGTAAGAGCCCTGGTAACTGGGGCTCTTCAGCTACTGCCTCCTCTCATGGGAAAGAAGGCAGAAGAAAGCAGAAATACTATGTGTGTATCAAAGCTGAGTCTCGCTGGCTAGAAACTTTAGCTGCAATGGAGTTCAAAGAGCCCTGATCAGGAGTCTGCATGGACGTAAGATCCACTTCTTGGTCCTGGGATTTCCAACAATAGTGGTGTCCTGGTCCCGCATCCTTGTTCCCTACTGGGACTGCCAAGACCACCATCATGCAATTGCAGGAGCTGGAGAGGCAGTACAGAGCCCCGCTGTCCTGTGACTTCTCTGACCACCTGGACCAGCTTTTGAAAGGCCATGGCAATGAAAAGGTTGCCACTGCAGTCTGACCTCCTTGCTGACGTTGTTTATGGAGTAAGTATCCAGTAGTTGGAGTCTTGCTGGAGAGTGTGGAAGGGAGGGGAATGGGACCTTGCATGACAGCAGATCAGCAAGACAGGAGCGTCTGCACCCAGCCCTGACGAGTGCAGGGCTGTGGGGTTACAGGTTTTTTCACTTTTCTGAAGGATGTTAAAAAGTTAAAGACAGTGAAGACAGCACCAAGGAAATTCACCCCAGGGCTAAAGCAAATAACCCTTCGCAGGGAGAAGCTGAGAGTTCAGCATGTTCAGCCTTTCAGAGAGAAGATGGAGAGGCAGCTTGATTACAGGGTACAAATACCACTGTAGGGAGAAAAAGACAAGGTCTTTAATTCCCAGGAGAAAGGCACGTCAAGCCAAAGGGCTTTTAGCCTTGGGCCAGACAAATGCAAATGAGAAGCCCAGGCAAGGGGATTCCACTTCTCCAGGGCACTGCTGCCTATCCAGGGGCAAGCAGGCTGGTGGGCTCGGCAAGGGGGTGTCTCTAGGGGTAGGAGGGAAGATGCCAGTGCAAAGAGCTGGAATAATTGTCTAGGTGCCCATTGACTGCGGGTGCTGCTGCTCCAGAGCGTGCTCCATCACATCCCCCTTTGGAAGGAGGACACACTTCAGTGGAAGGAGGGAGACCCGAGCGGAGGTGATTTGCTAGCCTGGGGCTCAGCCCGGCCGAGCCTGCGCTACCCTAGTCATGCTGTGTGGCACCCTTGAGCTCCAGGGATCCAGAGCCAAGCCAGAATAATTAATTGTGCAACACCTTTATGACTGGGAAACCTGCCTCCCCTCCCTTACATAATGGCAGGGCCCGGGGGCGATTCATCTCTTGCTGACTGCGGAGCCGCACGGTGCGGGGCAGCCTCCCGAGCCGGGGGACAGGGACTGCACCACCACAGGGCACGGACACCCCCGGTCCCCTCGCGTGAAGGGCCAGCACAGGGCACAGACAGTTCCCTTCTCCTTGCGTGAAGGGCAGGATGCATCTGCAGGGCCATGTGCTGCAATGGGAGACACTTCTCCGATCCCACAAGGGGATGACAAATGTGCTTAAACACCTCATCCCAAGCCCAAAACAGGAATTTCAACCAACCCATCAGGTCTAGCTGATTTTGCTTCTTATCCCCTCCATTGCAGTCTCCTACGGTCCTCTTCCACTGATCCTGCCTTGCCTCTTCACGCCACGCGTGCGCCATCGGACACAGCCAGACCGCCCACATCGGGAGGATGCAGCCACACAAACGCACCCCACGCACGTCCCGAGACGCAGCCGGAGCCCAGTGCCACCACACACATCCCACCAGGGCAGGAGCAATGCCCAGGGCAAGGCAGGGAGAGGTGGGTCTCCCACCCACGGCGTTTGGAGCCGAGCTGTGCCTGCATCCCGAAGGTGGGAGTGTGATGCCATGGGGGCAGCCTGGCTGGCTCAGGCAGCAGAGGGACCTGTCGCACAGACTTTTGGGCAAAAGGGACAGAGGTGGTTTTGCCTGTGAGGCCCAAACATCTGCCTGCACAAGGGCTCCTGCTGTGCTTCACTGGCACGACTGCCAGCGCAGCCTGTTGCCCTGCTCCCAAGCTTGCCCGTAGCATCACCAAACAGGCACTGCTGGCAGTTGGACATTTCTCTGCCTACTTTGTTTGCCTCAAGCACATATATGCACCTCTATCTGCCAAGAAGACAATTTCAAGCACTTCCAAAAGTAGGCTAGTAAAAAAACCTATGCTTTTCCCCATCTTAATATCATACATATAAATGCCTTGGTGACCTCGTCTTGGATTTGGGATTTGACATGTGATTGGGAGGCAGAGATTTAGATAAGTGCTTTTGCCTGTTGGTGAAAATCCACCCCACTGTGGTCCAGGTATAGCTCAGGTGACCTCAGCAGAGAGTTGGCAGATTTTTGCTGACAAGACTCCCCTTAAATTTCAAAATTCATCCACGTTTTCTGAAATTTTCTGCAGCTCCTAGGGGGCACAAGATGACTCATCACAACATCCCCACAGAGAAAATTGATCTGTTGCCTCCAGCTGGAAGCTCTTGATGGCTCCATGGCAGGAGGTGGGTACCAGGGATGAAAACTGGGTCTGACAACCTCCCCTGACCATGTTTTTCTCCATGAGATGGTGTCTAGAAGGAAGGAGGCTTGTCTGAGGGTGAAAACCCTGGGGAAGAGGGGCAAGTACACTGTGAAATGAACGCTAGTGACAACAGGACTGGGAAGGTGGAGGGAATCTCTGGGATTTAGAAAGGGAGCCAAGGCAAGGAGAAGGAAAATAAAGAGATGGGGACTGAGATGAGGATTGGGATGTGATGCCAGGTAAAACCTTTCTTGGAGACATCACCTCATGATTCCTCAGAGAGAAATGAGGACAGATGAGAAGGCAGTGGGAGGGACTCAGGAGTGGCTGGACCAGGCGACAGGGACTGCCAGGCTGTGGAGGTTATGGTAAGGGATGGGAGGTGGGTTGGAGAGCTCTGGGGAGACCTGGCATTGGAGATGCAGCATCTGCAACAGAGGCCAAGGACAAGGCATGCATGCAGCTGATAAGGGACTCAGGAGAGGTGGCAGAGGGACTGGGACCAGCAAGATGTGCACAAAGGAGCTTAAACTGGGAGTTGAGACTCAGCAGATAAAGGGTCTGAGGTTAAGAAAGGGAGAGGTGGGAGTGTCTCCACAGAGAGGCAAAGAAGAAGGGAACTGGCACTAATTTAGGACTCCAGGGGCTGAAAGTCTTGAACTGGGCAGGGGGACCTAGAGGAGGGCAAAAAGACTGGGGCAGACAGGAGGAGATGCTCCAAAAAGGAATGAATCTGAGGAAACAAGCATGTATCAACTGCGACAGGCTTTGCTGCTGAGTCCCAAGAGAGCCATGATTCTCACTCTTTCCTCTGCTGTCAGCAAATACTCATGAAGACCTTCAGGCAAAACATGTTTCAACCCCACTTCATACCAAGACCAGGGCTTCCCACCATCTGGCTGTCTGTGTCTCCCTCTTCTCCAGTGGAAGGGGAGGGGGTGTAATGAATCATGAGGACTGAGTAAGACCTAGGTTTTGATCAGTTGGGTGGGTTTTTTTAACCACAGAGAACTGCTCCAGATGCAGGCATTAAAGGAAGTTTGTTAAGGTTTTAAAGCACAGCCCTCCATTAAGAAGAGCCAGCCTGAAGTTCACCAACACAGCGTTGGTTAAAAAGAAATACGCTTTGAGTTCACACATGAAGATATAGTCCCCACTACATTTCCCTCCTTTGGCGTTTTCAATAGGCAGTACTCAACTGATAAGCAGCACTTGCATCTTCTGTTTTCCTCTAGCTGCTCCCCAGTTGTCCCTGATCTTCTATTGCTATTGTCATGCAGACCTCCACTAACTGGGAAAGACATATACACAAGCAAGTAATGAGGTCCAGTCAGTTGGCATTAAAGGAAACCAGGACCATGACTGACAATTTGGGGGGACCAGTTGGCTTTAAATCCTCCTGGTGATACTGATTTCACTTGGGCCAACAACGGAGAGAAGGGTACTGGAGGGGAGACCAGTATGCAGCGAGCCATAGAGATGATAACAGGGGAACTGAGAACTCTGAGTGGAACAGTTGGTCCTGCAGTGACCTTGATCCTACTGCACAGGTGTAGCATCAGCAAGCAGATAGAGATCTTTTCCAGAAGGACTTGGGTCCAGAAGTGGGAGGTAAATATTGGAGCTGGACCCAACAAAGTGCTTAGGCTTCTCGCCCAGGGACCTTCAAAGACAATATGGAGGGTACACATGTGCCCTTATGCAGTACCTGAAATAGGACTACATCCTTAGAGAAATAGGCTGGGATATTGTGAAATGTATGCTGGACATGCATTGACAACATAGGTCATCAAGCTGGACATTTGTGGCACAATTCAGTTACCCAAAACTAGAATCTCTGAAGTGCCCTGAGGTACCCAAACCAATTGGCAGATCCAGAATGGAACTTTCAGGAAAGTCTTCTCCTTCCAAAGAGGTCAGGAAAGACATCCAGGTCATCTCAAAGAGCCCTGAGCATCTACATTTAGGCAACTGAATCAAGCCCCAGATGTGAGACATTGGCGTGAATTTGTAAATCCCATGCAATGTCTAGACACATTTTCCTTTATCCTAATACTTTGATCTGTATCTGGTCCTTCAGCTGGCCTCTACACACTTGTGCAAGGACTTTGACTGCTAAGTTATTTGGATAATTTGGCAAATGTTATCTCTGGGCAACTGAAAATGTCTCTACAACATGTCTCTCACGCCAGATCCAGCCAAGGCTTAGCTTTGCACCACTATTTTGGCTCTGTTAGATGTCCATCTCACCTGTTGCACTGGGGTCTTAGTGATTTGCAAAGTATCAAACAGCAGCAAAAGCAAGAAAAGACAAAGCAGTGGCCAGGCACAGCCAGGCAGGACTTGAGGTCTCAGTTAACTCTGAGAGGCTCTATCCCAAACAGGGGCGGGGAGCAGGGGCAGGATTCTTCCCTCCCCATTTTAGACCCAACTACACCTTTGGTGTCTTCAAAATGGGGCTGCAGCAGGTTTTGAGAAGAACCAAGACACTGCAAACCCTTCAGACAGTTCAACCTGCCTGATCCTGGTATTCCTTTCTGCTTCAGTTTCCCCTTCTGCACAATAAAACCTTATCTACTTCATGTGGGCCATGCCATGATGACTAATTAATGTTAATTAAGTGCTTTCAGATTGTCTAATTCAAAGAGCTATATGATTGCAAAATATTAATTACTGTTTACTTATTATCATGAAGGCAATAGGAAAGCCAGCTGCTTATCTGCCTCAGCCATGAGTCAGAAGGAGGATGACAGCTGATAAAGACAGAGGTGTAGAGTCCAGTTAATCCTGTACAGTGACACACGTGTATGTGTGTGTGTGTGTGCATGCATGTGCAAAGGCACCTGACACAGCAGGGCCCAGGCCAAATTAGGCCATACTCATGTCAAAGTCATGCAAACTGAAAGTCCAAGGAAATGAGCAAAACCTCGTCTTGCCAAAGATCCAGTTGGGAAAACGGATGTCTAGCAATGATTCACGTGTTTGAAAATCATGTTCATGAGAGAGATCGTGTGCCATGGAGAATTAGAATAGTCAAAGCTGTAATAAACTACTGTGAAAGACTAAACAGTTGTTGTAAGGATAGGCTGTCCTCACGATGAAAATATTCACACGTGAAGACCTTGTTGTCAAAGACAACAAACCGTACATGAGGGGCAGGAGACAAAGAGGCAGGGAGAGCAACATCCAGGAATGGAGAACTTGGCATACAGATTGAGAGAAAAAGGAGCTTAATGTTTTGTCAAATTTTGTCAAATTCTTGCAAGATGATAGAAATGAGGTTTGGTTTGGTCTTTGAACGAGCTGATGTCTAGAGAATTGGAGCAGGGTGGATGTTCCACAAACAAGGACCACATAGGTGGTATTCTGTGATTACTAGGTGTTTAGGGCTGACCCTGGTGATGGAGCAGAAGAGATTGACTCTACTGGCAAAGAGACAATTCCAGGCAAACTCTAGCAGACAGATTTAGGAAGAACCCTGAAGAGGGATGAGGGGCATCAAGTTTGATGCAGCCTGTGGACACCTCAGAGGAGGGGTGAAGGACGCACACTGCTGGATCGAGAGGACTTGAGCTTTGCAAGAAGCACCAGGGAAGGGAGGAGGAGAAAACATGGAGGAACATAGGAGTTTTGGCAAAAGGGTGGACTGGGTCCTAGAGATTCATAGAGGAAAGTAGAGGTTGGGTTTGGGAAATCCATGCCATGGATGATGAAGGGCTTTGGATTACAAAGGTTTTCAGACATTTACAGGTGCCTCCAAATTACCATCTGACCTCAGAGAACGTACTGAATGCCTTAGGCACTCTAGCATCCTTAAAGACCTCAAATTGCAGCCTAGCATTTACACTGATATGTAAAATGATCTTCCCTGTGAGGGCTTGAAAGAGCAACTTGGAAGCCTGTGACTGTGTCTCCTGCTTGGCCAGTTGCAGAGCGCCGGGTGCCTCTGAGCCATGGTGACTTTCTCTGCAGGTCAGTCCAGAGCCAGGTGCATCAACTGTCAGCAGCTCTCCCACTCACACACCCAGGGAAGTACACACAGGGAAGCTGGATAAACTTCCCCAAAGATGTCCTCAGGGGAACAGGAATGGCTCTTACCTACACAAGCAGGATCCACAAGTCCAAGCCCACTTGCTTTCAGGGGTCTTTAACATAAGTGACTATAACGTAGTAGTCTAAGGGAGTTACACAAGTTGATGCCACTCAGTAAGGTGAAAGATGGAGCAGATAAAGCACTGCGGAACCAGAAGCAGAGCAGGAATATGCACAAGTCAATGTCAACCACCAACAGCTCTCTTCCCATGGAGAAGTATCAGCAGGACCCACATTGGCTTATGTCTAGGGGCTCATGGGGCCCTCAAGCTGTTTCCTGTCTTCCATCCAGAGCCCAAAACCAATCAGGCCTGGTCTAAAACACCTGTGGTGGTACAATGTCCTACACACACTACAGAACAAAGCCAGAGGACTCCCTAGAGTCCCTATGTTGAGGTGTGGAAGTAGTGATGCAGCTCTCAGTGCAGCACTCTCTCTGAACACCCCTGTATTTCATCCACCATTCACCATGGTAGAGGACCAATGCCAAAGCAACCATCCAAGCTGGTATTCTATGATTCCATGACCAAATGCTTTTTTTTTTTTTTTCTCCTGTTTTGTGACTTCTGTCTAACTCCCCAGCAGAGATGTGCAGCAAACAAGCAGGTCCCATCAGGAAATCACTGCTCTTCTCCGAGACTCAGTGACATAATGATGTCTCCTCTCAGATCCTGGTGTCAAGATCTACCTCCTGATTCTATCCCCACCTCCAACAAAGAGGTCTAGCCTCTGGAAATACACTTAGCTTCAGGGTGTCTCTGAGATATCATCAGTCTGGAACTCCCCAGTTTGATGGTGAAGTCTCCTTATATTGCAGATGGAAGTTCAGAGGAGTCAGAGTATTTGCCCAAAGCTATTCAGAGAGTCAGTCACTCAGATGCCTTTTGTCTGACACCTGAGACACCACACTAGTACCTTATGAGTCTATTATGCCCACTCTCCTCTTCATAAATTGCTTTCCAGTGAATCCTGGCTATGGTAGAGTCAGTTTGTGCAGCCTGAACATCACAGAACTTCAGCAACGTGTTCTGCTGGTGGCTGTGGTGCTTTCATGAACATTGTTTGCTCTTGGTTGCAAGATTGCTTTTAGGAGCCACATTATTCCTTATTACTTTCCATCATCCCGTTGAGATTCTGCTGAGTCTTTTGCACTGCCAGGAACCCACTGTGCATTTGGGATGAGCTCAACCATTCAAAGAGAAAAAACAAATTAAATACAGACTGATTCTCAGGGGTATTATTTTACAAAGATACAGCCTTTTTTGTTCCCATCCCTCAGGTTTCTGGAACCACATATTTCCAAAACATCTCAAAGAACCAATTTTTAAAGCCTTGCCAACCATGCTCGGGCCCAGATTTCCAAAAGCAGCCCACAGTTATTGGGTTAAATCTTAACAAGCAAAATCTTAACAAGCAATATTTATTCTTGCAGCCTCTTGCAAGACCTGTTTTATAGCCATGAATAAGTCTGGGTCGTGTCCACATTATAACACTAGCTCAATCATAAACCCTAAACCAACATATTTAATAGCTTCAGTATAAGTAGGACTAAACTGTGCTAAACATAAGTAAATGGATTAAAAGGCAGGTGTTGTGCCCTGCTCTAGGTCTGAAGTCTGTTCCTCTTCTGTCTCTTCTGCCTGGAGGTCCTCAGAGGAGACATGCCGGTCGCCATAAACAGTACTGACTCCAGGGTGTGGAACTTGGGATTATGGCAGGGATCATTAAAGAGGGAATTTTCCTGGTCCCCCAATGAATGCAGAATCAAAAAGTAAATTGCAAACATCCAATCTGTCCCTTACTGTCCAACAAGAAGCAAAAAGAAATAAATGATGAGTCACAGCATCTTCCTGTTTATGCTTCTTTAGCTAAGAGGAGGTAGATTTCCATCTGAGCAACTCCACCCCATCTGCATCTATTGTCTTATTTGTCCCGGCTCCCACACTCACTGCTTTTACACTCTCTCACACCCCCTGTACCATCATGGCTGCTTCCCTATCTCTACATTTGCTGGTTGGCTGACCCCACTCCATCACAAAGAAGCTAAAACCCTCCACCTTCCTCGCAAGAGAAGTCCACCAGGAACAAGGTGTCATCACTGCTGCAGATTCAGTGGATTTACTTTTATTGTTTCTGTGTTCCCCAACACGGGTCTGCTTATGAGGGCAGACCAGACCTAGACATATTTTATTGAATTACATCTGCAAATTGTCCTACATCCTTGAATAAGTTGGGATGATGTAAATATCTGAACTACTCACGACACAGATCTCTGCTCTAGCTGGGTCTCCTGCCACAGTGAAAGTTGTAAAGTAAAGGCACACCAAGATGAAGGATGGAGAAGAAAGGAACTACAAGTGGTCTTGTGAAGGTGAGGACACTTAATCGTCATCTTCTACCACCTATCAGATCCCACAACTTTTTCCTCTGTGGGATTTCTACTGGATCTGACTAATGACTTCACACTGGAAGACGCCTGTGTGTCAAAAGGGACAGGACTGACAGCTGCCCTCAGGGTGTCAGGTAGGAACTCTCCCCTGAGTTCTGCAGATTGGAGGAGGCTACAACAGAAACGACCAGGTGGACTTTGTTTTTCTCCATACATGCCTCGGTTCAAACTGAGCTCTCCTCCGCCAGCCTTGCCTTGTACTATTGGATCTCATGTGGCAGTAGCAGCATAAGGACAGCAGGCTCCAAAAAGGGGATTCAAAATGTGGATAATGGGTGTCCAAAAAGGAGTAGTCAGCAAACTTCTGGAAATGACCTTAGGAAAAAATAATCTAAATCAATAACACATGTGCAATAGAGCCTGTGTGCTACCAAAAGACATTACGGATGTGTTTACTCATCACAAGAGATCAATTAGTGCATCGGAAGGCATTATTGCCAATAAACTAATGTGATAATTGACTGTATACAAAAGACTAGTGCATTGCAAATGTGATAAAAAGGGTTTGCTTAACCCAGCCGTGGAGGTGTTTAAACTAACCCATTTAATTTCACAACCAGGACAGGCTCAAACAGAAGGAGAGAGTCAGTTACTGTGTTTCATCTGACAGGTAATAATTTCTTATGATGTGTTGACTTAATTCTCTTGCAATCACATGAACATGCCCTTAATTATGCACACAAAGGAAAACTGTCCTGATGCACAGGGGAGAGAGGAAGTACAGTGAGGGATGACGGTGACAGCCTCAGACACCGCTTGGTTATCTGGGAATCAGAAAGAAATTGCACAAGAGATGGAAATGCTGTCACACGAGTAATGATGAGCATGATGGAAAGGCCCAGGCGGGCAAGGATAAACTTCTTAGGCTGAAGAACCTGAAAAGGACTAGAAGCCAGATATATAGAGGGCTCTATAGATAAGGTTACTCCCGAATTACATTGGGAGTAAGTGGAAGATGAAGAAACGCAGCTCTGCTATTTACAGGAAAAGAGAACAAACAGCAAGTGACAGAGTGGAAGGTGGTATGCCCTGTGCCATGCTTCAGATACAGGAAAACGCTAACTGGAACAACCTGCCATCAACAGAAAATATTAATAAGGGGTGGGAGAAGAGTCTAGAATAGGAAAAACACAGGTCAAAGCCCAGTGAGCAGTATCTAATTAGCCTGGGGTACTTAAGGAAGCAGCTGGAGACACTTCAGACCCATTAGTAATTATCTCTGAGATCTCTTGGTGTTCCCATAGGAGTCCTGCAGGGTAAACACAATATCTACCTTTAAAAAGCAGACTCAGGAGGACACCAGGAACCCCACCTTGGTCAAGCCCCCTTCTGTACCCGGAAAGTTCCCCGCCTGCCCTATTAACTGATACGTTTGTAAGTGCTGGGAATGTAATGAGGTGATAGATGTAGTCAAGATGGCCTTGTTGAGGAGAAACCACGTCAAATCAAACCTGTTTCCTGGCAGATTACTTCATGGTCTGGGAGGAATCAGGACATGAGGTACCACTCTTGGCACTGTCCTGCGTGAAATTCTAATATGAAATCAACAGAGAGTGGCTGCAGTCTTGATTTAAAAAAAAGAAGTCTGCGCCCGGAAACTTTGTTGTGCAAAGCATGCTGTCAAATCTGGGAACACCTCAAAAGGATGCTCAGAGGAGCCAGTCCTGGGCATCCTTTAGGTTTGTGTTTTTACTGATTCCCAGGCAGAAGAAGAAAAGGCTTACAAGGGAGTCTGGGAGGGCTGTGGAGAACAGACTCAGGTAGAATATAATTTACTTCAATAAACCAAAATAAAAGGCTGTAGTGCCCAGGAAAAAAAAAAAAAAAAAAAAGAAGAGTGGCAATTGTGTGGGTGGTAAGCATATGAGAGCCAGAATTGGGCCACAGGAAGTAATTATTTTGCTTTTTCCAATGCTGATGCAGCTGGAGCTAGAGTCCAGTGTCCAACTGCAAGTACTGTGCCTCTGAAACAGCACGGGTGAGCCAGGGGGAGTCAGGACAGGTCAGTAAGAAAGCTTGGAGGTTTCCAATGGAGAGGTTTGGTGTGATTTGCAACCTACCTGGAGCACAGATCCCAGATGCCAGAAGCCCAGCATGAGGACCCCAAGCATTGCACATGGCAGGGACTTGCAGGCAGGGTTGGGGCACCTACATGAGCCAGGGAAAATGAGGGTCCTGCAGGCATCACCAGGGTGCTGATGGTGGTATTTGTGCTCTCCGAGCTCCAGCGTGTATCACCAAGCCTCTTTCACAAGCCCTCCCTAAGGTTTTATATCAGAGTAGCTGCATTCTCTGGGGGCTTTGCACACTGCTGCTGAGTTTAGGGGAAAAGAGCACTGAGTCTGCACGGGCTTTGCACAGAAGAGACATCACCTTTGCTCACACAGACCTGGACTTCATGATTTCCACCAGTCAGTACCCATTTATAGCACAGACCTTTCTGCCAGAACAAACCCAAGGGCATGAGGCCTTGGCTGGAAACAAGAGAGATACACATGTTCACCAGCAGGAATCTAGTAGAGGCTCATGAAAAACCCATGAGAACAAGGCAAGGAGGGTAAAGGCAAGGGAAGAAGGAAAGAGTCACTGTCACCCTGTCTGTCCAGTTCCCTGACTAATGCCCCAGGTGACAGGACGCAGATGATTCAGTGAGGAGGGATGGAAGCAGCACCCCCCTGCTTGAGCTCCCCACAAGGTCCCTCTTCCCCTTGCCACCCCCAGCTTTGCTGAGATACCGGGCACCTAAGGCCAGCCTGTCTCCACACACCCATCCCCTCCCCAGCACAGCACCACCTCACCTTGTCCTCAGTCACCCGCACCAAAGAGACCCTGCCAACTCATGACGCAAGAGCATTATTCATCAGCAGAGGGGAGAAAGGGAAGTCAGGTTTTACTTTCACAGGTTTTTTTCGGTTTGTTTTTTTTTTTTTAACATGCCATTCCCTCCCCTAGGAGATGCCTCCGCAGTTGGCATTGAATAGGATCAAGTAGGATCAGTACCATCAAGCAAGATTCCCATCTCCATGAGGCTGAAGGACATTTTCCCAGGCAGGAGATGCTCACCAGTCACATCAGGTTGCTGCTGCAATTGTCTGAAGAGGTTCAAGAAAGGATACCATGCACCCAAGGAATAGGTTCATACTGACATTTAGGGGCAAGCCTAGTGTCATTTGCCCTGAACTTAAGCCACAGGAGCCAACCTTCCTTCTCCATTTATCTTACCCAAGCTGCTCCCCCATGCCCCTCATTGTTGGAGCACAGTCCTTTGGAGATGGGTTCACCTTTCAGAAAAAAACCCTGAGCCACAACAGGCCACTCAGCACAAAGCAACATGGTCTGCTCTCTCTGCCCATGTTTATTAGATAGAAGCCAGATTAGTTATAACCTAATGCCAGCTATTCCCCAATATTCCCCCAGTTTGCAGGCAGAGCTTGTGGGAGCTGTGTGTGCAAACTGGGACACTGTTGGAAGAGGGTTAAAAACCCTGTGCTTGCATATTGGCTGGGAAACCACGAGGAATTCAATGTATTTTATGCCAAGTGGACAAGGAAATTCAGACTACAGCTGGCTTGACATGTGGTTTAGGAAGCTCCCAGTCAATGTCACCTCCCAGTTGGTGTGTGGTGCTGGAGTGTGTAGTAATTTACACACAAAAGAGCAGATCAAGACATTCACCTGAACTTGATCACAAGCCAGAAAATAACTTTTACATGCAACTTATAAACCTGCTGTACATAGCAGGTTATAAAAACAGGGATCCTTTGGTCCAAAAGGCAGGGAAACAATTAATGTCTTCTTATGGGAAGGCAACTCCTACACATACAAGACATCAGATTTAGTGTAAACACAACGTCTACATGAGGAAAGCAAGCTTTGCAAGATATTTATGTTTTTCAATGAGCTGCTATTGTGCAAGAAATATTATATGGCTTGTTGGCTGGGAGCAAAGATGTAGGAGGGTGTTATTAGAGCCATTAGAGCCATTAGCTATGTCTGAAAAAACAGGAGCCTATGTTGTGCTTGAGAAGGATTCTAGTTCTAGAAACGCTAGTTTCAGAAAGGTACGAGTAGAAGTATGGGCAAAAGACATTATAGATTTTGTATGGAAAGTATGTTCTTCTAGAGGCACTTTCAATCCTCCAAATACCTCGAACCAATAGATGGCTGGAAAAGTCTCTACAGACACTGGTTATCTTCTGACACAAGACTCTAACTAGCTTTGGCTACTCCTTAACTGATTGTGATGACAAAACTCTTTGAAGAAACTTAGTATGGATTTTTTATTTTTTTTTTTTACCTTATACAAACCTTCTTGTAATTACCCATTCATTGCTTTCTTGTGTAAATCTGGGAAGGTTTATGTAGCATATGGCAAACTCCCTAAAAAAACATTTGTTAACATGTTCATCAGCAGAACACAGAGTATTTATAAGAATCAGGAAATTATTTGTCTGGCAACACCTAGACACCTTCCTTAGAAATTCAGAAAGATCTGAAGGATGATGATATTTTTAAAAAGAAATTAAGTGTCAAAACTTTTTTCAAGAGTTAATATAATTAAAAAGACAGCTTGCATGCTGTAGGACTTTTATACAAATACTGAAGTTTGTCCACTTTATCTGGAACAAAATCTCCACTCCTCCAAGAACCTAAAAATTCTAGAATGATATCTCACCAAAATTGAAATTCATTCAGATAATTTCACTACTCAAGAAAAAAGAGAAACAAAAATAGTTTATGCAAGAATGAGAGAGTCCACAAAGACATGAGCTGAAAATTTCAACCAGTTAACCCCACAAGAACACTGACTCATTACCAGGACATGGAAGGAACACAGCTTCAAATTGCTTCAAAACCAGACAAGAAGAAAAGAACTGTATTTTTTTTCTTCTTTGGGTCTTTGGAAAGAAGTGGTCATAAAAAAAGCTCTGAACTCAACATGTTTCTATACTCATCCCTCAGCACTCATCACACCCTCTCTGCAAACAACCTGAGCAAGAGCAACAACAGAAATAAAAGAGTTTATCACATAGCACAATTGACAGACTCAGCAAAGTCTCAGCAAAATGACATATCAGAGACTTCTGCGCTCTGGGTGGGGCAAAGCATCTAAACCACTGCCCACGAATCAGAATGACACCTTTATAGATGTTAATGGATTTTTTAAACATTCTGGTTAATTCAGTATATCCCTCTTAATCTCACGATTGGGCCATGTTTTCCTGGAGATGAAACACAAACAAAATTTCAATGGGAAAGAAAACCAGTAGGATTTGGTTGTGCTTTGGCTAGGTTACAGAGATTTGCTATCTCAAGACAAGTCTCTAGATGACGACTTCTGAATAATAGGCTTAGAGGATTTCTTTGATTTCACAGGGCTTATTAATAGCAGTTGTGCTTGTCCATTCAACGTAAGAGTTTATTCTTGATGTGCCCGTAAGGATTCTCCAACAAGGAAATGGTACTGCTGCCTGTGAAGCCTCTTAGCTACTGATGACACTTGCAGCAGCTCTTCTGCTAATTTGGGCAAAAGGGTGAGCCCACTTAGATCTGTAATTCCTTCAAGGCCTTTCTGCAAAGGGGTTGCAGCTAGCACAGAACACTGTTTGCTTTCCGCTTACTTGAACAATCAGCCTTCAAAATAACTTCACCTTTGATTATGCTGCCCCATAAGTCCTAGGCAAAGATATCCGTGAAACCCTCTGGAGTGGAAACCCCCTCTCCATGAAGGGGGATTAAAAGAGAGTCCGTTAAGAAAAATCAAGCAGCACATGACGGTGCCCCAGGTGGTGTCCAGATTAAGGTGAGGTGCATTTTCATCAGTGCTGGGAAGATAATGCGGGGCATGCCGGAGTCATAATGACTGCCCCACTTATAAACTGTGTCCCGACTTACCAAAGTCTTTTAGACACGTCGGTCAAGGATTTGAGAGGCAAAAAGCTTTTGAAACTGCAAATGGAAGTGCAGTGAATGTAACTGGAATAGAGCCAAAAAAAAAACCAAAAAACAAACAAACAAAAAAAAAGGCAAGCCCCTGCCCTTGCACTGCAGTTACAGAGGTCCTGAATCCACCCACCTGGAGTGAAAGTGTCTCACCTCGCCTGGCTCAGCCTCATTAAATACCCTGTTCTCAAACCACCATCCAAGACCACCAGTTCTTCCACTTTTTCTCCCACCTTTTAGTGAGGTCCTCTGCAAAAACCACTGCCTCTCTAAAAGAATTATGTATACAACAAGGCTTTGACTGGCTTCCAAACACCTCTCCGTGCTAACAAATGGAGATATTGCTATAAGTAACTGCAGCTTTTCCTTCCTTCAAGCCACAGAAAGTGCTTATGGAGGAACCGGATCTTTGTCAAACAACAGTAATAGCATCACAATCAAGGTTCCCGTTCCTGGAATTACCTTTTGTCTTGCTGCTACCAGGTAAAATTCAAGACAGCACAGTTTAGGGGAGAGGTGGATGATGTTCAGTAAGTTTTATTTGTCCTCACTGTGAAAAGTTAGAATCAAATCAGATGCTGTAAAAAAGGAGTATCTCTGGCCACGGCATTTAAGTCCCAGAACCTGTTAATGGCAGTCTTGTGACGCAGAATCACAGAAAAATAGACCTGGGTAGGTCTGCCTAGCAATTCGTCAATACCTGGGGGTGGATTAGTGGATTAGTATTGCTCAATGTACTTTTACTAATCCAGAAAAGGAAGTGAGCAGTTAGGTGACAACTAGATCATTGCTCTCTCCCTTCTCAACTGTGTTTATGAATATATTAAATAACAGTGACCATAAATTAACACCAGTTAGTTACACAATCATAGAGAATTGGGATGCAAAGTGACCTTGAGAGAGCCAAGAAGGGGTCAGCCCTATCCTTGTGATTGCGGCGAGATGGTTATCTAGCCTGTTCTTTGAGATTCCCGTACCAGGAATCTCAAGCCTGCCCGGCTGACACATTCCAGCAGCTAGCCATCCTGCTATCCAGAGGATTTCACTCCCTCCCTCTCCATTGCTACCATGCAGTCTCCAAAGTTTCTGCCCCTCTAACCTAGCGAACAGCTTCCTTCTTGTATTTCATGCATTTAGAATTTTATTTTAAATTTTCTGCATGTAAAAATTGGCAGTGGGCCTCTTTCAGTCTTCTCTGTGCCACAGCAGTGGTTCGCTGTCTCTCACTTCAGTGTTGAACCCAGATAAGTTCTCCTGCAAGCGCGGACCTTTTTAGAGATATTGGTAGAGAGCTCTAAAGCATATAGAAACTCGCTTTTCTTAGTCACCTCTTCCAGACCCTGTAAAAATAGGCCAAAAGACAATAGACCAGAGTCCGAAAAATCACAGCTCTAGACTAAACAACCCCAGTGTCGTCAGTCCTTCTCCATGTGTCACGTTTCCTCCAATCGCTTCTGCTGCATTCCTCTGGACTCTCTCCCACTGGCACATATCTTTCCTGAAGGGCAGTGCCCAGGGTTGGTTGTATTAACGCTGTGTAGGCACAGTCTGCACTAACAGATTGTTGGAACTGTCTCGTGTGTCCTACAAACAATGCTGCTGTTTATACACCCCAGGGATGTTTAATTTTTCCTTTCTTTTTTTCAACACCATGACGCTGTTGACTTATGGTCAGCAGATACTCACTGTAACCACCTGCAAAGCCTTTTCTGTGCAGCTCCAGCCTACCCAACTCTTTGTCTGCCTCTCCCCTGTTTATATTCCTGCATCCATACCAAAACCTGCGTCATTCTCCTCGAATTGCATTCCTTCTCTCCAGTCAGAGGTAATGAAAATGATGAGCAACGAGCTGATTGGGCTGGGCACGGTGACCGTACAGTGGTCTCTGACCATGGCAGATGGAACTCCATAATGCCAACTGCCAGGAAAAAAACATTTGAATTATTCAAAACGTTGCTTAGTTCAGCCTCTCTGCAGAGAGACTTGACCACCACAGTAGACAACTCTCTGGCAACGTCTATTCTATCTGCGGCCAGTCACATTGTTTACTTTTTAATAAAATCTCTGCTTCCGAGTGGGAAATTCTCCCAACACCACCTGATTCCTTGCTGAAGGAATGCAATACGCAAGCCAAATAGCACATGCTTTGTAATGACCTGTGCAAAGTAGTGTGTGATTGCAACGCTTGACACCACGCAGCTCTGGTTATCTCCGAGGAACGAGGAAGTTCAGGCAGGGATTCCCAGAAGCAAAAGCGAAAAGCGCAGCTTTTTTCCCTGAGCCGTTACCCAGCACAGCCCACCTCACAGCAGAAAACTCATCTTGACGCAACAACCCCTTTTAGCTTCACATTTCACCCGTGGAGGATAGTGACCCTGTGCCCTCCCTGTGAGTTGGAGCTTCAGCATCTACCTGGGGCTGCTGGGCCTTGGCTGCTTGGTGGGTGAGGTGGATAAACCAGGAAACCCATCAAAGTCATCCTGGCTTTTGATACACGCTTCAGCAAAGCTGAAATTCAATGCAAAATAGAGGAAAGAAACAGGAGGATGGACGAAGGGGAAGTCTCAGGAAATTTTCTAGCTTTATCAAAATCATTAATTCTGGGACATTTGACTGAATATTTTTACTCTGAAATGTCCCATGGACCAGAGTTGTGGGGGATATATCATGTACGGTGTCCTGTGCAGACCATGCTTGTCGGTGAGACCAGGGCACTCCACCTCCTGCGGAGGCATGAGGACAAACCAAGCAGATCCATGAAGGATCTGGTAATGCTCATCTCATTACATTTCCCTTTTTTATGTCTCTTCACACTGAAGAATATTTTAACTGGCATCAAGCTTCTCAGCTAGTTCAGGTCACAGATGAAGACAGAACAAAGGTCCATCAAATTGTCTTTGCATCTTCTTTGCTTTGTATCAGGATCTCTTCATCGCTAGAATCTCCCTTCCAAATTAGGCCTGAACTGTCTGAGGAGTGCATGCTTCAGCATACAAAGCCCTACAGCTTTCTCCACTGTATTTTTCTATGCAGGACATTGTTCACACGCCTGAGAGCCCCACCAGCCTCCTCGCTCACATACAGACAGCTGTCAGGTTCTCCTGCCTTTGTGAAATACTTCAAATTCAAAGGAATACAAAAGAATATAAAATCATGAGTTATCCCACACACACAGCTTCTGTAGCATGAAAGAATATTGCACAGGGCCCTGGTGCTCTGTGAGATGGACAGGGCAGTCCCACCTCACCAGGCTGTGTAAGCCATGCCATGCCACGGCCACGCTTGCAGCACATCCCTTAGCAATGTCAGCAAGAAGAACCTGACTACTCCTTTAACAGCAGGGGAGGAAGGCTGGAGAGGACTGATGGGAATACCAGGGAGGCTCTGAGATGCTGCAGCACCCCATTTCACCAGCCCTTAGGACAACTCATGCGCTGGCCACGCAAGGACCAAGCAGTGCCGTTTCTTGAGAGGGCTCCATAGCTATTTTTCTTCCATTTGGCATCTGCATCGTCTGTTTCCAGGCCATTAGCTTTCCATCAGAGCATGGGTGTGGATGCTTCCACTCCACAAGCACGGATGAGGCCCCATTGATGGATTAACCACCTCAGTGGGCAGCTTGAACGGCAGGCACGATTTGTGCGCCCAAGCAGCAGCTGCCAGGAAGAACTGGATTTTAATTTCATGCCGCAGGGGTCATATCCTCAGCTCACAGCCTGAATCACATCCTTGCCTCGCATTCCTGACCCACCTTCTAGCACGATCCAGCCCCCTTGGCAAGGAAGTGGCGAGGCCTAACTCCGAACACATCACTGAGGCATCAAAGGGGAAAGCCATGCCAGAGACTCCCACTATAAGCAAGGAAAGTGGGGGCAGCTGAGCCCCCTTTAGACCTGGCCTTCAGGAGGACTAACCCAAGCCCTGCCTTCTTTCTTTCTAACAAGAATGGAGAGACCTTTTTGGAGATGTACGTGGACCAAGAGCCATGGAACCCACAGCTACTTTTCCATCCGTCTAACATTATACCCTCCCAGGCAGCGAGCAGCCCAGAAACAGCGAACCCCTCCGTGCCCCTCCACTTAGCCTTCTCCCCTGTAACACGAAGCGGGTGTCATCCTTGATTCGGCAAATGCCCTGCAAATAAATTACACAAGAAGCCTCCGATTACATAAAGCGCATTGCGCAATGCATTATATAAAACCGGGGTCATGGCCCAATCAACCAGCACTCGGCTCCCTTACATCAAGAAAAATTAATCCGAGGAGCAGCAAGGAAAAGAAAGGAAAGGCAAGTAGGAGGAGGATGCTCTCCTTCTCTTAAGGAGGCATGTGGCATGCATGTTGCAAACATGCCCACCCAGTGCACCTCCAGCCCCGAGCCGCCAAAGAGGAGCATCTCCCAGCCAAACCCTACCTTTTGGCTCCAAGCCCACCTGTAGGACACCAGAACTGAAGGGGGGGTTATGTGTCCCACAGGAAACAGACCTACAATCACTACCACCTCGCCATTAACCTCGTCCGGCTCTAGTCGGGTTGACCATGGTGTCTATCCACTGCTGTAACATACCTTGGAGAGGAGAAATGAGAAGTTTCTCTTGAATCCGTTGCTCAAGAAGGCCTGGTTTTCTTTTCTGACACTTTCTGATTTCAAATCAGCAGGAAATAGCTGTGAGTAACGTCTGAATGCTGACAGCAATAGAGCAAGTGTCACACCAGCAGGTGGAAACTGAAACAACATGGGAATGCTATGCTGAGCCTGGTGTCAGAGGTGCCCCCAAGACATACAACAGAGGCCAAATGTCCCATTTCTGCACCCAAATATTCAGATTTTCCAGGAGAAGATTTAAGATTCATAGATTTTAAGGTCCAAGAACCCTTTAAATTAGACCATAGTGAAGACAGGTGGGACCTTCTTCTCTTGGAAAATCCTTCTCTTGGAGATCCCTGAAGCTACCTGTGGTTTTAGTACAACTCTTTCAATCAGCTTCAACAGGTCTTTGACAGGATTTTGAGCTTGCAACCACTTCAGGGCAGGAAACGTCTGCAAAAGTTTCCACCAAGCCTAGCAGAATCAGATCGAATCAGCAGGGATCTCAGTGAGATTAATTTGTTACTGCTGCTGTTTTTAGTGATAATGGCGTACATTATAAAGGAAAAGCAATAAATCTACAGGGGAGATACACTGGAAACAAACAGTGAGGTTTCAGCTGTGCTTTGAAGTACCATAGAAAGGCCCAGAGGCAAAGAAACGCTGGGAACGGCTTGGTCCGTTGTGTCAGATCTGCAGAGGAGAAGCTCCTTGTACCAGCGGGGAGACTGACAGGGGTAAGGAGAGGACAAATGCCCTCTATGAGGGCTGGTCTTGCTGCTGGGCTGGGCTTCTAAATGGAAGGTGCCATTCTGAAAAGTGAGTGCAGGGAAGTCCTCGCAGGATGTTTCTGAGCCTTGGAGGGAGGCAGTTTCTAACATCTCCTTGCAGGAGAACAACGGTAAGAGGATCCAAGGGGAGCTGGGGTTTTGTGCATTTCCCTTCGGTCACAGAAGCACCAGCTGTCAACATGGGGATGCAGAGGTGGGCCAAATGGATGGCACTCAGATGGAGGAGTGTTGTACTTCTCTGGCACATGCCAACACAGCTGGTGGCAGATTTAGGGAAAAAAAACCCAACAACAAACCAAAACAAACAAACGAACAAAAAAAACCCCACCAACTGAAATCTTGCTCTGTGTCATAAAACCAAAAGGGAAATTGTGAAAGGTGGAAAGGGAGCCAGAGCACCATTCCCTGTAACCAGCCCTGCCCCAGAAGGGAGTTCCTGCCATGTGTCCTGCAGAAATGAATGAGTCAAGGAGAAGTTACCACAGGCACGACGGGGCACACGAGCGTGCACAGGCAGAGCAAGGAAAGAGCTTCCCTCCTTGGGTGATGGGAATGGGAACGATAACTCAGGAGACCTTTTTTACAGCCAAGGTCTCCATAGGTCAGGTCAAACAGGTCCTCAGGTACCACAGAAAGATTGACATGGCAAAGCCTGGTTGTGGCAACAGGAGAAATTCATACTCCTGGAACCTGCCTGATCGTGGCTGCTGCAACAGCAATTGGGTTTGGGGGCAGAGGCGAGGGTGTTGCTCCTACTTACTTCTTCCACCCACCTTCCTTGTCTTCCAAAAATGGTGCAAACTAGGGTTTATTGAGTACACAAAGGCTTTTCTGTGCCAAGGTTAGTTCGCTGAGTCACTAGATGGAAAGCAAACCTGTGCCACCGGGGAGATAACGCACGTAATGCAAGAGCGAGAGGGTTCTTGCACAAGGCACTGGCTTCCCGACGATGACTGGCCCCACGCCTGGCAGAAAGCTGCGGGCTCTTATACTCCAAGTAAAATTCCCCAGGCAGAGAAGAGATGTAAACCCGTGGGATGCTTGGGTTGGCTTCACCTCCTGCTCATCTGGTCGGGAAACTGGTTCTGCAGCGTGACCAGGGAAACCCGGCCCTGGCGGTGCCCGCACCAAATCCTCCCTTTATGCCAAACAGCACTGAAGAGTTGCTTCCACTCATGCTTTCCCCCAAAAGACTGATGTGCCACCCACACCTCTGTCTCACACAAACGGTGCGTTCCAGAGCTCCCCATTTATTACCAACACAAACAGACCTTGCGCTGCCACCCGCGCAAGAGGAGATAGTCATGGGGTCATGCTGTTCTTATTAAGATCAGGCTTTGGAGCTCTTACTAACACAAAGCTCCCATCAAAGTCAAACAAAAGACGATAGAATTTGACAAAATGGTCTCATAGTTGGTCCTGCCAAGCCTCAGTGACATCCAGGTAACCCAGAACCCCATTTAATACTCAGGCTGGTGCCTCACAGGGCTTTTGTCACTGTGGGGAGCAGCACACGATTGCTCAGATGCATAGAGTGGGTGATACCCTCCAGCTGCAGAGAAGCCCTCTGTGGGCCACAGCAGAGGCAACGCAGACCAGCACCAGCCTTCCTGCACCAGGGATCTCCTGGGTCAGGGAACCAGTGACATGAACACACTTTGCACCAAAGAACAAGACTCAGAGGAGGACACTGAAAACTTTGAGAGTCAAACCATGCACCAAAGCTAAGCAATGAAAATTTCTAATGGCACATACTTGGTCAAGCAATGACTATGTTGGTGCAACACAGGCAGTGCACGAGGACAAGAGGAAAGGAAATGGCTTCAAGTTGTGCCAGGGGTGGTTCAGATTGGATATTAGGAAAATTTTTTACACTGAAAGGGTTATTAAGCACTGGAATGGGCTGCCCAGGGAATTGGCTGAGGCACCATCCCAGGAGGTTTTCAAAAGATGGGTTGACACAGTGCTTAGAGACAGGGTTTAGTAATGGAGGGGGGGGTGTATGGTTTTCTTTTGGGTTTTTTTTATCAGAGTTAGGTTGATGGTTGGACTAGATGATCTTAAAGGTCCCTTCCAACCTAGATGATTCTATGATTCTAAGGGTTCCTGACAAGGCAGTGGCTCACCAGTCCGTCTCCCAAGGCTTTGTCAAGCCTCAGCTATAATGGAGAAGAGTCAGGGCTGACCTCCATCCCCCAGTGGTGTTCACCTGACAGTCAGAGGAATCCATACCCAAATCCCTTCTCTCCCTGAAGCAATCAGACAAAAAACTGAAGAGATCAGCCCCCATGCTAATGGCCACCCTGACTGTCGGATGCCCGTGGGTGAGATTCCCACATTTCTCCTTTGGAAAGCTTTCCCACTTGCCATGAAATAATTCAAAAGTGCACTTCTATCAGAAAGGGCATGGCAGAGGGCCTCCAGCAGGAGAGCTAGTGAGAGCCCTTCACCTCAGTGCCCTCTCAAGTCGACTTGATCTTTCATGAGAGACTTGGGTTCAGGTCTCTGCTGGTGGGGAGGGAGCTGGACCTGGCCCTCCTGCAACCACAGGATGAGATAGAGAGGTAAAAATGTAAAAATAAGAAAGCAGCCAGGGAAGAAAAGGAAGCTACCTGTAGGAGAGGACAGACCAAGACTACATACCCTCCCCTGTCCCAAATTAAGGGGAAGGAAATGGTGGCTATTTGGCTTATACAGGTCCATTCTCAGACTGGAGCATTTTGGGAATGTCCCCAGCCATATAGAGGCCAGGGCAATTAACATGGTGTTTCCTAGATGGCAAAGGCCACTGAGGTTAGGGGTGTCCCTGTCCCACAGCAGTCCCTTCCCCAGGTGTCCCAAGGGAGTCTCACACAGGCCCTCCATGCCTCGGTTGAAAATGGCCATGGTGGATCTTCTGTCCCTTCAGCCGTGCAGGGAGGGTCATGGGGCAGAAGACTGCAGGATGCAGGTGTAGCAACACCTGAGTCACCCACAACCCAGTGCAGAAAAGCTCTGGTTGCTGCTGGTTGCTGCACTAAAGCACCCTCTGGAGTCAGGGTGATTTAAGGGGAGCTCTTAGAGAGGCAGCTGTGTGTTGCACATTCAAAATCACCTTCTGTGTAGGACCAGGTGCCCCTCAGAAGCCCCACATCAGTGTCCACCCCTTCCCCAGGCTCTAATAGAAACATGTTTTTTTATCATTTTGCTTCTGGGGTCCAGTGCCTGGATAAGGAATGGCAATGGAAAGTGATATATATATATATAGGGAAGCAGGTCACAGTGACATTCACAGTGACAATTACCATTTGACTTAATTATATGGACATAATTTTATATTTCTTGCCACAATAAAACATTTGCCAGCATTTCGCTGTCATATTTATTAGTTACCACAAACGTTAAGGCATTTTGGGGACTCTGATCTATGTGCACAAGGTCAGGTATGGCATAAAGCCATGATGGAAATGGTCCACGGAATCATGGAATTGTCAGAGTTGGAAGGGACCTCTAGAGATCATCTAGTCCAACTTCCCTGCCAAAGCAGGATTGCCCAGAGCACATTACTCAGGACTGCAACAAGGCAGGTCTTGAAAATTTCCAGAGAAGGGGACTCCATGACCTTCCCGTTCCAGGGTCCAGAGTCCATTTTGCTCAACCTGTGAAGAGAAGGTTCCCAAGGAATTTGAACCAAGCAGGAGCTTGGCTGCCTGGTCCAACTCAGCCAGTAGAGCTCTGGGTTTAGTGGCCCTCCTGCTGCTCAGAAACTGTGTCTTACAGAGGATCCACTGCCAGGTACACGCTCTTTGCCAAAAAGGTTGCGTGTCTGGTTTTGACCAGAGCAGAAGCAGCAGCCTTCACCATGGAGCCCAGGTGAGGAGCACAGCTGAACCAACCTGGTGATGTCCTGCACGTGGCCTAAGACAAGCAAGGAAGGCTCTCCTTGCACCACTGCTCTTGCTGGTTTCCTGCTAAGGTATGGGAGAAAGATCTGTGTGGCAGGGGGAGGCAGGCCATCAGGCAGCTCAGCAAGCGGGTCTCTTCCTTGTCATCTCTTTCAACATTTTTCCTTTTTCAATCTATTGTTTATCTGCTGCTAGAACTTTGAGGGTTCTCATCCTTTGCCACCTCATCCTCTTCCTCTCTACAGCCTCTTTGGTCAGGGCTAATGAAGTGTAACAAGGCAAGGGAAGCTAACATCTTCTCGGAAGCATCAGGAATGAGTAGACAGGTCGTGGAGGTAACGTGGGAGCGCTCACCTCCCCTTCCTCAGGTCAACCAGGCCCTCCTTGCACCTTCAACTGTTGCTGTGCAGTCTCCTACCTCCGCATGTGGGGGTTGGCTCTTTCTCACATTGAGATCAATGATGAAAGCGGGGAATAAATAAATAAAGTAACTTGAGAAAGATCAGCTCATCAGACCAAGTGCAAACACTACCCAGTCATCCAGGGAGCGTCTCCCAACATGCAAACGGGAACTGATAGAGATCCTCTTCCAAGGGCTGAGCCCTACTCAGAACTGGCAAATTTCCTCAGCTAAAACCACCTCGTGAGTATCTGGGTGCAAGCACTGCTATCTACCACTGCATCGTGCTCAGCCCAGATCTCTCATGGGCCGTGGGCAATTCTCAAATTAGAGAGAACAGAGGCACCAACAGTGGCAGATTTGTTGTCCTCATTAGTCCAGCACGTCAGGGAGCGTTTCAGGATGAAAGTGGGGGGAGGGTGGAACATGCATTTTTATCTTCTCACATTCTTGCATACGGAAGGGAAGGGCCAAATCCCTGTCATGAGCTCTGCCTAGCAGAACAAGCCTGGCTGCAGGACCACTGTGTGGATCTCACACTACAGCCCACCAAAATGTCACCTTCAGAACACCTCTTGGGGTTCATCGCACAAAAGGGCTCCGTTCTTGGCAATGACAACTATGATGGTAGAAAAATAGCTTCACTAAGGAGTCGGGGCTCTCAAGGCACTGTAACTCTTCACAATAAGTCTTACCTAATCTTTTTTTCACCCTGGGGAAGCTGAGTTGTGGGAAGCCACCTGAACCCCCTCATAGGAAGCGCTGCAATGGGGAGGGTGCCCAGCAGAGCCGGTGGTCTCACACCTCACTTCCACTGCACAGGTCATTGCTGAAGGAAGGGACATCATGGGATGACTCAAGGGGCGGTAATGAGGCAACACAGCAGCGGGATGAAGCAACAATGTGGGCAGCAGGTCAGATTCCTTAGCCCAGGCTAGGACACACAGCTGTGTCCCATTCCTGGCATTACTGCTGCTGACCCCTGTGGAGCAAACATTGGCATCCAGAGATCAGCAAGTCAGATGGACTGTAACGATCAGGGCTGACCAGTGGCATCACTTAGGCCAAATAACTCCACACCCAGCAATTCCCACTCCAAGGCTGTCCATCCTGCTTGGTGGAAGGGGTCTTGCTTTCAGAAACAGTTCAGATCTTGGCTGAAAGGCTGTGCCACCCAGTGCACTGCTGGGTGGGGACACTTCACGCAAGCTTTGCTTGGTGAAGGATGGTGGTAGGAAGAAGTTACCGGACAGCACAGGCAGGGCAGCCAGATAACAGCACCCAGTGGCCAGTCCTACTTGTCCAACACGTGCTGGGGTACGTCCTCTCAGCCCCACAGAGCCTCCCCTACCCCCAGCACTGTACCCACCATGCATGAGATGCTCAGGGCAGGGGAAGAGCAAAGGGGCGGTGGGATGGTGTGACTGGTCAGCTTGCTTACAAGGGGTCTGGGTGAATCAAACCCGCCGACAGTAGAAAACGGGCTTGGCCTTAAAAGCGTAAAGCAATTATTTATTGGTCAACATGCACATAGAAAAGATAGCTCTGATTTCGTGAGCTCCTTGGCGACGTGTTAGTGTGCTCACCACCTTGAGAAGGTGACCAAAGAGCCTTTGCTGGCCGAGGACTGTCTGTTGGTCTTCAAAGCTCTTAGGGATGGCCCCACCACGGTGCCCAACACACCCCCTGACTCCCTGCATTTTTTCCCTTAGGATTTTGCACCTTTCCCTGCTGCTGCCATCTCGACCACCCCACCTCTATCTGTGGTCTTACCTTTCCCAGAGTGGCCACTTCCCCAGCATGCAGCCAGGGCATGGCAGGCTCAGAGGTGGGACTTCAGACCCCGGGGGAGCTGAGCCTTAAGAGCAGGATATTACCCACAGGTTGGGTAAGAGAGAGATGGGGTAAGGTTGGAGAAGAGGGGCAGTCTCTCTCTGCTTTTATATCGAGCTGTTCCAAACAAAAAACCCAACAGTCCCTTGAGCAAGGGATCACACAAAGAACAAGCGCAGCTCCGCTGTGAGTCACCTCTGCTTTAAGACGGGGAGGTAAAGTTGATGTTTCCCACCCCGTGAGTGCAGGGGACAGTCTGGCATTGCCACTTCATGCCAGGGGTAAGAGACACGCAACCCCCAGGGACTGCACAAGCCAAAGTCCAGCCCAAGAGGAGCAAACACCACGGCACAGGTGATACGTGGTTCTCAGATGCATGTCTTACGTGACATTCAGCAACACCCCTTTGAAGTCCAACTTCATGGGGTCAGGGCAAACCTCCCTGCAGAGCCAGGACCCAACCTGCACATAGAGAGCACAGGCAGCACCCGACCATCCCCTGGGGACCATCCCTTGGGCATGTTACGGCTGAAATCCCAGATGGATTGAAGATGAACACAGGAACTTCTCACTCTACTGCCACGCTCTCACTGAAAAGACTAAACCCAAACCTACCCTCAGAGCAGCCCATGTCCTTTGTGCTGCTGCGGAGAGAGGAGCATGAGAAGTTTCCACCTGCTCTGCCCTTCCCAGCCTTTTCTCCCATGTCCCAGGAGATACAACAGGGTGCAGAAGCAACATTCAGGATGACAGTGCTTGTGGGACCCACTGGACTCAGAACCCCAGCTAGGGCCTCTCCTCCACCCCAGGACCAGACTGTGGTCACCTGGTCATCCAGCCCCCCTAGAAGTTCAGAGGGAAGGAACCCTCCCAGGTGTCTCATCAGCCAAGGGGATACAGGAGCTCAAAGCATGAGCTGGATGCATACAGCTCATGCAGCAGAGTGTCCTCTCAGGGCTTTGCAGACCTTTTCGGGGTAACACAGGTTCATTCTGCCCTAGCAGGTGGTGTGAGGGGAACCCAAAGGCCAAGGGTTTAACTGGAGATGGGCACACTACAGCAGGCAGCAGGGAGGCAGCAGAGGGCACTGCAAACCCTACACTCTTCTCAGTGCTCGCATCTGTGCCCACCATCCCAGCTCCCAGGTCAGGTACTTTTGTTGGCAGTGCACACAGCCTGGATCCATGTCTTCTGATAACTTGGGATGGGTTATCCCCCGAAAAGACCTCAGCTCCCCTGGGTCCAGTGTCTGACAACACTCCTGCCATGCTCCTTGTCAGAGCTGCTCAAAACCCAGCAATTCAGGGACAAGCAAAGTAGTTTTCTCCTTCCGGGAGCCCCAGATGGCTCCTCTAGTCAGGAAATCACCTCTGCTGTCTCCAGCAGCTCCCAATGGAGGCTGTTGAGTTTTACTTCCAGGAGGGGCTGAGGGAACTGGGGTTGTTCAGTCTGGAGAAGAGAAGGCTGAGGGGAGACATTATCACTCTCTACAGCTACCTGAAAGGAGGGTGTAGAGAGGTGGGGTCAGTCTCTTCTCCCAAGTTACAGGTGATAGGACAAGAGGAAACGGCCTCAAGTTGCACCAGGGGAGGTTCAGGTTGGATATTAGGAAAAACTTTCACAGAAAGGGTTATCAAGCACTGGAATGGGCTGCCCAGGGAAGTGGTTGAGGCACCATCCCTGGAGGTATTCTAAAGAAGGATTGACATGGTGCTCGGGAATATGGTTTAGTGTTGGCGTGTGTGTTTTGTTTGGTGGTTTTGTTGTGGGTTTTTTTTTGTTTGTTTGTTTGTTTTGTGGTTGGACTAGATGATCTTAAAGGTCCCTTCCAACCTAGGTGATTCTGTGATTCTGAGAGCAAGGCCTCCCCAAAGGCTGCAGCGCATGCGCTGGGCACGGCTGAGGTCTCCCCTGGCTCACACTGGGACCCGTTTGCCCCAGGGCTACCAGTTCAAGCCATAAAGCCCAGCCCGAGCAAGTTCGCTTGCCAGTTCGCTTGGCCCAGCCAAAATTCCTGAAGAAAAACTAATCCTAATAAACAGAGGCTTGCTGGAAGTGCTGGCACGAGCCAGAAGGAGGTTGCTGAGCTTTGCACAGAAACCTACCAACAGCGTTGTGGTTTCAGACGAAACTCAAGACACGTGAGGCCATGGGCCGGGATTCACCACCGGGTTTCAGTGTCACCCCTGGCAGCAGGAGCCAGCCACCGCTGCAGGACACGGCCACGGGAGATGGGGCTGATGGCTGGGAGCACAGCTGGCCCCCCGGACCCTCCAAGGCTGAAGCAGTCGGGCTGGTTCAGGAGTCGGAGGGGAGCTGGTCCATCCCATACCTGCAATAACGGGGTGCCCTGGCAGCCCGCAGGTCCCAGGTTTTGGCTCGCTCTCCATAAGGTGGCAGGGAGGCCACCCAGCCCTCTCCAGCTTGCCCTGGGGATGCAGTGGAGGCACATGGGGGTGGCACCTGGCTCACAAGCTGCAAAACCCATCTGGGACCTGGGTGAGCAGCCCACACACACCCCTCCACCACCAGCCTGACCTGC
>JAHREE010000472.1:538443-586367 GCA_033628505.1 Tringa tobata | reverse complement strand
GAGCTGGAGGGATGGAGCCTCAGAGACCTCATTCCTCACTGACAGCTGAGGATGAAGCGGCACAGGCCACCGGTTTCACAGAATCAATCTTCTAGGTTGGAAGGGACCTTAAAGATCATTTGTCCAACCATCAACCTAATAAGCAACACCATCACTAAACCATATCTCCCAGCACCATATCAACCCGTCTTTTGAACACTTCCAAGTGCCTCAACCACCTCCCTGGGCAGCCCATTCCAATGTCTGATAAACCTTTCGGTGAAAAAATTTTTTCCTAATATCCAGCCTGAACCTCCCCTTCGCAGCTACCTGTGCCAGGGAAAGGTATGTGGTTCCCCAACACCTTGCCATCCCCCAACAGCCACCCAGAGAACCCCCGCAAAAGTAAAGGAAAGATGCTGGCATACCTATATAGAGTAGAGGGCAGGGATAAAGCAGGGCAATATATTGCCCTGTGTCCATGCAAGGGAGGGACATGGAGGTCTGTTTTGAAGGGCACAGGAGAAAGGAAAGGTCCCTGGGACGGGAGGGCAGGGGAAGAAGGGATGAGGTCCTGGTGCCCCAACCACAGGAGGGTTACCCTTCTGTGGCCCCAGGCTGAACTGGGAGGGAGCCTGGGATTCGGTTGCCCATTATTCCACCTGGCCGAGCCTTTAGCAAAGCTAATCCCCACCAACAAGACCTAACAGCAAGAGCTGGCTTGGCCCTGTGCTGTAGGACACCCCTCACACCAGGTGGTCCTGCCCTGCGAGCCCTGATCCCACTGGATGGAGGAAAGCCAGCGCCACCTGCCCATCCATGCTGCCTTTGGTCTGGGGGCTTCTCACTCCAGGACAGGGTCTGCTGTTTCCTGGTGTCCCTAGGGACCTGGCTGCCCACCAGCAACAAGACACCCCTCACTGCTCACCCTGTAACACCACCAGGGTCTCCAAGCACGCAAAAGGACACCGTTACCCCATGGCAGCATCTCCAGCCCGTGACCATGGTCTCACCCTGTGCGTTAAGGCAAGGCAGAGCCAGCTTTCAGCGAAACCAAGCTTGGCCACCACGTGTTTTGGCAGTAAGAAGCCAGCAAGCTACAAACCCACAGTCCAGTGGAGGCGTTGCTGCAGTTGTCCTCCCAAACACTGCAATCCTCAATGTTTTAATATAGACAGAAACAACAGGTGAGTTAGCCAAAAGGGAGAGACTCCAGTGAATAAATCAACACCCTCCCAGGCTCCTTTGCTGGCACAGTCCTCAGCCTTTCCAGGCACATCCAGAAGCAACGTGAACAGGAGCAGTCTGTCTGGTACTTTGGGAAGCACAGGAGCCACCAGCACAAGGCACGAGCTTTTCTGTGCCAGCTCACAGGCAACACAAGCCCTCGTCACCTTCGTTAGCGACGGCAAACGAAGACCTGAGGAGCAGCTTCTCTTCCTCTCTCACTCTCTGGTGGGAAGAGGCAGTGAGTTTGCCGAGCCTGGTCACGATGCTCAGTTGGAGAGCGGAGTAAAGGGGAGACGCATCCCCGGTTCGTTCCCCTGCAAAGAACCCACCACGGCATCCCCAGCCACGCAGCACCTCCCCACCGTCCTCACGGCTGATGCTTATTCTTCTCCCGGTGGCTGCTGAGCCTTTAGCACCTGGGTTTGGGGCAAAGACTTCAAGGCACCGGAGGCTGCTCCTCTGCGCCAGTTCATACGCTGTGAGCACCCTGCAGTTTCCTCCAGCTCCCCCAGCACGGCCCTGGGGTGCCAGCAACCAGCATCGCTTCCCCCACTGCCAAACTGACCTTTCTTTCCCAGCCCCGGACACTTTCTGGACCACATTTCTCCCATTTTTCAATTCTCCCACCTTTTGATTTTCCCTTCCCTGTGGTGCACCCTGCACTCGCCAAGTGCCACCCTCACCCCTCGAGCAGCACCGCTCTGCTTTCCCGGGGAGACCACCCACATCAAAGGCTGCCGCTTCGCTACCCATGGTTCCCAAAAGCTGCTGTCTTGGCCAGGAAAAATTACTTCAGGTCCAGAGCTTTCTCCTGATAACAGAAATCCTGGCAAACAAGCCAGGCCCCAGCCAAGGAGCACGGTCACTGTGGAAACAGCAAACTAGGGGAGGATAGTCCCTTGCTGTACCAAAACCCAGGCAACTGCTCCTTCCCCAGCCAGCCATGGAAATTTAGGCTAAGGGTTTTAAAAAATGACCGGTGATTGTGGGGGCACAACAAAATACTCCCTGCAAGTGCCTTTATTTCCAGAAGACACATGCTTCTTGCCTTCAGGGGATCAGCCTGAAGTCAGCCAGCCACCGAGAACCCAAACCACCTCTGAGAAGACCTCAGCAACTGTGACGAGCAAGGGCTGAACAATTCAATGGGCAGGATAACCCTACGGCACTCAACCTGCTCTGATCACCCCATCATCCCAGTTCTGTTTCATCAACTTGTTTCCCCAGCTTCCCTTCATAAATCTTGTGATTGCCACTCAAATCTGTCAAGGGGAAGCCAGGGTCTGGTAGCAGAAGAAAGGCTCCATCCATCACCTCTTCTCTTGGGCCAGCACTAGCTGCCTCCCAACAACCACTATTTCAGAGAGCATCCTTGCAAAGCATGAGCTGATCCTTTTAGGAGAAAGCTGCCCAAAGGGTGGCTGCGGTGAAGACCCAGGAAGACACACCAGCTTTGGGAGAGGTCTACTGGAAAGCAGATACTGCTAAGCCCTGTCTTGGCTGACCCCATCCATCCACTAAGCCTATCAACATCATTCCAGCCCAGCCTTGGAAACACCTCCCCATTTGTGCTCACCCCCATTCACGGGAGGCTCACTGTGAAGAGCTTCAAAGGAGCTTGAAAGGCAGCTTTGCAAAATCAAGACAGTAGCAGTGGCAACATGTCAAAGCCCATCGCTGTCACCCCAGCTCCAGCGCTTCCCTCCCTTTCCCCTTGCAACACGACAAGGCACGGGCTCTCCAGGGCAGCTCTGTGTTTGTACAGCTCTCCTTTATGGACGGGACCACAGCTAAGCAAACACCTGCAAGCCAGTGCCCACTCACTGCTCTGGAAGTGGAAACCCAGGCCCTACCCCAGCTTTCACAATAGGAATTAGTCACAGCGCACCAGCAGGAGTAGTAAATAAGGCAACAGGAGATAAAGTTGCAACGGAGACCTCGCTTGTCCTCTCTCTCATGTACCGGAGACCTCCCTTTTCTTTGGATCCTGCCTTTCCAAACCACAGGGACCCTCTGCTCCTGAGGCAAAGGTGTTTTGCATTTTGCTTTAGGTACCAACCATTGCTCAAGTCAGATAGCACCAACACCCACTCCCAAAGAGCATCCCCAGGCTTTCCAGCTGAATTTCAAGATGATTTTATCCACCCACATTGGCCACAGGGGTCTGACTTTAGCAGATGATAAAACACAACCCAGAACATTCGCAATGTTTGACCGTACAAACAAGAGCTCCATAATGGCTCAAAGGTACCTTTAGATGTTTGGATACTGGGAGAGATCTGGGGCACTGAGGACTTACTCGCCCTCTGAAAGAGGAGGCATGAGCCCATGGATCACCCACGGCTTTGGCAACATGAAGAGCACTGCAAGCACAGCTGGGATAATGCGTTACTTGGGTAACTTTCGCTGACACAGACAAAATCCCTCCAGGTGATCTAAGCTAGGTTAGCAGCAGTCAGTTTTGCCAGTCTTCAGTGCATTTATTTCAAGGCCTTTGCTGAGACACCAGTACCTGTCACCAAATCAGACTTTTACCCCAGCAAACATCTGCAGCACGGGCCTGACCCAGGCTCACATCTGGCTGCTGAGCACAGTGGCGTTACCTTGTGAAACACGAGCAGGTTGGTACCTGTAGGAGGGCTGGGTTACGAGTGAGTTCATTTATCACCAGTTAAGTTGGCAACGCTATTTTTGCAGAAGGCTAGCCTGGACGCTTCCTGGCCCTCTGCTGCCTGCTGCAAAGGGCGGGTGGTGCTTTACCCAAGGATGGAGGAGCAGAGAGGAGATCCAACAGACAGTAGATTGAAGCTACGCATAGTTTTAGCCTTTTTAAAGGTGAAAGGGAAAAAGAGCAGCCGAAAAATACCTGACAGCACAACAGAAGCCGATAAAAGCAGAGGTGCTGCAGGGCTACCCTTAGAGGGTATATCCTTCACATACCTCAGAAGATACCCCACCATGACAGGTGGGCTGGGGAGGACAAGGCAGCGGGGACTACGGCACTGCTCAGCAGCAAAAGCAGAGACCACCTCTCCGTAACTATTGCCAGGCAGAGAATAAGCAGTGAGAGGCTGTATCCTGTGGCAGCCCTGAGGACAGGGGAGCGGGACACTTCTGTCGGCCTGGTGCAGCAGCAGGGCTGGAAGAGCTCTGTTCCCTGGTGAGCTAACACAGGCTTCAGCACACACCTCTGCCCTAGGGAAAGGCATGGATGTACACAGCGAGCAGAGCACCCCAGCCCAAAAACACCTCTGCAACACACAGCAAGGGGAGAAGCCAGGGCAGGACAGGCGTGGAGGGAACAAGCAACCAGTGCGGCAACTCAAGTGTTGTCCGACCATTGTGTGGGCAAATTTACAGGATCCCAATGTCAACCTGTGCATTGGGAGTGAGGGTAGATAGGCACGAAAAGCTGGAACAATCTGACTGCCGAGGAAAATTACAGCCATCGCTGAAGGCAGAATGGGCGATTCCAACATCTCAAGGATGATAAAACAGAACAAAGAGAAGCTTAAAAAGTAATCCTTAATTAACTACTTCTGAAACCTGTCGAAATCACTGCCTGCATCTTGTTTGCTAATGGGCCTGTCAGCAGCTTCTTAGGCTGCGGGGGGTCACGGTAGCAACAGAAAGTGCTGCTCTGTTCTCAGGTTTGATATCTCTTTTGCCCACTAAGTGCTTTTGGTGTTTTCATTTTAGGTGTTCTGAAAGAGCTCCTGCGAGCAAAGGATGGGCAAAGGGTTTTACCTACAGCCACCGGCACAGGGAAGAGAGAAAATTGTTTCTTGTGATTTTAATACAGCAGACAGACCCAAAGCCCAAAACCAGGGATGCTGCCCACATGTATTTATTCCATAGGATATGCTGCGCCTCCAAACTCCAGGTGAACGAGCACTAGACAGGCAGTATCTCAGCCTGGTGCTGCCTTTCCACCACGGCCCGTGGTGGGGAATGCTTCAGAGAAAACATTTGAAAACCAAGTTGTGAATCTCCTCCACAAAACCTCAGACCCACTTCCAATGGGGGGGAGAGGCTGGTAGGTCTTGAAGCAACAGATTTCAGATCCCATGTGAAATGCTCCTCACAAAGCAGGAACTGTCTACAGTTAACAAACTGCCTGAACACCCACTTGCCCTCCCAAGCTTGATCTATTTTTGGTTTCTGCAATATCTGCTGTCACCAACTCTGTTTTATTTACTCTGTATGTCGTTCACCCGTGCTTTGGTGTTGGAACATGCATGCTGCCTCCATCAGAACAGGATATGGAACTAGGGCATTTTCTCCCTCTTATTTCTCTCATTCCCCATCAGGAATCTCATGATCATTTCAGACAAGAAATACTACAGAATAGCTGAGGTTGGAAGGCTCCTTTAGAGATTGTCTAGTCCAAGTCCCTGCTCAGTGCAGGGTCATGAACACACAGGACCATGTCCAGTTGGGTTTTGACTACCTCTAGGATGGAGACTCCACCACCTTCCTCAGCAAACTGTGCCAGTCTTCAACCACCCTCATAAAAAAACCAAAACGTTTTAAGTAGAATTTCCTGCATTTGAATTTATGACTTTCATTCCCTCACTGAGCATCACTAAGAAGCCTCTTCTCTACTCCCCCATCAGGTATTTATACACACTGGTAAGATCCCCTAAGCCTTCTCTCCTCCAGGCTGAGCAATCCCAGCCAGCTCTTGCAGGCCCTCCTCATATGACGGAGGCTTCAACCCCTTTAATATCTTCCATGCCCTTCACAGGACCTGCTCCCGTGTGTCTGTGTCTCTCTTCTACTGGGGAGCCCAGAACTGGAAACAGCAGGCAAGATGTGCGTCACCAAGGCTGAACTGAGGGCAGTAACATGGTCATTTTTGAATGGCTCAGTATTTCTTTGGTTTTGCTAAGTACTAGAGTAACAGCAGCTGCTAACAACTCTATTTAACTAGGAAACTGCCTTCCCAATGCACACCTCAGCCAGAATTTTCAGGCCTTGACCTTTTCACGTGAACACAGCTCTGTTTCCTACAATGAGAAAGAAAACTTTCAAAAACTTTATCCCATCTTTATATTTTCTTCAAAATAAAAAGACATTTGTATTCTTGAAAACAAAAAACAGATCCTTTTGCTTTTCTGAACAAGGCATATAAAGATAAATAGAGTAAAACACACAGTTCTGGGATTTAAAAAGCTGAAAGCCCTTCCTAGGACTGGTTTATAAAAAGGAGCAGTCCCAGAGTGAACCAACTCTGCTTCAGGACAGGTCCTTCTGACACCTCTCAGTGGCCTCAGATAGTCCATTTCTCTGTACGAGCTTCCACACTTTTGACCAGGCCTTCTCCCAAAACCTCGAAGTCCTCCAGAATTGCCTCCACATTGGGAACACAGACGAGCTCATTGTTCAGAGTTGTCACCATCCTTCCTTTCACGTTGGAGACCTGTAGGACATAAACATTGCACAAAAGTGCACCCACTCAGAGCTTCTTCACGACCTCTGCAAGCCCCACATAGGAGAAGTAAATTGCTCTCCTGCCTTGGCATACCCAATCCCCACCACACCACTACACACAATTTTCTAAGCTTCATTTCTCAGCACCATCATTGCTCGTTATTAAAGCTAATAAACTGCAAGAGTGGCCCTTCCAGCTCCTTTTAGGGTCTACCCTGGAGCTACAGCCCAAAGACCGCAAGGGAGGAAGGGAAACAATGGCCATGGGCATGGTGGAGATGGGAAAAGAGTGTACAGGTGCATGGCAGAGCCTGTATGAGCAGAGAAGACAGGGTATGCAAAAAGGACCACACTATGACCCAGAATAAAAGCTGCCTGTGCACTGCTCTGTTGTTGGGTGCAAAAACTCAAGTGGGAAGAGATCTTTGGCTCCACCAGGGCAAAAAAAAACCCCAAAGCCTCATGTTTAAATCAAGCCACACACTGCTCAGATGGAAGCACGTCCTCCTCTCATTTCACATCCATGAATAGCTGCGTTTCACAACTGCAGCTAGGTTGAATGTCCAATGCCCTCTGGCCATGAAGAGAGGGAAGATAAATCACTCAGAGACAGATAGCAGGAGCCTGGGCTGCCAACTCTGAGCCATGAGTCACTGGTTTCTTTGCGTCTCTCCTTCATAGAAAGCAGCATGAATCACTCCAGCGTGCCTCACACCTAGCTTAACCACCCTCCAGAGTTTGGCAACCCACACAGTGTAGCTGGAAAATACCTCCGTACATCGAACAGGACTTGGGCACTGTGAACCCAGGCTTGCTACCCCAGCACCTTGCAGGTTGGACATTTCCAGGCAAGATGACCAAAGCTATGAGAATAGGACAGCCTGCCGGACACACCAAATGTCTTTGGCAAATGAGGCATCACCCATCTCCCGGGAGGGGACCAGAGAAAAGCACCTGGGACAGAGCACCCTGTTCTGACCCATGATCATGGTGTTGGGGCTTGTTCAGGGACACATGTTCCTTTCTTTGCTCTGCTGATAACTAGGGCCACTGTGGCCACAGACCTGTCTTGGTTTCACCCTTTCCAAGAAGGGACACACATTATGAGCTCCATTTCTCAAAGGCCTTTGCTGCTGATAGAAGTTAGACAAAACAATTACAATGCAGAAATAAAAGAAGCTCCCCAAGCTTTCAGGGCATAAAGGTAATATGAAGCTTAAAGTAGCATCAAAAACTCACCTTAAAAGGCTGAGGCTGAAAGCTCAAAGGTTTCCACAAAACTGCAATCACATCCCCACCATGCTTGTCATAGAAGAACAAGGCAAGATCACTGAAGGCTTCCTAGGAAAGAAAACAAACAAAGGTTGTGCTAGACATCCTAGAGCCAGAGCCCATCCTTGATTCAGTCTCCTTATGCTTGGACATACAGTAGCTCCATACCAGCCAGGACCAAAGCTGCAACTCTTCTACTGGATAACCGACAAGGAAAGCAACTGGCAGCCCATGGGCAAGTCCCTGCTGCCTTTTCTCCCAGAGTCTTGATGGATACAGTGCACTGCCTGCAAGTTTTGCATGCCTCATTGCTCACTACCTCTTGCTGTCCCAGAAAGCAGAAATATGATCCACCACCTCTCATTGGCCTGGAAGAACACTGAGAAATCAGCTTCCATCTTTAGGACATTGGACCCTTTGAGTGACAACCCACTGAGTGTTCCTCACCATGGTCCTCCAACAGCTGGATCTGGCACTACCAAGTTCTCCTATCTCAGTGTCCAACAGCCATGTCCAAAACTTCACAGTGCATCAGACAGCAATACGTTTCACTACATGGCAGCAAAGACCAACATCTCGAGCTCTGCAATCTGTGCAACAAAGGTGTCAAAGCTCCTTCTTCCCCCCAGGACAAATCCCATGTGTGCTGTCAGCACACAGTGTCCTGAAAGGAAATATAACAGCAGCAATTTTAAGTAACACAAAGTCCTGTGAGGTGCAAAGAGATGGAATCTGCTCTGCGTTTCAGCAGCTGCATCAATGAGCAGCTCCTTCGGTAGTGCTGGGCAGAAGAGCTCAAAAAGACATCTTGCATAAAGAGATGACTAAATGCCACAGTCTGGTTTCCCCCCGGCCCACGCAAGCTGGATTCCCAGCTCTGCAAGAAGGCAGGGGATGACCACTGCAGCAGAAGTAAACAATGCTGGGTGTAAGCAACTTTTCAAACCCAAAAGTCTGGCCCTATAGCTCAGCACCCAACACACAGGTACCTAGAGATGCACACCCTGAGCACAGCTGACCAAGACATCCAAGAAGCTGCTCCTTGACTTGTTTATCTTGGTGGAAATTAACATCAGGCTACAGAACAAGTTTACCAGGCAGACCAAACAGCCCCCCAGCATCAGTACACAACAAGTTTCTGCAGATGGCCTCACCAGCTTTGGAGCTACCTACTGCAATGAATACAGACACTCTGCCCCCTCTTCTTTCTTCTTCTCCATTCCCTTAATTTCCAGCCACAACTCACCCATGCTCTTACAAAGACAGATCTCTGCTGGGATCATTGTCTCATGAGGTTTTCATGAGGATGCGCACAAAAAATAATCAACATCAAAGGCAAGCTTGGAAGGAGTCTTTTATGGACATACCAAGATTGCAGTAGGAGGAGAAAAACGTGGATTGAGTTGGTATTACCAGTGATCCCAAAGGGTGGGGTGGCATTTTAAGAGTAAAGACCTGATAAGTAGGGAGGGGTGGAGCTGTCTGGAACCTTCAGAGCCAGATTTATGAGTTCAGACTTGAAATATAACAAACAGAGGGCAACATTATTAGGCCATCAAGCTGGAAAGCTCCTGAGACCTGCCAGCTCATCCCACTTCATGGGATCTTCAGGGGGGCAAGGCTGGTCAAGGCATTATTCTCGACAAACTGGCTAGAAAAACCACTGTCTAAAAATACATTGAGAAAGAGGCAACCCGCCCTGGCATTTCTCAGCTGAGAGCGACGGGTTACGCTCAGAGCCCAGTCAACAGGGAAGACTCCTCCTTTTGCCGAAAGGCAAACAGTAGGAGGGAGGGAAAGCTCAACAAAGGGCACGCTGACCGCCAACGTGCAGCTTTCTGAAGCAGAGGGGAGCAGAACATGTGAGAACCTGAAAAAGCCCCACTACTGTACAGGGCGAGGTTGAGTGCCCCGCAATGCTCCCTAAGAGAAAGATATTTTTTTACAGGCCTGTCTTGCTGGACAGGAGCCAGGAGCACTTGCAGGAAAGGAGCTCTCCTACGCTCAGCTCATTTCCCAATAAAACCACTGTTCAGCCTGATACCCAACACCTTTTTTGTTTTATCCAGACAGCAGAGGTTAAAAGGATGGCATTCAGTTCATAATCCCAGCAAAGCACAAGCTTCTGCACTTGCACTGCTCCCAGTGTCAGTCTCATGATAGCGCTTCGGGTCAGCTCCACCAAGCTATGGAACATTCAGCTCTTGGGAAACTGCAGCATTAAAAGGGTCTGGTGTATTAGTCACCGCACTTATGTTTGTACAGAGGCTTCGGGAGTAAAAGCAAACAGTCCTCACCTCCCTTTCCACATCCCATGCTCAATGCCCAGTGCCGCTGGACTTGCCTGAGCCTGCAAACACCTTCCTCAAGGGAAAGATTAAGAGAAAGGGGGAGAAAAGGCACAGAGCACATTTGAACTCCTTCAATTCCCTTGAAGGGAATTCCCTTGAAGGGAATACCCTTCTCAAGCTCCTGTATCTTTCCTTGCAATTCAGCTTTAAAGGCCTAGGGAAATCTCTCCCTGCCCAGGAGGATCCCAGCTATCAGCAAAACATACATCTGGTTCCAACTTCACAGAAACAGAGGGGTCCTGCAAACTCAGGGCTGCAATTCAGAGGAGCGTCATTGTCTGGGAAAAGGGTACATTGCACCTGGGAGATTAGCTCAAGGTCTCTAAGGAGCCACCTGGGTTGTAGGAATGAAAGAATGGAGAAAAGTGGTGAGTAAAACAATACCCTGATCTAAAACGGGATTACTGGATTAAGAAGCTTGGGCTGAAGCCTGCTTTTTGCAATGAGGTAAGTGCTCATTGCTAGTTAAGCAACTACATCGTTGTTGTTTAGGGGTGGGTTTTTTTGGCCTAACAATTTATCCACCCACTTTTTCTCTGCTCCTACTTATACCCAGAGATCATTGCATCACAACTGCTGGAAAAAGAAGAGCCTTTTTGGGGAGGCCTCTGCACCGAAATGTGCCCAGCAGCTCTTCCTGGTGCGACGGCAGTTCAAGTGGCAAATGCATCAATCAACACTTGCTCAGTGTTTTGAACATTTTAAGTGCTCTCAGCAAGTGATCTACCAGTGTAAAATCCTATTAAAGCTACTTAGTTCCAACAAATCACTCCATTTGTGGTTAACACTTTAAAGTCCTTGTCATTCTACTGTGACCTGCCCTCATGCTCACAGATTATGTGGTACAGGCAGAGCCTGCCCCCATATGCAAACAAGAGCAAGTAGCACTGTGGAAAAAAACAGCCTTTTTCTCTTTCAAAAGAGAAAAGAAGCCTGTGTGTTAGGTTTTGGATTCACCTAGTAAAAAGTGTTTCAAACTATCCAAGCTTTTCCGCTTCCGAGCGCTTCCATCAGACCCACATGTGCATCCTTGTCCCAGGGGTTTGAGGCAGCAGCCAAGTATGGCACAGAAAAAGCTACCCATGCTCTGGCTGCATTAACAAACATGACTTGTCCACCACACCATCTGCGATGGAAGTCTTCAGTCGCTTCCTATGGAATGAATCCAAGACAGACCTCTAGTAAGGCATAACCAAGACAGGAGAAGTGTAGCCACAGGTACCCTCTGAGCTCACTCAAGGAGCAGGAGGGGCTGATGCCTCAATACGCGCCTGTGTGCACGTGCACACGTGTGAATCCAGCCCTGGCACTACACTAAGAGTCACACAGCTGCTCCAAAGCTGTAAGAGTGGGGAATTTCCTGCCATCTCTGCCCCTCCAAAGGCATAGATCCAGACAGGAAAGTTTTTTCACTGCTACAAGAGTCCACAGAGGCTTTTCAGTTCTGCCTGTCTGGAAGCATCCATAGGAGGAGTCAAGCCTGTCAGTCAAAAGTAAGGAAGCAGTCTGACCTGAAATTTCACCAGTTCCAGCTACCTCCCGTAACCACAGCTTATATACTGTAAGAGACCGAGAACGTCTAATGTCATTAATTCCTTCCTAACATGCAGTAGCAAGATAGGCATTACTGTGTAGTGGGAGGAAGAAAGGAAAGGGCTGTAAGTCTTCTGGATAGGTCTTGTCTGAAGGTGCAAGAAATGCAAAACATTGCTTCAGAGGGAAGGCTGTTTACAGTAAAGCAGGAAACATTTTCCTGCTCACCTGCACAGGAAACATCTCCCATGTACAAGATGGGCAGCTCCTCTGCCACAAGCTCTGATAGACGTGTGTGGCCAGAGAAAGCTAAAGCTCAGTGAAACAAAGTGCTTCACACCCAGTGACCCACTGAGACCAAAGATCCTTTAAGAAATGTTAGGTCTTTTAACAGTCATTACAGACATGCAGATGGACACGGCACAGGCAGCTTCATCCCATTTGCCCCACCATGAGAAAACAGCTCTGGACCCCGGGGATGTGACCAGAGCCTTTGGGCTTTGTGAGCTCCTGAATGCACACAGATGGGCACGGCAAGTACGTCCATAGGACTCACTGGGTGCAGGCAGAAAGATCGTCCCTTGAGCTCAAGGACAGGCAAGCCACCCTCAAGAAAAAGCTGCGCTGACCGAGCCTTTCCATACTATGTCTCCAGCAAACAGCTGGGGGTTCTCCAGCTCAACAGCCACCACGTTAAAGACCAGCAGTCACGACAGAGATCCCACAGAAGCCTCATAGAAGACACTTAAATTAGCCTTGCTGGACAATTCGCCCTGGGACCAGACCCAGGGTTTGCTCGCTGAGGTGCTCGAGACCATAGGCACCAGAAAGGCTGGCGATGGGCTAAAGCTCCAGGGAAGCCCTCTCTGCAGGACGTCTGGCACCTGCTTTCCCTCAAAAGCGTCTGTCTGCAAAGCCTTCTCATCTGGACAGACTCCCCAGACAGGCCCTTTCTATCAGATCTGTCCTGGAATTGAAGAATTTCCCATCTGAATCCCATGACCAACCTTTCATCTCTACCCAGAGACTCCCAGGCACCACAGCAACTTGATCAGACCAGCTCCTGCAGCACATCTCCTTGGAGCAGCAAAAATTAAAGTAGTCAGGACTCAATACCTCCCCTCCTTTCATTTTCTCCTCTGATTAGACTCCCTGGGGAAGGCACGCAGCAATCCTTTGGCTCCAGAGCACTCATGCCTTGCTAACCCCTTTGATTTGTGAAGAACAAGGACCTCTCAGGAGCAAACAGGTTGGACAGGAGAAAAGTGGGTCTCCTGATTACTGTGCCACAAACACTGGGGAAGATGCTATGACCTGTCCCCTCAACTCAATCACTACGCCTGGGCATTGAAATCCCTTTTTCACATGTCAAGCTCAGAAAAGGGCAGGTGTTTCTTTTCTGCCCATAGAAGAGAACAAAATCCCACAGCACTGCTGCGTGGCAGATGTCTCCCTTCGTTGCTATAAACCCACCACGGCTGCACTGTCAGCCTCGGCTACAATCCTGTTGCTCAATTCTGTGGTTTGTGCTATTAAGGGGTAGCAAATTACTCTGAGTCAAAGCCAGCCAGTTCTGCATCCAAGTGCCTTCACTTCCTAAACCTCTCGTAAGGATTCACTGCTGTCACCACACTCCTTTCCAGCACCAACTTCTTGCTGTGTTTGGATCAGCCTCGGGGCTCCCAGTCTGCAGGATGGGGATAAGCTGAACACTGCTTTGAGAAGCAAAAGCCAGGAAAGGAGAAATACAAAGGTCCTGGAGGGGCTACCAACCAAAGCCAGGTCAAAGCGCAAGGTCGATGCCTTAAAGCAACAACACTGGTACTCATACACAGAGGTAGATGATTTGTGATGGGGTAGTTTCAATCACAGTATCCATCACCTGATGACCCTGCAGTGAAAAGTCGGCTTTTGAGGCCCTCCAACACAGGTGGACATGGCTGAGTTACTGGAAAGAACGTGCAGCTTCACCTCTTTGATTCTTCCAGAAGAAACACCTGTTTGCCCAGGAAGAGATATTCATCAGCCCCTTCAGGTCTGCCTGCTACTGGATCTGGAAGCTACAAGAGCCAAGTAAACTGGTACTGCAAGATACCTCCAATATGACAGCCGCAAGGGAACACAGCCATACATATCTCAGAGCCTTCAAAAGGAGGAAAAGCCCCCCAGCCAGAGCTGCTGAGGCAGATTTCAGGCTCACTCTTCAGAGAAACCTCTGACCGGTTCCTGCTCTGTTCCTCCCCCAAGCACCCTTGGGCCAAAGAATGAGAGGCACCAAGTGAATACAACTCTGCTTCCAGCAAGGCAACGTGACCTTTCCTTATATCCATGTTTCTTCACTGGGGTGTTAGTAGATTAGATTTAGGACTAGCTGCAATTTGTAACCCAACAAAACCCTATTCTGACTCTGTTATTACCTTTATTAGAGAAAACGGACAGTAAAATTCAGTTTGGATGTCATAATTGACTGGATCAATTAAGTCATAATTGCTTAAAGGATAACGAAAGCTGCTTTCCAGGGAAGTCTCTTCTTCACCTTTCACTTTTGGCGCCATTTGCTGACACCAAGTTGACTAGAAGCACAAAAACATCCTATAAACTGCAACACACCCTGCTGAGTTTCCCAATTGACTGCCTCGACATCCAGCACGATATGCTGCAAGCCTGTTAACAGCCTCCCCAAGGAGCCTGCTCTCGCCATTGGCTCATCCAACAGCCTCCAGTTCCTCTTCAAGCACAAAGGCATCCTTCTGCCAGGTCTCAGAGGCTCCAGCCCTGGGCATGCAGGCACCTCCAGCACCTTGGCAGCTGCTGAAAGGCTCTCTTCAACTCTAACCCCTCCTTACAGCATGGTGCGGAGAGGGATTTCAGGCTTAAGAAACTCAATTTCCTGTCCAGACCTACGCATCTTGGTTGAGGTTTCATGGTGGCAGGTCAAATCCTCAACATACAGGAAACAGAAGAGAGGGGCTGGTGTTGATATTCCTCCTCAGATCCAGACGCCAGGAAAGAGTGAAATAGTGAACAGTTCCCAATCACCATGCATTCTCTTCCCTTTTAAAAAAGCCTTGTGCTGGGTGCTTCTCCCCTTTCTTCGTGCATATCCCAGACCTCAAGAGACCCTCTAAATACTCTCTGCAATGTGTCCTGCGGGACCTCCATCTTCAAACCCACCTTCCTTCCTGAAGGCAGGAGAGCACTGAGCACCTTCTCTCCCCTCCCTTCTCCCTCCATGACTTTCCAGGTAAACAAGCAGTGCTATTTGCAGGGAAATTATGGGACAATTTTGAAGTCTTCCTCAATTTAAAGAGGTCCTGCATGCATCCCTGTCTCTCACTTCCTTGCACATGCACACCCCAGGACTGTTGCAACCTACTGTGAGTGACAAAAGGACCAAACTTGCACCTTGCTAGACCTGCTAGACAGCAGATTCCCATAGACTGGGCAGACATCAGCACGAAATGCAGATGGCAGACAGCATGGAAGGTAACAAAGCTGTGAGGAAACCTTCAAAGAAATCCTTTCAAGTTTCCTTCAGCCACTTCCTAAACTACTTGGGTTAAGGTGAAAGGGGAGCTTCAACCTACAGCATCTTCCAGCCTGAACTGGAGTTTTGGTTCAGCACCCATGCAATTCTTTCTCTGGACCTGGAGGCAAGATTTGTCCCTTTCTACTGTCCCTCCTTGCAGCTACAACCACAGCCGAGCCAAGAGAAAGCACTCGGTTGCTGTGCAGGCTGTGCTTGAGGACTAGCAAATGCTAAACACTGCAGAGCCTGCAGAAGGCAGCCCATGAAGAGAAGAGACACCACCCAAAAGCTATTTTTCTGGTGCATGCACACCTCCTTACTCAGTGAAGGCATATGGGAAGGTGGACAAAACCCTCCTGGTGTGTCAGTCGGGAGAAGGGAAAGAGGAAAGCCCTCTGACCTGCCATGCTGCCCAGGAGGGCTGGGAGGGCCAGCCAGGAGCTTCCAGAGCACAGCTGAAGCTGAAGCCCCCCCAGCTCCAGCTCTGCCTTCCAGCAAGCTGCCACTAGCCCAGCCTGGCTGCTGCAGTGACCCAAGGAGCCAATACACGCTGCAACTGGGGAAATCCCAGCCTGATATTAGGAAAAAAAAATTCACAAAGGTGGCTAAACACTGGGACAAGGAGGTGAGAAATTTCCATCCCTGGAGACAGTCAGCATTCAACAGGACAGGACTCTTCCTGCAAAAGCCAGCCTATGATTCCTACAGCAGTTTTGACACTGCGCACAGCATTTCCACGGGTGAAGGATGACAGCACTCGAAAGGCAAGCCAGATTTTTAGAAAAGGGCATGACAGCCCCACCTCTCCACACACTAACATTTACTCAGCTACTGCACACAAAGCTGGGAAGGGCCAAAGAGGCAGAGGCTACACATCTGCAAAGCACTGGCTGTCCAGATCTGAGGTGGATCACTGCTGTCACCCAGCATCTTGCATATCTCCCCACCTTGCTGAGACTTTGGCATGGCTACACAGTGGAAAAGCACCAGGTTGGGAACTTTGGATACTGGTGTTCTGCATATACCCACATTACCAACTCCCTCTGCCATCATGCATGCAACCAGCCCCAGAGAAAACATATCCTGTGACCGATATTCAGCCTCTACAGCTCATGCAACCATTGGCCTAACAGCAGAAGCCACACTGGTACCATGCCATGGATTCTTGTACATACTTCCAGAGAACACGGGTAGCTACTGCCCATCATGCACCCCAGTTGGTGCAAGAAGCCATGAAAAGTCAATTAACAGACTAGAGACAAATGGCTTAAAGATACTTCTGTACTAAAATATCATATTCTTCAGCAAAACCTCCAGGTGATTTGTATCTGAGGTCACTCTCACATCAGTAGCTCTCCCATTTCCATGGAACAGGCAGTGCATTCACCAGGTCTTCCGCTGAAGGAATGATTTCAGATGCACACAAAGAGTGATCATCACATGCAAACTACATAAAGATGTCACCAAACTAGGTCCTGCAGTGGCACGCGACTAGTGACCTGAATGCCAGAAAGCAGATCCCCCTTAACCAGGTAGCCCCCTGTGCCTCCCCAAAATGCCATGCTTACTCTTAGCTCCTGGAGGTAGCACTGTACAGGGTCATAGTCCACTACAGGAAAGAGGATCTTCACGGCGGTGCTGTTCTTCACCACACCCCGGGAAAACGACTTTAGTGGCCGGTCCACGCTCTCCAGATGCCGAGGAATCTGGTTTGGATTCAGGTGGATCAGTACATCGTAGAAGTCCAAAGGAGGGCGGAAGACCATCTGCAGGAAGAAAAGACCAGTGCTACTCAATATAGGACACAGGTGAGCAAGAGAGATGAGAGAGGTTTCCTAAGTCCTTGCTTGCATTTTATTCCCTTCTTCTGAGAAAGCAGTAAACCAAAGCCAAAATTTTGTGAGACTAATGCCAGAACTTTACCAAAACATCCACAGGAAAAACATGGCTGTAGTGGAGCCACAGGGAGCTCCAACCCACACCAGCCACCCCATTCCCTCTGAGCTGAGACATGTCCCCTATCCAGTATGGGCTTCGCTCACATCAGAAGGAAGTGACCCTCACTCCTCCACACTCCATACAATTGCTGTAACAAGGACTCTGTTGAGAGCAAGGTGGTTTCCCCATGGCCATCTCCCAGTTGATAGGCTAAATGTTCTCTGGACCACCAAAGGGCACCAGAGAGGACACAATGGACTAAGACAGCCCAACTGTACAGCAAGCTCAGCCTGTAGAGAAGGGAGATGCTCCCTGCCCACATCAGACATCTAGGCAGAAGGACTACAGTCCCTACCCTATCAGTTTACCAGATCAGCAGAAAAATCTAGCATTGTCCCCAGGACTTGGGACAGTCACCAAAGAAGAGCTTTCCATGGGGCCAATGTGGTCCTCCTCTCCAGTCCTGACCACAGTCCCCAGGAAGCCCACCTGAGTGAGACAGGTAATCGCGCTACATGTGGTAAAGTCCCAGGACGAAGATGGGAGTCAAGAAGCTAACAAGAGCCAAACACCACCTAGGGGACATCAGGAGCTGTGTCATAACAGAATGGTCCCATCTGTCCCACAGGAGTTGCACCAGAAGGCACCAGCATCCTCAACCAAGCAGAGAGAGGCTGAGAGCAAGCCCTGTTAATGGAGGGGAGCAATCCCAGACACGTAAATATTTGGACAAGCAGGATCTGGCACAGTGAATAAAAGCTGTATTTAAATGGAAAAAAAACTTAAAACTATGTGTACATTTTGGTGGAATAAAAGATGTGGAGATATGAGTAGAGGCATGGGACACTGCCTAACTTTGCACTGTCAGAAAACCCACTGTTTGCAGCTGCTTTATAGCCAGGCTGGGGAGAACACACATGAAGAACATCAGTAACCAGCACCAAGTTCCAGCTCTGGTCCACAAAGACCTCCTTTCCCACCGAGCTGACCAAGTCCATGGCTTACCATATCCTGCTGGGAGCAAAGCAAACAGACCTCACAAACCCATGTGTGCATCTGCAGGAGAGCAGGGCATGTTCCCCAGCGACTCAAATGCAGACAAAAAAAAAAAAACCCACAAACTTAGAGCATCCTCTTAGACACATGGAAAGAGAAGGCAACCCCAACTTGCATTGGAAAGGCTTCTCCCTCCTTCCAACCACACGCTTTGATTACAAACAGATTAGCAGCCCTGGAAATAGCGTCTTCTGTTTATCCCTAAGGAACGTCACAGGCCTGGGAAGATGCTAGCGTGGATCAGAGGGACATCTTGGGGAGAAGAAAGGATCCCACTGCAATGGCCAAGGGGAGAGGAGGGCAAAGGAGGACTGAGAAGACCGAGTTGGGGAATTGGGAGGATGCTATGGACAGGCAATGGCTTGTTTCAGGAGCCAACCACCCCCAGCTCACACTGCATCTCTTGAGTTTTAGTCTTGCGCGACTGCAGCACAGCAGGCACATCTCATACCTAAGTGTCTCACCCCTTCACAGCCCTGTAACACGCCTCGCTGCCGCCTCAAGTAGATCTCAACCCTGTAAGATGTCCAGAACTGAAAGGAATGTCAGTAAATGCTTTTTATATTGCCTAGGCAGGGAAAAAAAAAAAACCAACAACCAACCAAACAACAAAACACCACTACTCTATGAGGGTTTTTTTCCAATATGAATCTGTCATACCTAACCACTGTTTGGCTTTTTGAGACCTCTCAGCTTCAATTGCCTAAGTCATTACTTGGCAGGCCAAGTAGCTCGCCTCCAAAATACACGTATCTCCCTTCAAAGGGCAAATAACTGTCTGCATCTCCCAGGTCCATTTGAGTAATGGATGTTTTAACTTAAAAGGGAAAGTGAAGAGGGTTAAATTACACACGGCCTTGCTCCTCTGCTCAAACCAAAATAACATCTTCCCTAAGTGCCTGTTAGCATCCCACCAAAACCTCTGCCACACCGGGCTTGGTTAGACTCGAGCAAACAAGGCAGATTTGCACAGTTACATCAACACCAGAGGCACCATTTGCTCCAGCCATAGACGTGAGACCAGTTCGGTACAAGAACATTGCAGGTTTGCTCATCTACCAAGAAAACCAGAGAATACAAAATAAATTTTTGCCAGTGAATGATATTTCACTCCAAGTTGCTTTCCAGAGATGTGTCTCCCAGAAGCAGGGTAGCACAGCAGTGCACCAGTCTCCCATATCCCATCCACACTGCTCTTCATCTTGGGGCGACCACATGGGCCACATCCTGAATCGTACTAACACCTTCTCTGAACATCCTTGTTTAGAAAAAGACAACAAAGCTGCCAAGGGTCTAGAAAACAAGTCTTATGAGGCGTAGCTGAGGCAACTGGGGTTGTTCAGCCTGGAGAAAAGGAGGCTGAGAGGAGACCTCATCACTCTCTACAACTACCCGAAAGGCGCCATAGGCAGGCGAGGGCTGGTCTCTTCTCCCAGGTAACAGGGAAAAGGACAAGAGAAAACGGCCTCAAGTTGCGCCAGGGGAGGTTTAGATCAGATATTAGGAAAAACTTCTTCACTGAAAGGTATTTAAAAGATGGTAGATGTAACGCTGAGGGACATGGTTTAGTGGCAACTTGGCAGTGCTGGGTTAACAGCTGGACTTAATGATCTTAAAGGCCTCTTCCACCAAAACAGTTCCATGATTCTAATACATCTCAGCAATCACAACTGAAGACCAGTATGCTTTGCCAGAGCCTGAAAACCCTTGTGCTGGCACCCCAGGGGGTTACCTTCACATCCTGACTGTTGAGTGGGTCCATGAGCTGCTCCTCCAGGGCACGGAGAGACTCTGAGGCCAGCACGAGAAGGCGTTGCAGAATCTGGGGAGGGAAGAAATCCAGAGGGGGAAATTTGGAAGTCCTGGATGTAGCAGGGACTCCTCTCACACAGAGGGCCATTGGAGTCAATTCCAGTTCTGGGAACAGGGAACTGCCCTAAGCCTGCAGCCACCATGGGGCAATGACAGAGGACCCAGCTCACCTGTGCTGAGGGTCGATCTTGGGTCCACATGGAGCTCCATTGGTCTTTGGGGGTAGCTATAAACATGACAGGGAGGCGAGCACGAGCAGCCACAAACTTGTTCTTGATCTCTGTGCAGTCAGTGTCTGGAGAGGGCACACAGATAGGTGAGATGTTCTGCCTCATCCAGAGCCCTCCAGCCCTCCTTCTCGCCCATGTATTGCAGCCCAGAAAAGGTCAGTATAACAGGCTTTTTCCTCTCCCACCCGCTCATCCCACAGTCCACATGCAACCAGAGCTCCATCACCACAGGCTTGGTCTCTCTCATGCTTCTCTCAGCATCTGCCTGCAGGAAGTTTTGGGGACAGGATGCGGGGCGAGATTGACCTTTCCTCTAAACCAACCCAGGAGGGCCCAGACATGGCGCAAGACATGGCAGGCATTGGGACTGACACAGGCTGGGAACTCACATTATAAACTAACAACAGAGTTTGTACCCAAAGAGTTTTATACTTTTCCCCTCCTCCCCCTCAAGCGGAGAAAAAGATAGCTCTTTGGCTAAAAATACTTCCCATTTAGTTCTTTAAAAAAAGCTGGAAGGTATTAAAATATCAATTTCCAAAACCCAATTCTCTCTCTCAAAAGGAGTGCTGAAACACACAGAAGAAGCTGCTCCCTCTGACATTATCCAGACCACTCCCAAGCAGCTTTTCCTTTTCTTATAAATAAGCTTTAAAAGCTGGGCACAACTATCTCCTCCATCCCACCACCACCCAAAGCCAAGACAATCCCATGGTTTCTCCTGAGAAAAGACAGCACGTGTCCAAAAGATGATCAACAGACAGAACACAAGGAAGACAGGAGGAACGCCGGTCCACTTGGATGCTCCAACACGGTTCTTTGGAAAACAGAGACCTTCACCAGGAAATTCTCAACACTCAGGAGATAACAAAACATGGAGGACTGCAGCCCCTTTCCCTTGCAGGTTTTGTGCTCTCAAAGCAGACACAGTGCACAAGGCTCTGAAGCTTCCTGCTCCGGAGCCCAACTGCTCTCCCAGCACAATTGAAGGTTTGAAGAATTGAAGCCAGGGCAAAGCCTCAAGCAAAAACGCTGGCTACAAGGGAGCAGAAGACTTCTAAAGCATGACAGGAGAGGGTAAGGGAGGGGAAAATCTCCTTGCCCCCGCAGAAGCCATGACCACCCCCATGTATCCATGACCCGTGACTCTCCTGCATGCTGCCTGCTCACCTGTGAGGCTGGTGTTCAGATTGACAATCAGAGGGTTGTTTTTCCAGTCAAAGGTTGCCAGCAGGTTGAGGAAGCGCAGGAACCCCACCTGAGGAGAGCTGTAGGCGAGACAAAAGAGTTCAACAGGAGCATTTGCTCCCTTGGCAGCAAGGTGCACTCAGGGATGACTTAGTGATGCCCAGCCCACAGGCAGCCAAAAAATGGACATCCGTGGTGGGAGACAGAAGTCCAGAACAAGGACGAGGCCCTTCCCCTTCTCTGAATCCCCAGGGAAAGTCCTTCCCCTTGTTCCTCTGTCCCCAAGTAAAAGAAACCAGCAAAAAAAGTGAACCATTGCCCCCAGTCACCTTATCTCCCACCACTGCTCCAACCGGGGCTCCCGGGGTTGTAGCAAGAGGGAGGTGGAGAGAGGACTGCTCCCATTTCTGGTGCAGCTCCAAACACCACCAGCCAAGCTCCCACTACACCTCTTCCCCTATGACACAACACATGCATGAAGCCATACAGCTGGGATGATGCGACTCCTGCTAGCAGGGTATCTGAGGAGGCAGGAAAGCATTCTAGGCATCTGGCTGTTACTCCTTGCTACACTGGGGAAGGAAACCAGACCCCAAATGCAGGACAGAGTAACCTTTTGGCTCCATAAAGAGCAAAAACACTCCCTTTAACTCCATTTCACTCCCTCTGGGCCACTCCCATCCTGTCCACCTGCCAGGGGTCAGTAAGCAATTGGCGCCACGGGGTTATCTACCAACATACTACTACAATTCAGCTTTCAGCAGCTGACCTCTTGCCCTTCCCTTGGGAGTCCTCTGCAGGAAGAAGGGAGGCTGCAGCCACCAGCACCATGGTAACATCCCTCCCATGGAACCCAGGAGCAGCAGCTCTTTCTCCTGCTTTCCAGGCCATCAAGGAGCCCCACCAGTCCTCAAAAAGGCACAAGACAACCCTTGGTTATGTCACCAGCATCCAGAGGCCACAAGGACTCTTGCTCCCACCCTTACCTCCTTCCCCTCTCACTCTACAGCGCAGTGGGCATGGGAAGTCACAATCCCACAGCACCAAGCATCTCCATCTCCTGTGGCCAGCCACTCCCTACAGGGCTTAGGACAGTGTTTTGGCAACACAGGGGTCTCACACTCACTGCTGTGCACCCTTCTCAGCACCTCCTGCCTCAGCAACATCCCATCCCTCCTCCTCCATCCCAGGTAAGGAATAAAGCACTACATCCCCACCAGGCCAGCCTGGGCTCCCCATCCTCACCTGGGTGGTGTGAAGGGGGCTGGATGGAGGAACAGAAATGCCACAAGGAGGTCCATGCACTCCTCAGAGATGCTGTCGCTCAGGAGCTGTGCGCTGACCCACCGCTTGGCCAGACGGCAAGTGCTGCCGAAGACAGGGTGCTGCTGCTGGAGCCTGCAAGGAGGGAGACATGATGCTGCTCAATCCACACATTCCAGGACCCAAAAGCAAAAATTTGCCAGGAACATGTGCACAGTATCACGAGCATGAGACACTCTGTGGGTGTTAAGATTTGGGGGGAACAAAGAGGAAATGCTGTCACATGTTCCTCTCTAACCATGCTGCTCTTCAGTACTTATCTCCCCATACATCATCGTCCCTCCACCTTCCTGCATAGCCTCTCACAATGTGGGCTGAAGGGCCACTTCCCATAGCGAGTTCCTCTCCCCACCATCACCCTCCACCATCCAAGGGCACCTCCACACTGTCTTCCAGGTACGTCCCGTGTCCTGGCCCCCCAGGAACACCCCTGCCTCACCTACCCATGGAGGGAGCTGGTTAGATAGGGCAGATGCAATGTCTCCAGCTCCAGCTGCCGAGACTCCTCTGTGTCCTGGTACTTCAGCATCCCTTCTGGGGTGACCACTTCCTTCAAGATCAAGGGCTCCCGATGGTAGGCTACTTGGAGACGGAAAACGTAGCCATCCTGAGATGGGAGCAGAAGGTGAAGTCAAGCTTGGTGATAACATAAGCAAGCTGGTGTGCTACGCTGCAATTCAGGGACACAACAGCAGCACCGTGGCATCAGCATAGTCTCATTATGCTCTTTCCTAGGCCCACCATCCAAATCCTGGTTTTGTCCAGTGGAACCACGCCACAGCCCCAGCCTGCCTTCTCGGTAACAAGTCAGGTCTGGAGAAGGTCCCCGTCACTCCCCTACCTTGTACACGTCAGTATGGGTGACTGCCGGTCTGCAAACCAGCTGGTGCTGCTGCTGGAGGAGCTCAGCCAGCTGGAGGTGGAAAGCTGCTTTGATGCGCTTGATGGCTTCTTTATCCTGCGGCCACTGACCACTGCCTTCCATGTGGCAGATAACTGGGGGAAAAGGGACAGCAGGAGGTGAGTAAGCCCCATACAGAAAGGAGGTGTTACATGGGGGGCTAAGACTAGAGGTTACAGCAGGAGAGCAGAGCCTGCAGCACACCAACACAGAAGCAATAGAGTCAGCATCACTGCCTGCCTCCACTTCCCCCCACCAAATCATCTCTTGCACACATCTCTCCCCACTTACTCTTCAAAGGGGCCATGTAGGCCGGGCAGGGCTTCTCCTCCGAGGGAAGCAGCAAGTTCTTGATCCTCATTCGGGTATGGGAGGAATAAATTGGCTTCATGGGAATAGGAGGGAAGACCTGGGAGAGAACAATCACCTGGGGACTAAGAACAGGGAGCAGAAACCCCACAGCACCATGCACCCCCTCATCCCAAACCTCCCACCCCAGCAAAGCCATCCAGCATGGAGGGCTTAGGTAATTTGTGCAGAGCCAGCCCAATGGACAGAACAGCAAAGAAGAGGCACTGCATCGCCCCGAGGGATCTCAGGAGCCACAAAAGCAGAGAGTGACTAATTCTATCCGTTTCCCCTCAGCCAGGGCATCCCCCCAGCTTCTTGCAGACCCCCATGCACATGTCATGCCCAAGGACACTCACATCTGTGTATCGGAGGGCTGGATGGACACCCTGCACGGCCGTCACTGTCAGTGGAAGCTCCTTCAGGTTCCAAAGCTTGCGGCTCAGGTCATCGTAGGAGCAGATGACACTGACCATGGCCTCCTCGCCCGTCCCCGATGCCTGCGGACACACAGGGAGCCTCTCTGTTCACCTCTCCCACTCCTGCACAGGCGCCCACCTTACCACCTGCATCACAGCCAAGCTTTGAGCCTATCCAGGGAGTAGCTTCTGGCAGGAGGACTCAGCAAAATGAGGAGGTAAGAGAGAGAGGGAAGAGAAAAGCAAGACTGTCTGCAGCTCCCCAGCAGCCACAGGCATCCTAGAGGCTATATTTCAAGTGGCAAGAGAAATTATTTCCCCTGCAAGACGCTAAGGCAGCACCAAAAGCTGTACTGCCAGCATTCTCGCGAGGAAGGGAGAAGCTAAGAGTGATTTGGGAGCAAAGAGACCACAGACCGGCAGGGTGAGAGGTCTGCTACTGCCTCCCCACCAGTTACTGCGATGTTAGCAGAGGCAGGAGTTAACATAAAACTGCACTGACCGTATCCTTAGCCACGCGAAGCATGACAAAAAGACAGAAAACAGAAACTATTCAGAGTATCGCAGGAGCTCTGGGGAGAGCAGGGCAGATGAGAAGCACTGAAAGGAGAATTGCTACTACCCTTGTTGATTCCATCTCCCCAAAGCACAGCAGAGGAGCCTCAACGAGGAGGAGGAGACATCACTGATGCCAAACTGCTCAGCTTAGAGACAGCTGAATTGAGCCACGTGCATCCGACCAGCCTGGGCTTTACAGCAGAGCAGCAGCGCCCTCTGCGGGGTGTGCCAGGAATGGCAAACCCCTGTCCTGCCTGTACTGTCCATCTTGCATCGTCCACCATGTCCCTCCGCCACCGCGGACTACCCAAGCTGCCTGCACACAAACAGCTGGAGGAGCAGAGACAGACACTCCTACACACCACCCCACACACAAGAGCGAGTTCCTCCTTTGTTCCTCAAGGACTGGGGGCAATCAGACTCCTAAATGCCCCTCCTGATGGGGGAAAGTGCATCGCCTCTCAACACCGAGTTCATCAGCCCTGCTTGCCCCAAGCTAGGCGTGCAGGGACACGGCACACACAGGTCAAGGCCACAACTGGTCCTGGCACAGATGATTCTTTTGATCAGATTTGCTCCTCTTTGCTCTAAAAAGAGGCAAAGGAAACTTCCTCCTCCATCCAAGAACTGTGTAAAAGCTGGTTTTACCAAAGACCAGCAAAGTGGTGACGAAGTACTCATGGTTCATCTCTTAGGCTTTAATTTCACAAATTGGAAAGCAGAAGTAGGAAGGGTGACATTTCCCAGCCTCCAAGATGTATCTTTTCTATCTCAGTGTGACGCTTCTTTGCTTCAGCTACACATTCAGCTGGAGCATTAAGTATGGCTGGGTGGGCATGACCTAGCACTTTGTACCATGACAGGAAAGATCTTTCTCCTGGATCTACAGGATGATAGCACAGAATTGTTTGGCCCATGTTGTGAAGGACGCAGGACCTGAAAGGTGCAGCTGGAGGAGCACAGCAGGACAGTGGTATATCCTCAGACAATGTGGACATAGCAGACACAAGCAGAGAGAGGAAGCCAGTGGGACCCTTGCAGGGGAAAATGGAGTGTGGGGGCTGCCAGAGGAAGAGGACTTCAGCAGCTATACCTTCCTTGGTTGGCACGAAAGGCTTGGCAGATTGTGGAGAGCACCACGCTGCCCATTGAAGCACCACAGACAGGAATTTTCCTTACTTTCACTACCCATGCTTGGGAACCACCCAGCTACCTCAGGGCCACAAAGCTAAAATGACCTCCCTATAGCCCTCCCCATACAGCCCTTCCTTGGGAAACCCACAGCCCCACGGAGGGAGCAGCCATACCTCTTGTCCAGTCCTGATCACAGACTCCAAGAGGGCTCCCGTGTAGCAGATGGAGGATTCAGGAATATCTGCATGGCTATGTGGAAAAAGACAACAGAGCATTAGAGCTACAAGATGCCAATCCATCCATCCCGACACTACATGCTGCACCCACAGGCAAGGGTAGGTCCAAGGATGAAGAATCCCTCCACATAGGAAGGTCACAGTGAGAAGACCAATCTCTATGCATTCCTCACATACCCAACTTATCCACCCAAAGCAGCCCATCAACTTGTGCAGCTTCACAGGAATTCAAAGCCATCAATGTGCAGCCCTTCCTCACAAGACCTCTCCTCGAGTCAGGGAGGTTTTCCGATGCTGTAGGGACACCCAACCCATGAACCGCTACAGGGTCTCAGAGGACTTCATAAAACACCCTGCAAGGTCCAGACAGCTTCTCTGCCAATAATGCACGTCCCAACATCCTATCTGCAAGTAAGGGCAGGACCATGCTGCCTCCTTACCCTTAGCATTACCATGGTCTGGTTGGATGGGGCTTTGAGCAATCTGATCTAGTGAAAGACGTACTCACAGCAGGGATTTTGGACTAGATGACTTTTAAAGGTCCTTTTCAACCCAAACTATGCTATGGTTTTATCAGCAGAAGCTACAGCACCGTGTGCTTGCCCTCCCTACCTTCTCTTGGGAAGCAGCTTGCAGCATCAGGACCACAACTGAAAATGACTTCCAGATTTCACAAAACCAAGACTACCCACAACATCCCCCAAAGCACGAAGCTGACAATGGGGTTACCAGGGACGTGGAACAGGCCAGGAAAGCGGCAGTGACTCCCACACAGCTGCAGGTCCCCCAGCCTCAGCTGCTCCTTGGTGTAACTTACAGCTTCAGGAGGTGCCTGACGATCTGCTCAGGAATGAGGCGTTTCTGGCAGGTAGTGTCAGCCTCCCACACCACCGCCTCACAGATGCTGCCATCCTGGAACCGCCGCAGCTCCGATTTCTCCCCCCAGAAGGTCCGGAAGTCCACGGCCTGTGGGGGGGACATCAGCCAAGCCAGGCCAGGGACATGGGTCACCACCACGGCTGGCCAAACTACTCCCATGACTGTCAGCCAGGCCCACAGCCATCTGCAACCACAGCATAGCACCAGCACTGCTCCACCCCACTCAGCACAAGCAGGGCTCCCCTCACCTCAGGGTGATCAGCCTGTGGTCCCTTCTCCAGCGTACTGGCAGCAAATTCTGGGTCAAACAGGAGCCCAAACGTCAGGGGCCCGACATCCTTGTGTTTTGGGGGCTCAGCATCAATCGGCCACTGTGGAAAAATGAGGAACATGAAGCACAAGGAGAGATAAAGTTGCTGGAGCAGTGGCTGCTGGGATATTGAGCTACTAGATGAACCTACTGCCACGTGCAGGTGTTCAGACAAGCATGGACAGGGAAAGCCTCATTTACTTAACAGGTCTCCCCAATGAAAAAAAGAGTTGTCTTCACCCTACCCCATCACTGGGCCAGGACTTCTACCCAGATCAAGCCTCCCAGCTGCATCCCACACCGCAGTATAGGACCTCAGGTCCTGTACCCCCACAACGAGGACAGGCTCATCTCCTTCCCCAGTGAGCAAAGATACCCTCCCCATGCCCAGTAGTGCCATGAGGGACACAAGAGACCCCACATGCTGCAAAGGATGAAGCATCATTGCCAGCTGCATTACCTCAGGGATCTGGGGCAAGGAGTGAGCCACCAGCAGCGCTCTCCCAGCCAGCCCACGGGCCAGCAGTGAGACAACAAAGGGAAGGGCCGCAGCCACATAGTTTCCACCCCGATCCATCAGCTCGTTCAGCAGCTGCATCTTCTTGCAGGTACCCTGCAACTTGGAGACATGCTTCAGGCTACAGAAGAAGGAGGAAAGCTGGTCACTGATCTCTTTCAGCAAACCCTTTATGCAAGAAAGATATGCTAGAGGATGGATAAAGTGGGCCTGGCCCAGGATGCAGGCTATAAGAAGAAACACTGCACTCTGGCATCTCAGGATGCACCACAGGAGATGCTGGTCCTCGGGACAGTCATCATTCCCAAAGGCCAAAGATTGCCTCCTCCTCCTGAGAGGCTACCTAGACAGTAAAAGCAGAATGGCCAAATGCAAGAGGCACTAGTGTCTACCTCAGAGCTAGCAGGGTCACCTCCCACCAGGCAGATCCCAACCCATCCCAGTCCACAGCCAGAAGCAGCCCACTCCTTTCTGAACAGGGTCCCCAGCATTACACCGTCGGCACAGTGACACTCACTGGAAGACATGATCAAAGGCTCTGAGCATGGGCTTTGAGGTCATGAGCAGTGCCTGAAAGCCATCCACCATCCGATCATCCAAAATTTCCATGGAGCGTTTAGCTTCAAACTGGACCTGAGCAAGGAGACAAGACAGAGCAAAAGCATGAATGGGAGGGGATAAGAAAAGCAAATCCCCCAGCAGTGGTCACCAATGCTCTCCTATCAACCATGGGCACCCCAGCTCCATGGTCACCAGTAGACCCTGATCCCAAACAGTCTCTGTCATTGTAGCAAAGCCAAGTCATTGACAACTGTCGCTGCTGGTCAAACAGCATCTCATTGATATCCCTGCCATCAAGGTCATTTTTTTTTCTGCTCCAAAACAATTATTTCTGCTAAATAGCGCTTGGTTTCACCCAAAGGTGCCCACAAAGAGGAAAACAACTTTCCTCCATCATTCAAGCAAGACAGGTACATCCAAATCTTAAAATTCACTTCTAAGCTTTGGAGCTGGAGAGAAATGTTAAAAGCTTTAAAAGCAACACTGAACCCCTTCCCGATGTCCAATGTCCTTCTCCAAGACATCTAACCACCCTCTGCCTGCCTCAGCTCACTCCTAAGACAGCATCTCAGGTTGTCATCAGAATCTGCTCAGTACCTGGTGGTATTTGCTGGCAGTCATATCAGCGCAAAGGTTCACCAGACCAGAGGGATCCACAAAGACCACTTCAAACGCCTGGTGGAAGTCATCCAGGACAGGCTGGAAGAGCAAATGTAGTCCTTAGTGCCACAGCATAGTGCAGACACCAAAGCACCACCATCATGTTGCCATCTGACATCCCAGTAATAAGTATGTCCCTGCCCAGCCATCACTGGCAGCACAGCCAGACACAGGCTGGAGGGTTGCTTACCAGGGAGGAATCCACATCCTTTGCTAGGCTGATCCCCGTCACGCTCAAGTCAGTGGTGGCTGTGGGCAGACAGGAAGGAACAAGTCACACCACCATCCACATCTTCCCCATCTGTGACAGTGCTACAGCTACGTGGCAACACCACCGTGGTATCATAACGTTAACAGTGCTACAATGCAACACTGGCCTCCACCTTGTGATGCATCCCACCCACACCTCTGCAAGCTGCTCCATCCAGACCTGCTCAGCTGCTTCATCCCCTGATGTCCATCTCACCCACAGGGTCTCACCATCAGAGAGAGAAAAGCCACAGTTTCCCCTTCCCTGACTGCATTCATGCTTTATGCAGAGACTCTGTTGACACCAGCCTTTCCCTGCCCAGAGAGGTCCCTGGAAACTCACCCAGGAACTGAAGGGTGCTCCTCAGCACCTGGTACCCGCTCATCATCTTGACGATCTTTCTTTTCATCAGCAGGTAGGCAACCAGCATGGAGACCAAGAAGCCACTGAAACACCCCAAGCCCTGTGAAAACAGAGGGCTGAGTCAACAAGAGCTCAACGAGGCACCACAAGCCTCAGAGTCCACCGCACGTGACCACTTCTGGCCTCTTTTCTCCAGCAGGGCAACCCCCAAGCCTACCAGGAAGACATCGAGGCAAAGCCCTGTACAATAAGCAGAGATATGGATCCCCTTGCAGGAAGGCAGTATCTCAAAGTTATTGGGAAAATGAGATTAATTGAAAAAAAAACATGAACAAACAAAAAAAACCCCGAATCACTACATCATTCCAGGGACGTCAAAGAAGCACAATTGTCCCGTACACACACTCTCATTGCAACCCACAGGGTAGGACGGAGCTCCTTGAAATCTAACACAGCCCAAATCAGAGTCACAAGCCCACCACTACCACCCACCAGGACCAAAACACCTTTCCACCCCTAGAAAGGGAGAGGAGGCCAAAGGCAGGTTGGCCAGGCAAACGGTTCCTGATCTGTGTCCTGGCACAGGACATACCTTGCTGAGCTGCCGCTGGTTCAGCCAAACTTTGAGAAGGGCCAGGCCATCCTTCATGCCTGGGAAGTCAGTGGCTGCGCTAGACAAGAAGTGCAGGTGGGACAGCAGCACCGTGTCACAGAGGATGGAGTTGTTGTAGTGCGGAGTCGGGGGCTCGGTGGCTCCTGTGTGGGGAGACAACAGCACGTTTGACCCAACCACAAACCACAGAAAAGGTCTGCAGTGAACCCACCTCCAGGCACTGAGTGCAGTCTCTGGCTGAACTGAGCAGCCTGGTCTTCATCCAGCCTCAGACTCTACCTTCTTTAGGGGTGTTCTGTTCCATGAACCAGGCTGTCCGGACATTGTTCTTGTTGGGATAGAAGCGGCTGGGTTTGAAGAGACCCGGGGCAGGACAGGCATGGATTCGGACAGTGACCATCTTCTCATCCTTGCCTGCAAGCACAAGGGTGTAGATGTGCAGCAGGAAGAGATGTCAGAGAACAATCTGAGAAAACTGGGAGCATCTCCCTCTTGGGAAAAGAAAAAGCTCCCTCCCAGCAGAGCTCAGCAGCAGTAGACATCATTTCAGAGCAGGCAGCAACTACATCCCAAAGCCAACAATAACCATGAGGTCACACTGCTCATGTCCAAGTTCCATCTTCATCCCCACTGGCCAGTGCAGTACCCCAGCATCCTCCTGTCCACCCTGACCTTGCCACACCACTGCCTGTCCCAGACCTAAATCCAGTATCACCTGGGGTCTGCACAAACAAGCAGCACCCAGCAGCCCATGCATCCCACATCATCTTAGAGACGAGCCAGGCTGCACACAGCTGCCTAAGGAAAGCAAGAGAATGGCAGGTGGAAGGTGGGGTGGGGGGAAGAGCAGGGAGGAAGGACAGTGAGAGAGACAGGCATGTTTTCCTAGGGTCTGCTTTACACCTGGAAGTATCTACAAGGTGGACCAGCCAGCAAAGGCAAGGCTGGGGAGCTCAGCCAAGCTGCAAAGAGAGACTGGGAGGGAAAGGGACTTTGAGGACTAGGCTCTGTCCCAGGGAGAGGACAACTCCAAAACTTATCAGCAATTGTGATGACAGCCCCAGACTGAGAGGGGTCTCCAAAGGACCTGTTACATGGTATGAGTACCTAAAGCCACTATCCGCTCACAATCTCCACCAGAGCAAGATTCAAGTGCTACCTTGAGGCCTTAGGAGCAGGATGGGCTTGAGATGGTTGCTGTTCATGTAGGCAAACTTCACACTGCCAAAGAGTTTTTCCTTGGAGAAGTGCTGGGCAATGTGGGCCAGGTATAGAGCCCTCTTCCGGTGGTAGCGCTGATTCAAGTTGTCTTTGTCCTGGAAGATTTCCTGGGAAGAGAGGGACAGGGGAATGTCACCTCACCTGCCTGCAGAGCCTGGTTCAGACCAAGGCACTACACCACCCTCTGCTCTCCCCAGCCCCACAGGCAACCCAATCTCAGACATGTGGCTACAGCCCCAAGGAGCTCCAAGTTGGTAAGGAGCACTACTTTGCTGCTGGCTCACCAGGCTCTAGGATCACAGGAGACAGAGTACAGCCATGCAGCCAAACAGAGCATCACTTCATCTCAAACCCCCTTAGATCAAGTCCAGGCAGCAAGGGAAGAGACGTCTAGAGCAGTAACAGCCAGCAGATCACAGAATAAATGGGGTTGCAAAGGACTTCTGGAGATCATCTAGTCCACCCCCCCTGCCAAAGCAGGTCCACCCAGAGCAGGTTGCACAGGAACACGTCCAGGCAGGTTTTGAATGTCTCCAGAGAAGGACACTCCACCACCTCCCTGGGCGGCCTATTCCAGTGCTCTGCCACCCTCAAAGTGAAGAAGTTCCTCCTCGCGTTTACGTGGAACTTCTTATACTCAAGTTTGTGCCCACTTCCTCTTGCCATATCCCTGGGCACCACTGAAAAAAGACCGGTCCTATCCTCTTGACACCCACCCTTTAAGTATTTATAAGCATTAAATATCACCCTCCCTGTAACACAGTCTTGGCAGCTGGGGCAGAAGCGCAATGGGGTACAAAGCTGGACAGTATCTACACCCCTGGCAATGTGGAAGAGGTTCAGGCCCAGGCAGAGAGACAGATGATCCTCATAAGGAATTAAAATTAAAGCAGCTGCAAGCTCTGATTGAGTTAGGGGTGAGATTACACTGCCCAGCTCCTTGTGGGAACGACCACGTTGCATGTCCAGATGCTGTTACCTCACTCAGGAATGGAGAGGGCAGGGCAGGGGCTGCAGGGGACAGGAGGGGACGGGGTTCAGCCAGGCCTCAGGCCACCCGGGAGCAGGCACAGCCAGACTCACCTGCGGCATGGTCACTGCCACATCCACGTTGATCTCCGGCTTAATGCAGGTGCCCAGCAGGTAGCTGCCCACCACCTTCAGCTCAGCTGGGGGCACGAAGCGGAACCTCCCCTTCACGCTGAACGGCACCTGCAGGAACGGGACCTTCACACCTTTGGGCAGCCAGGCCTGGTCAGTGAGCTGGGAACAGACAGGGCACACAAAACACTCTAAGCATCACCAACAGCAGATCTGCAGAGACCCCTCTCTCCCCATACAGCTGCAGGCATCTACACCCAGGGCTTAAAGACGGAGCATCTGCCTCTCCCCTCCAAGAAAAAGTACTCTTTTTTTAGTCTCTAAAGAAGACAGTCCATGAGAACCTCTGCTTGCATAGCAACAGCAAAGCCTGCTCCATATAGGGGTCTTGCTGCCTCCTCCAGCCCTCTGGAACATACTTCAGTTTCTGGGGTCTCTGGGATGGCGCTCAGCAGGGTGTTAATTTCATGGAGGAAGGTATCAATCTTCTTCTTCTTCGTCTCCTTCAACGTCACCTCCTTCAGAAGCTCTTCGATCTACAGAGAGAAGAGGGACCATCAGATGCAGCTGCAACGCTGGAATTGCACCTGACTTTTACCTTGTCGTCCAGTACAAACTACAAGAGGGGAGCAGGTGAGCTGGGAAACACAGCTGAGCCTCTCCACAAACCCTGCCTGGAAGCGAGAGTCTGGTCAGCCCATGAGCAGAAGGATACGCAGCTCCTGCCATCTCCTGTGAAGTGTTGGATGGCTATGTGAAGTCCAGCCACAAAAAAAGTGGCACCATTCACGTAAGCATAGCTCTCGGAAAGGTTTTTCGTATGACAGAGTATCAGCTGCAGAAAATGACCACCTAAGTTCACACCATGAACCTGGCCCTAGAGATCCTGCCACAAACACTAGTAGGTGGCCAAGAGATCAAAGCCACTCCTCATAAAAATCATCAATGTTACAGTCGCCAGAAGCCGTCTAGTCACCAGCCTGACCTCCCCCCAACAATGACAGCTTGCTTTCCTAGGACATAAGTAAACTCTCCTGTCTCATCCAAACCCAGGAGGAAGGTGCACCTAGTGTTGTTACTTCCTCACCCCAATAAGCAATAAATCACAGCAGCGAGGGACACAATGGTTACACTTCCACCATACTGTGGTTATGCAGTAGAGAGGTTCAGGTTTAACGGTGTAAGAGGCACAAAGCCTGGCACGGGACGATACTGGGCATTAGGGTAGAAATACCAGTAACACGCTGGGTGCCTCGCAAAGCCTGTGGCCTTCTATCCCTGCCTTCTGCAGAGAAGCAGCTGCAGCCTGGATTTACCGGAGTAGGGTTCAGGGGCCTGCCAGCGGTCCAGGGTCTGTTTCCCAGGCGGCTCCCGGAAAGCTCCGGGTCCAGGTTTCCCCTGCTCCCACCACCACCTTAACCCCCAGAAGGGAAAAGCGCTCCCCGCCCCCCCGGGGCTGACCTGCAGACGGAGCAGGCTGGAGTGGAAGAGGTCCTCTGTCTCCTTCAGCTGGCTCAGCTCCTCGCTGGTCGGCGGCTTGTAGAGTTCGGCCCGGCTCAGCTTCGCCGGCTGCAAGGCTCCGGGCCCGCTGGGGGCGGCCCTCTTCCCGCTCCGCGCCGCGGCCCCGGCGGGGGGGTCCCGGCCCGGCGCCTCTGCCTCCTCCGCCGCCTCGGGAGAGCCCTACGAAGAGAAGGGACAGCACGGCTCCAGAGACCCGCCGCACGACGGGCCCCGGGGGCGCCAGGATCCCTCGGTCCCCCCTCGCCCCCACCACCTCCTCACCGCCATGGCCCCCGCCGCCGCCGCTACCACCACAGTCGCGCGCGTGGACCCCGCCGCCACGTGCAACGCCGCGCACCCGCCCCGGCCGCCCGGCGCCGCTCCCCATTGGCCGCGCATTCCGGAACGAGGTTCCTATTGGTCGTCCTGCCTTCCCGCCCCGCCCACGGAGACGAGCACCTTTGCGACAGGTCGTGCTGGGAGCGGCGCGTTTTGCGGCAGCTGCGGAGCGCTGCTTGACGGCAGCGGCGTTTCCGCCCCGATGGCGGTGAGGAGGGGGGTGTCCCCCGGGCGGCCGGCGCTGACTCTGGGGGCCATGGCGGGGCAGGGAGCCAGGCTCCTCCCGCTGGGGTGCCTCCTCCTGCTCCAGCCTCCCCAGGTCCCCGGCTGGCCCTCCCCAGACTTCCTCGGGCCTTCCCCATCCCTTGGCTGGGATGGAGCGCAGAGCTGCCCCCCGCCGGCTGTCCTGACAGGCTGTAAAGTAGATTCACAGCCTTTAACCCCAAACCTGAAGTTCTCGGGGCAGCCCGGCGTGGGTGCCGCAAGTCGGCGTGCCTCACAGGACGAACTCGGCCTGGAAACGACATTACCCTATGGACCAGGGGCTGCCTGCTGTGCCTCTTGGGGACCCTGTTTTAAGCAGCACTGCGTTTTTCACATAGTGTGCTAAAGAGACCTTAAAATAATTGGGGGGAGGCGAGATGAAGTATGTCAGGGTTCAATAAACATCCCAGACTCCAGTTTTCAGCCTGGTGTAGCTTTGTACTCCAGACACAGGGAAAGCTTGGGACCATTTGTGGGGGTTAGGTGTAGAAGTGAAATAAGCTGCAGTTTGCACAATACATGTGATTCTGTCAAAAAGCTGAACCAGGTCTGGAAAACCACTGCTGTCTTTGAGCCTCTGGAGGCTCAGCAGTAGAGAGGTGTGCGCCTTCTGGTGTGAGGATTTTTGAACTACCCTGCATTACTCAACGTTTTCGAGACGAGCTGAAGACAGACAAGCATTTCCTGCACCCAGAGAAGAGCTTTATTTTCCAAAGCAGTCAAGCTGGAGGCAGTGCAGCCAGGTTGATCCTGGGCAGGGCAAGCGTGGAGCTGCCTGTACAGCGCAGAGCCGGGCTCTGGTACTTCGTGATTAATCAGGGTGGACATCTGGTACGTGACCTGCAGAGAGCACAAGGCAAAGCCACGGCAGCCTGACCTGCCTTGGCCAGCTCCCACAGGGGCTGGAACAGGCACCGTGAGAGGGGCTGGGCCAGCAGCAGCCTATCTGTGGATTGCCACAGTGGGGAAATAATATTTATATGTGCCTTTACATATATGTGCCTTTACATATATATGCCTTTATGGAAGCACCTCTGAACCCCAGGTCTTACTGGGTTGTCAGGGTATTTAAAAGCCCAATCCAAGCCAATGTGTGTGTGTCAACAGAGGTCACAGGTTTGGGACTCAGATCTAATTTCAGTTCTGTTTCCAGCTCTTTGACTGGCTTTTGCATAACTGTAGACAGTTAATAATTCATTTCTCTGCACCCTGCCATGAAACGGGGGGGTGTTGTGACTCCAGTGGGACTGTCCTTCTGCAGAAGGACCCTGCTCTGGGATAACAAACCGAGCCTGGAGTGTGTCATCTCCACGCCAGGTCCAAATTATTCTCCCTGAACCCCGGCCACCCTCAGTTCAGGTTTTTTTTCCTGCACTGTGGGAATGCTGTAAGCAGGATCTCTTCAAGAGCAAATGCATTGGCATGATTAGGGGCCTGAAGCATCTCCCTTACAAGGAGAGGCTGAGGGACTTGGGTCTTTTTATATGAATGCTTACAAATACTTAAAGGGAGGGTGTCAGGAGGATGGGGCCGGTCTTTTTTAAGGTGAAGGTAATTACAGCCCTGCGCAGGATTTTTAGGAGGGCTGGGAAAACCAGTCTGGTCATCCCTGGTCCCGAGGTCATGTCCATGCGCTGCTTGAGAGCAACAGGGGAGGAGGGACTCGAGCACTTGGGGAGTAACCAGCAGGTCCAGGGTCGGTCGCTCATCATTCAAACCCCTCAGCATCCCCCTTTAGCCCCTGCCCTCCCCAGGATGGGGTGTAACACCCAGTCAGGGTGGCAGAAAGGCTCAGGGTCTAGCCCCCAGGGGGAGCTGAATAACGGCCTGCCACCCCCCAGCACCCTCATCCCCCAGCTTCCTGGCAAAAGCACTCACCCCGTAGCCTCCAGGATAGGGCACGTGCACACACACACACACACACACACACACAGAGGAATACACGTACGTATGTGCACATAAACACACACACAAACACACAAATGCACATGCATCCACACAGATGAACACATACGTACGTGTACACACACCCCTGCTCACACACAGGCCTGCACACGTGTGCACACATAGACACATGCACACATGCAGATGTGCACATATACACGTACATGTACGCATATCTCTTCCAACCTAAACCATTCTGTGATACACGTGCACATGCACACACACATACGCACACACACCTCTTACACACCCCTACGTGTGCATACACAAATACACGTAAGCACACACACGCAAACCTACAGACACACACCTACAGACACGTGCACCCCCCCCACGCACTCACACACGCAGAGCCACAGCAAGAAGCTGCCAGGGGGGCCTGGGGAGCTGGGGGTGCAGGGGGGCATTAGAGGGACTGGGGGGACCAGGGCAGGTTTCCTCCTGGACATGCCACCTCGGGGTAGCTGGGAAGCCTGGCCAGCCCTGCAGCAGGGCCAGTGACGCCTTTCCCAGAACAGGTTATTTAATAAAGTATTTCAGCACCTAATGAGTCATTAATTACGCCCCATCCTACAATGCTAATACTAATACTAAAAAAGCATTTTAGAGCATTCCACACCTTCTGCCTGCCCTCGCAGGCATCACGCACCTCCCACCATACCACCTTGCCCCAAGAGCCACGGAGTGGTCCCAGCTGCCTACCCACTGCCAGGCTCCCTCTTCCGGCCACGCTTCATTCCCACCTCCTGGAAACCCCTGGGGAATTGGAGGAATCCATCCCCTGACTACATCCCTAGGAATGTGGGGGTTCCCAGTCCAGGTGAAGCCATTCCCAAGCAGTTTCTCACCGAGGGTGAGCATCCCCAAGCTCTATGTGCCATCATCTTCTCGGCATGGCATCCCAGAGCTCCTGCTTTCCTGAGAACTGCCGATGGGTGGCAAGCCGGCATTAATGCACCCCTGGGGAAATCCCACATCAACACCAGCTATGCAAACAGGGCCATCAAAATTCAACAGTGACATCTTACAAAGGGCAAAACTCCCCAAAATAACATGCATACTTCCTTTAAATATCTACAATGCCATGACACAGCCCATGACTACTGTCACATAGATGGCCAAAAATACCAAAAATACCTTATCCTGTGCCCTACACAGTCAACCCCAGCCCCCAGATTGTCCATGAACACCAACCCCAGGGCAGAAACCACAACCCATCCCCTCACTCCACACAAATGGAAATCACACGTGGGCATGCAGCCTGCCACCCCGCACCGGGATGAGCCAGGGTGACAGTCGGTACCCGAAATACCTCCCATGAGATAACAGCCCCGATGGGACCAACAGGCTGGGGCTGAGTTTTTTCCCCTCCCCTGTTTTCATCTGTTCCTCGCTTGGTTCACCCCTGCTGGTGGAACAGGGCTGTCCTTCCCCATGAAACACAAGAGGGTCCAGGGGCAGTGTTGAACCACCGGCGGGGATCGATGGTGTCCCAAAAAGGGGGAGTTGGAGAAGAAAAAGGGGGTTGCTGCTCCCCACCATCCCTTTACACTTGGCAAAATGAAAAGCTTGGTGGTGATTTGCAGACATAGTTCCTGCAGGTTTTTTTTTTTTCCGAGGGGACACAAACCCCTCCATCCTGCCGCAGCTATTTGCAAACAGGGTGCTAGATCCCAGCCCAGCAACCTCCTGCCCGCAGGCTTGGACCTTTGGACCTGCTGAGCTGGAGTGCGGGGAGGCACAGAGCTGCTCGGTCCTGCCTTTCCTGGAAGCCTCTCTCAAAAAACCTGAGCACCTCCAGACCTCACCCCACCGCGGTGGCTGATGCCCTCAACCGCTCGGCTCGCGCCGCTGTTGCACGAGTGCACACCCGCACGCACACCCACGTGCACACACATCCCCGGCAATGCCGCCGGCATCGCACGTGGCCAGGGGGAGGGGGCTGCGGTCGGATGGGGCTGCCGAGCAGGTTTAGCCATCACGCTGGCCCCAGCTCCCTCCGCGCTGTCTCATCCCACCCCGGGGCCTTCCTGCAAACGCTGCTGCTGCTGCAGAAATGCTCCGGTCCCACGGCAGCTGTGGGGAGCTAAACCTTGAGCTAAAACATCAGCGTGTCCCCGGGCTCAGCATCACCTGTGGATGTCTCACTCTTCCTCGTGGACAAGGCCTGGGGCTCTCCCCACCAGACTTTTGCATCCATCTCTAACACCCCCTTGGCCACCCCACAGCTTCTTTTTTTCCAAGCCTCCTCAAACCTGATCTTAGTGGCAGTGCCTGGAGTGAGGCAGAAAGCCACAGTCCAGCCATGCGGGGATGTGGCACTTATCATTGTCCCACCTATCCCTCCCAGCAGCTTTACCCAGATTTCATGGGGTTTCTTGCTTCTCCTGGGGAGAAGGGGTTCTGTCCCACCCCAGCAGAATCTGCGTTTCATTGTAGGATTAAATAGTTCCTCCCTTTGGTTTCTAAAGTGCTTCTAATTCTCAAGTATTAACACATGATAGAGTCATTTGTACCTCCCAGACAAAAATAATCCAGTATACAAGAAAGCACTGCTGTAATGTTTGACTCTCCATCCCAAGTATGGCCGTATCACAGAAACTAATAAGCAATCTTCACAATGGCCAAGAAGTGGGGGAATTCATCAGGGCAAAGAAATAAGGTGAAGTAGATATTTGTAGCCATTGAAGCTTTAAACAAAACCCCAAGGGTTTCACCCTGGGATTCTGGCAGGCACCCAGCACGCTCCTGGCAGCCACCAGAAGAAAAAAGGTCCCAGGAGAGCAGTAGCCCACCTTCTGGCTCAGACACCACCAGCTCCTCCCCTGTGGGATGGTGTCAGAGGGATGCCAAGGTCCCTCCTGAGCTTCAACCATCACTTGTTGCTTGGATGGATGATGATTCGTTAATTCTCACCTGGTTGATTAAGTCTCAGCTGTCTGCATGGGGGATGGAGCAGCCATTTTGCCTCCCCCGGCCAGTGGCAGCAGTGGCTCTGGGCCTTCACGAGGGTAAAGCTGAGGTTCATGGGATGGTACGACAGCCAGAGCCCTCCTCTGTGGGTCACCTGCTGGGCGGGTGTGCTATACGCTTGGCCTTAGGCCAAAAAAAAAAAAAAAGCCTAAAAGGTCAAAAATTCAGAGAGTACTAAAGAAACCCATACATATAGGTCAGGGGCGGAGAGGGAGAGACTGCTTTTGACTGTCCAAAGTCAGTGGCTCTGGCAGCTTTATCTCAAATCTGTGATGACCTGAATTACATGAAGAAAACTAACGGGAAGTTGATAACACTTCATAATGCGCTGCCGGTGTTTTGCCTCCTTTTAAATCACCAATTTGCTTTTAGCGTAGATTGGTTTGCGCCCTTGTTTTTATTTTTCTGGTTGCTTCTGTTTGCTTTCTGCGACAAGCTAGAGAGCAAACGTATCTGATTTCCCGGCTGTTGCTGTGGGCTTTACACATAGCAACAAGGAGAAAAAAAAAAAAAAAACAAACCAACCTTGTCCTTTTTTCTCTCATAGTAAGAAACAACCTGCAGCCTCGAAAATCACATCAGAGACATCGAGGGAGGGGAAGAGCTCTGCCCCCTTTCCTCTCGCAGTCGTGCCATGTTTTATCACCAACGGTTGGTTTGCCCCATCTGTCCCACCAAAGCAGCCCTTGGTAATCTCCCCGCTGTAGGATAATGCTCTGGTTTTCCCCCCAGAAAATAAAATTTCAATCTCCAGGGCAGCTCCTGAGACTAGAGGGAGTGGAGAGAGCCAGGAACATGCAAATAGAGCTTTTATTTATTCATGACTTAAACCTCCAAGTGCCAAATCGCCTGGCTGCGTGAGTGCCCTCCTTCCCTTTCAGCCAAACCCAACCCAGATGGTGCTGGGCAAACATCAGCAGAGGTGATGATGATGGTGGTGGTGATGATGACTTAATTGAAATCTTCAAGCACACTTGGCTCAGATTTAACAGCTCTAGCCCTTTTTTTTATTTGGCCCAGCCCTGCCATTCCAATCACTCTTTGAGACAGGTATGGTCCATCCTCATTCCCCCAGTGGGGAAGCGGAGCCAGAGCAGTGGCAGGGTTTGCCAAGGTGCAGGAAAGCTGCATCAGAGCTGACATGGGCTTTTGGGAAACTCCCTCACAGTTCTCCATTTTGCTTCTGCTTCTCACAGAAACAGAGATTGTGCAACTGTATTGTCTGTCTCTTTGCCAGATCCCTCCTTGTTCATTTTTAACCCATGGAGGCAGATTCACCCCCAGATGTGGGTGTTTAAGAGATGTTCTGTGGAATTTGGCAGCTCAGCTGGGAGAAGGAGAAAGCCCAAAGACTTCCTCTACTGAGAGAAAGATAGCAGGGTGTGCTGAACCACATTACTACCCACCCGAGACTCCACACGAGAGGGTGCTATCAGAAACCAGCTTCAAAGCTCTGCCACTCCAGGAACATCTTGTGAAAGCATTACCCTGTGGGTGCTGAGGCTGCTCCCCTGGGCCTCCTTCTCCACAGGGATGAGTCCCAAGCATGTGACCTCACCACACAGGGTGCTTTGGGGCTGGAAGGACAGAGGGAAGTACTCTGGCTTTGGGCTGGGATGAACCCCTATTCCCTGGCCCCTACAGCCCCTGTAAGCCTGCTCTGTGAGCCAGAGCTGTCATCTGCTGAGATCAGAGATGGCTTCCCCATCAGAGAAGACCTCTTTGAGGTCTATGTGAGGGTCCTTCCACCAAAACAAAAACCGGGCAAATATGCTTTGCTGCCGTTTAGTAAGTTGTGAGCTCAAAGAGTAGGGATCACCTGTCCTTGCTGAGGCACCCAGGGTGTCTAAGGCTTAGACATGCCTCAAGGTGAGTCAGGGGAACACGAGGTGAGGCCAGCAGGCTCCAGAAAGTGCTGAAGGCTGCACAGGGAGCTGAGGGCTTTGTGCTGTCTAATGTCCATGTGGTTCCAAAAATCCCACATGCCCAGACCAAGGGGTGACAGGCACATTTGAGACTCTCAGATGGATGCTTTTGCTTGGATACCCCATCCTGCCCTGCTGTGGGTTACCGAGTCATGAGAAGGTGGCTTCCTTGCCCCCAGGTGATCAGACTCTGTCCTGAAACAGGCTGGTTACTGCATTAAATTTTTATGTTGGAGAAGAATGACTCTGCTGTCATTTGGGGTTTCATTTGCCTCCCCTGTGCCTGAAGGGAGCAAACACAAAGAGACAGATCACCCAGGCAGCGGGTCTTGCAGTCTGGGTGAGGACAGCAGCAGCAGCCAGGGGAGAAAATACGGGCACAGGACAATTTGAAGTCACCTGGGAGATGGCTGACATCTTGCTTTGGGGCATTTTCCTTTGATTTGTCTCTTAAGCAATCTGGGAGTGGGGTGAGGGTGGGGGGGTGTACCCAAGACTTACTATGAAAGGGAGGAGAAAAAAGGGAAATAATTTTCAGATGGTCATAAGACCATAAGGTCTTTGTGTCCACAGGAGGAACAGCTTTTCAAGCTGGGACAAAAAAGTCCCCAAAAGACATCCATGGGAAAGGTTATGGCAGAGCCTGAAAAATTACAAGAGGCAGAATGTGGCTAGATAGAAAAGGACCACTCATCATCTTGTCCACCATGAGAATGAGGTGGACATAAAAAAAAACTAGCAGGTGGCAGAATCAAAACAAACCAAAGGAAATGATTCTGCACCCAAACAGGCCATTAGATTGGGCAGCTTTTTTGTCACAGGACGTTGCAAATGCTTAAAATTTACTCAGCTTCAAAAATAACTAAACAAATTCATGGGAGAAAAATCTACTGAAGGAATATTAAGTACAAGTACACCTCTGACTCAGGTAGTCTGAGTCACAACAAAATGTTGGAGGTTGAGGAAATATTCTGGGGAAGCATCACTTGTCCTTACACCCTTCCAAGGGTGGACTTCCATGAAGGCAGATGCATGGCTAGACGGGCTGTTGGGGGACATTCATATATTTAAGAATATAGAAGCACCCAGAACTGATACATGGCGTCAGTCGTGATAAGCTTGTTACCTACTTGCATGAGTCTGCCCCAAGATCTTGCTGCCGTGCTGTTCAAAGTATCTCCTGGAGGTATGGGGTCCAGGGGGGGACACAAGGCACCTGGCGGGTGGGGAAAGGAGATAGCACCCAGCAGGACCCGTGCAGGCAGGTCCCTGGAGATAGGATGATAGTAGGGGAATCGCTCGATGCAGTGCCTTGATAGAGCACCAGCTGCCGGCTCTCGAGCCAAGAAACCGAGCCTGAAGGCCTTGAGATAAGTTGAGGGCAGAGGGAAACCAGCCCATGACCAGGCAGCGAGAATTTCCAAATCTCCTTTTTCATTCCTGTGACGCAGGAAAATAAGATAAAAAAGGAAAATACTCAAAACAACTGATACATACACTGTGTGTGTGCCGACACAGGCAGGACGCAGGAACAACGGCAAAACCAAAGCCGAAAGGCAAAACACAAATTTAATCTGGATAAGTTGTAGATTGGGGAAATCTTTGCGGCAGCAGCGGGGCCGAGGCACGCAAGCCGGGGATGCAGGCACCACGGAGCGGGAAGGTCCTTGATAGCGAGAGAGACAGTGACAGAGTGTCAGAACCCGGTGTTCTCACCGGTGTTTCAGGGATTCAAGCAGGCGTAGTTTTTCCTACACTGTGCTTTGATCTTCTCCGACAACGGGGCAGGAATCTGAGGCACGGTCGATAAGGTGCCTCTAAGTCCATCGCAGACCTATGTAATCTAAGTGCAGATGTTCTATAAGACTAAACAACAATCAGACCGATATATGTGTTTTCCAACACCCCATGTGCGAGTCACTTGAGTGTGTTTACAACCCTCCTCACCAATCTTCCATTACTTTCCCACCCCCTGAGCTGGCTCAGCCCAGCCCGGCCACCCCAGGGCCCAGCTGCGGGGTCAGGCTCTGAAGGTGTGAGCACCTGCAATGTCTTCATGGTCTTCATGATGAAGATGCCTTGAGAGATGGATGGTGAAAGCACCAGCAGGAGCAGGATTCGGAGTCATCCCAACAGATGGTGGTAGCACCTTTCCATCTTTTGGGCTGTGTCTATGAACGAGTCAAGTCCACTGCCCCCAAAAGCAGCTTCCAGGTCTTAAAATCATCCGTTAACCCTATATTACTGTGCATCCACTGAATGGAAAGAATACCATCTTCACACCAAGGGCTTTGCAGAGCGTTCCCATCCCTCTCTCTGTGCGCAAAGCGTCTCCTGTGCAGCCAGTGTCAGTTAGCAGAGGGCCTTGCAGGCTTGGGTCTCACTCTGCAGCCATCTCCGATGTCAATGAAACACTGCCGGCCGCATCACCAACTGGATGCCCACAAAATACGGTCAATAAGTGAGAAGCCTCTTGTTTTCTCCTGCTTTGCCAAGACTTTGGGGTGTCACAGGTCATATACATTCCCATGTCCTGTGCCCTGAGAGCCCTGGATGAAGTATTACTTGCATTTTTTTATATTATTTATTAATCATCAGAATATTAAGAGTAACAGCAGGGTATTTTCATTGTGCTCTTTTATCAAATCCTCTGACAGCTTTGGTGAATTTTTAGACAGCAAGTAGATATGAAAGTAGCAAAAATGTATATATATTTCATATATATGTGAAAAATGTGATGTTGATGGGTGGAAACAAAAAGGAGGGTAAGGTAGCAGAATGAATGTCACAATATTTTCACATATATGAAAAAAAAAAAAAAACACCAGAAAAATTCCTTATGATCAAGTCAAGCTTGAAAATGGCTTTAGAAGGAGCAGCTTTATACTGCTAGAGGACAAGCTAGGAACAATGTTACTAAACCCTCCCTTCTAATTTCTTTTGCTCATAAGTGATCAGGTAAATGAAAATATGTCTCACTCTAGGGAAAAACTCTGCATTTCTGAAGTTAAGCACGTGTTCTGTTGCTGAGAGAAGGATATGAGTGCCCTGGCAATGCTCACCAGCACTGCACTTAAAAAAGAAAAAAAAAAAAAGAGAAATATATTAAAAATGGATGCCGAGAGAAGAACATGCTTGAGATGGAGAAAAGCTTTTATACAAGTTGTGCAGCATTCGTGGTATTTTGGCTGCTTCTGTGCAAAGAGAAGGATTTTTTCCCTGTGAAGTGCTTGCTGCTTCCTCCAGTTCCCATTTTGCAGCCCCTGCTCCATACGTTTTCCCTGTGGAGGGAGATGCTTTCAGCCCTCCACCCCACGGGCCTTCCCTGCTTTGCCCCACTCACCCCCCTCTCACACCAGAAGGGCAGCAGGAAGAGGGAAATAGCCAAAAGTTGCCTTTTTTGGTCTTTCCTGCCAGCTGGCAAATAATTTCAGCTTTTTTTTCCTCCCCAGGTCGAGAGCAAGGAAAGGTCCTTTGGTTATCTCAGAGATACAGGAGAGCACAGACCAGACAGGACCAGGCTGCAGCCAGCTCACCCAGCTGAACACCCACCCTGCAGCCCCAGTGAATGTGTCCCCCTCTCCCACCCGTTTCCCACCCTGCACCAGGGACAAGAACGAGAGCATTTTAACTTAAAGCACTGTGCACATGAGGGTCTGGATGCAAAGGCCTGGGTCTGCTCTTAAACTCCCTGCCTCCTACTTGTCTAGACCCTCGGGAATCTGTGAGAAGACAAAACAAACCCATTTGAGATAAAATCCCCAGCTGAGGGTTTGGGCAGCACCAGAGCCTTCTCCACCTTTAAAACTGGGATGCTCCTGCACAGAGGACTGGCCCTGATGCACACCCAGATGCAAGCGTGCAGCCCGGTGCTGGCTCCCTTTGTGCTCTGCCAGCCCTTGAATCCACAGCCCAGGTTCAGAGAAGAGGAATAACCCACCCTACAGGCCAGGCAGAGGACGCTGAGATGTGCTGGATGGCACAAGGACATGGGGTGTGCCAAACCAACCATGCGTTGAGAGCTTCAAGGTGGTGTGGCCAAGGAGTTTCCTGCAGGATGGAGAAGCATATGGGTAATTAATGGAAATCTCCTGGCAGATAAACAAGCCTGGAGGAGGCTTACCTGGCCCTGGGGGCAGCTGTAGATAGGGACTGAGATGTTGACACAGCAAGGTACTGAGGCACAGCACCTACAGGGCACAGCCACCCTCTGCTCCATCCACAGCTCCCCCAGGGACCCTCTCGCAGAGCTCAGCCCTCCAGCCACAGCCACAAACACAGGGCAGGGAAATAACTGGTGTTGCCCCAAGGTCTACAACAGGGTGCTGGTGAAGCAAAAGGGACCAGCAAGAGGTGGCTGGAGGGGACACAGATGCAGGGGAACTGGTGGAGCTGAGAAGCAGACCTTCAACCTCCAGCTACTGCCCCCTCAGCCCTCGTCCCTGCAGGGTGGCATTGAGTTGCTTATCCCTCCATGGCCCTCCTTTCTCCAGGAGGACACGTGAGCATCGCTCTCTCACTCAGACAACACTGGAGGGTTTTGGCCTTGTGAAATCAGACCAGGGGGTTTCTGGTTGGTTTTTCCCAGACCCCTTAGAAGCTCTTCACAATTTTCCATGGGATGGGAAGCCCCAGGGTGAAGATGACTGCACTGCTCAGTGCATTCAGGCCAAGCAGTGAGGCTTCTCCAGACTTGTTCGCCTGTCTGTGAAATTTGCACTAATTACCCTCCTGGTGATTCAGGCTCCTGAAGGAAAGTTCAGCCTCCTGCTCACCGTGCTCGGGCACACAGAGGAGTTTGCAGGGCTGATGTAACGGTGTTCCTCTCTATCCAGCCTCGTGCTGCTGAGCAGGAATTCACACCCACCATGGTGTGGTTTCCAGAGCTCATAGCCTACCTGTGCCTACAGATGAATGAGACATTGCATGGACCACATGAGCCCTGCAAGCATTTCTTTCAGAAGAATATCTCATTGGATATTAGAAAAAATTTCTTCACTGAAAGGGTTGTCAAGGATTGGGACAGGCCACCCAGGGAAGTGGTGGAGTCACCATCTCTGGAGGTTATTTAAAAATAAGACCTGTAGATGTGACACTTAAGGATGAGTTCAGTATGAGTTGGCAGTGTTAGGTTAAGAGTGGGACTTAATGATCTTAAAGGTCTTTTCCAACCTTATGATTCTATGATTTTTATGGGAGGCTGGAGGTGGAGGCTCTAACAGAACATGTCCTGCTCCATCCCCTCTCTGGACCTCCTGGAACAAGGGAATCTCTCTGCTGTTCAGGCACCCAAGCCGGTTGGCTGTGCCTGGGGCTTACACTGCAGTTTGGTTTCCTTTCTCCGAATCTGTTCGTATTTGTTGTGGGAAGGGTCATGAAAAGGCCAAATTCAGCCTCAGCAAAACAAGATCCATATCAACTCACTTGGCCCTCCCTCTGTTTCCTAACAGACACTCTTCTTTGTGGTTGGTTTTCAGGGCCCTGAGCAGGACCTGCACGGTGCATCTTCAGCTAAGCCTGGCTGGCAGTGCATTTTAATGGAGCTGCTGGCAGAAGATGACTGCATGGCTGCTGGAGACCAGCCCGGGGAGACCACCAGAAGTACAGCAGCGAGTGAGAGCACTTGTAAGCTCAGCTGATAGCAGCTCATAATGGGCTGGAAGTGAAAGGTCCCAGCCCAGCACAGATCATGGTGTTGACATGCACCCAGTTCCTGAACCAGGAGTGGTGGGAGATGCAGAAAAGTTTCATCCTCCCCCTCGCTCACCTCCTGCAAAATTCTGTCCCATCTCACCATGGCTTCTGCCCAAATACAAGAAGCTGGCTGCTCTGAAGCTAAAAACAGGGTCTGAGGGACTCACTCATGAGTCCCACCAGCTCATGAGGGCTGCTGCTGCTGTGTGGGTTCCAGCTCCTTCACCCCGCTGCCAGTGGCTCATCCCCAGGAATGGGGACAGCCAGCAGTCCCTGCTGGAGGGTCACCCACTCTCAAGGGAAGGACCATCCTGCAGAGCAGAGGTGAAAGTGGAGCACC
>JAHREE010000472.1:399374-438573 GCA_033628505.1 Tringa tobata | reverse complement strand
GGGACCAAGGAAGTTGGGAGACAAAGCACAGAAGTTCTTGCTTTCTAATACACTGTGAACTTGCACACTTTCACTCTCTGACAAAAGGGGCTGCCCTTGCCCAAAGAACAGTTCAAGCACAGTGTTCCTGGCATCTCTTAATTTATTAATTCATTTACTGGGCCTTGAAAGCACCTTGCCCTGGAAAAGAGTACCGTGGTCCTCCATTCAGAAGCAGGCAGGATGAGCACAGCTATGGCTAGGAAGGACAAACTGAACCACCACGAAACTATTCCCACCGTGCTCGCCTGGGCTTGGCTTCCTCCTTCCGCAGCAGCGGTGCCACCAGCTGGCAAGAGCTGAGATCCCGAGTCTCACAGATCAGACACAAAATACGCCCGAGTTGGGAGGCGATGACAGCCGAGCAAACCTGCAGCAGCTGGGCTGGCAGCTGGGGGCAGGCAGCAGATTGAGTGTTGAAAGGGATAACGTGCGCTGCCGCCGTGCTTGTAGCGTACAGTAAAAGCACAGTCGATGGCAGCCTAGACCTGCTGCAGGCTCCCGGCCAAGGAGTGCAATGGATCTCGTCTGGGTTCCACAGACAGGAATGACGATGGCCACGCACGCACATGCCAGCCGCAGCCAGTGAGAGAGCACTGAGGGAACCCGGACTGTTCAGGGTAAAGAGGGAAGACTGTGGCCATGAAGCAGTTAAAAATCCCATCCGAGAAAAAGAGGTGAGCTGCCCCACAGAAGGGAACAAACTGCTTCATCTGCTCTGTGAACGGCAGAGCAAGGGGACACGCAGGACAGATACAGGACAAAATGGGTGAATGCTAGAATTAGCACTGGGGGAGGAGCTGGATTTGTTATTGCTGAGGTTTAAGCGGGACACACATCTCGCCAGGAGGAGCTTGATGACTACCAATTGTCTCAGTACTTCCTGATGTCCCCAGCCATCCCCAATCCTTTTGGGTCCTGCACGTCAGCATCCACACCATCTGGATGCTGTACCTGATGGAGCGTCCCATGCAGCTGGGGAGTTAGAGACCCTCATTGCAGAGCCCTTTACAGTTTAAAGTAACTGTCCTTTCACCCTCCTCTCACTTTCCTTTGAGGCTTAGGGGTGGAAACAAAATCATCAGCCTGGCAGGGGACCTGTTCTGTGTTAAGGAGGAGCAGCAGAAAGCATGGACATCTAGGAGTAGAGTGCAGCTCGCAAGCAGTTCAGCTCCAGCTTCCGCACCGAGGGCTTCGCAAAAGCTCATCCAAATCCGTGGCTGTGATAGGATGCAAGCCAGGAGCCACAGACTGTACCACTGCCATGACTTCTAGCCTCACCCCACCACACATCTAACCATCATCTCATGCATGTCTCCAGGGCCAAGGATTTTTTTTTTTTTTTAATTTCTTTTTTCATCTCTCAAACAGTCTTGGTATAAGGCTCAGTAAGATGACAGTGTGGTATTCACACGCCTTTTAGGCTCTCCTCTTCTGGCACCTACAAGTATCAGGAACACCAGCTGCAGCACTACAGGGAGCAGAGATGGTGCAGCTGGAGACATGATCTCCCACAGCTTGTGTACAAAGCTGCAGTCTGTCCATGACCAGTGGAAACCGGCACCTCAGGGTGAGGCCACGTGTGAAGAAGAAGGTGAGGATGCAGGAGCTCCAAGATAGCTCTAAGATAAAGCTTAGATCTCTCAAGGTCATTCCTTCTCACCGAAAAATAACCTTTCCAATTCTAGGCAGGGAAGAAGAGGCAGGGAAATAGAACAGCTGCACAGAGCTGCTCTCTCCTGTGCAATGAAAATACGGTGGAAGATCTAGTGCTACTGACACAGTTTTGGGGCATAAGGTCTTCTTGAAACCTTTAGTTCTATACCTGACTGTCTACCTATAGGTATCTGTACTGTTCAACACTTCTTAGATGTATTTCCTTCTTAGAAAAGTGAAGTGTTTGAAACTCTTGCCTCAGAACAAATGAGGTACCAGAAGAAAACCGGAAGGAGATGCTCTGAAGAATGTAACACTCCCAACTCTCCCATTAGATACACTTCCTATAGAAGCAACAAGTGTTACTGCAGCGGTACAGAGAACAGGAGTGTTGAAGCTACGAAAAACAGGAATAAGCTGAGAACCTGCCCTTGGGATATCAAGGGCATCATGTCTCGCATGACATCCTAGTCCCTAAATTGGAAAGGCATGGATCTGATGGACGGACCACTCTGTGGATCAGGAACTGGCTGGCTGGTCGCACTCAAAGGGTTGTGGTCAATGGCTCAATGTCCAAGTGGAGACCACTGATTAAAAGTGTTCAGTAAAAGGGGTCAGTATTGGGACCGGTGCCATTTAACATCTTTGTCAGAGACACAGACAGTGGGATTGAGTGCACCCTCAGCAAGTTTGCTGGTGACAGTTTGCCAGCTTATGTACCTGGACACACATAAGTCTATGGGGAGGGGTGGAATTCACCCAAGGATACACAGGGTGCTGGCAGGAGAGATCACCAAGCCTCTCTCCATTATCTATCAACAATCCTGGTCAACAGAAGAGGTACCAGATGACTGGAGGGTGGCCAATGTGACGCCCATCTACAAGAAGGGCTGGAAGGAGGATCCGGGAAACTATAGGCCTGTCAGCTTGACCTCGGTACCAGGAAAGATCATGCAGAGGATCATCTTGGGAGAGCTCTCACGGCAAGTGCAGGGCAGGCAAGGGATCAGAGCCACCCAGCATGGGTTTATGAAATGGAGGTCCTGCTTAACCAACTTGATCTCTTTCTATGACCATGTAACCCGCTTTCTTGATGCGGGGAAGGCTGTGGACATTGTCTACCTGGATTTTGGTAAGCCCTATGACACCATTCCCCACAGCGTTCTGGAGAAACTGGCAAATCGTGGCATAGACAAGTGTACTCTTCACTGGATAAAAAACTGGCTGGATGGCCGTGCCCAGAGAGTGGTGATTAATGGGGTGAAATCCAGTTGGCGGCCGGTCATCAGCGGTGTCCCTCAGGGCTTGGTTTTGGGGCCAGTCTTGTTTAATATCTTTATTAATGATCTAGATAAGGGGATTGAGTGCACCCTCAGTAAGTTTGCAGATGACACCAAACTAGGTGGGAGTGTTGATCTGCTTGAGAGTCGGAAGGCTCTACAGAGGGATCTGGACAGACTGGACAGACTGCATCAATGGCCCAAGGCCAATGGGATGACCTTTAATAAGGCCAAGTGTTGGGTCCTGCATTTCGGTCACAACAACCCGAGGCAACGCTACAGGCTTGGGGAAGAGTGGCTGGAAAGCTGCCCAGCAGAAAAGGACCTGGGGGTGTTGGTGGACTTAACATCAGCCAGCTGTATGCCCAGGTGGCCAAGAATACCAACAGCATCCTGGCCTGTGTCAGGAACCGTGTGGCCAGCAGGGGTAGGGCAGTGATTGTCCCCCCTGTACTGAGCACTGGTGAGGCCTCACCTGTAGCCCCTCACTACAGGAAGGACATTGAGCTGCTGGAGTGTGTCCAGAGGAGAGCCACCAAGCTGCTGAGGGGTCTGGAGAACAAGTCCTATGAGGAGAGGTTGAGGGAACTGGGCATGTTTAGTTTGGAGAAGCGGAGGCTGAGGGGAGACTTCATTGCCCTCTACAACTCCCTGAAAGGAGGTTGTAGAGAGGTGGGTGTTGGCCTCTTCTCCCAAGGGAATAATGACAGGACCAGAGGAAACGGTGTGAAGTTGGGGAGGTTTAGATTAGATATTGGGAAGAATTACTTTACTGAGAGAGTGGTCAGGCACTGGAACAGCCTGCCCAGGGAGGTGGTGGAGTCACCATCCCTGGAGGGATTTAAGAAACATGTAGACATGGCTCTTCAGGGCATGCTCTAGTGCCCAAGATTATTGGTTTGTGGGTAGGTGTGATGTGGTGGGGTGCTGTGTGTGGTGTTGGGTTTTGTTTGTTTGTTTTTTGGATATTTTTTTTTGTGGTTGGACTCAATCTCAGAGGTCCCTTCCAACCATGATGATTCTGTGATTCTGACACCAGGCTGTGTGGAATGGTTGAGATGGTGGAGGGAAGGGATGCCATCCAGGGGGACCTGGACAAGCTTGAGAGGTGGGCCTAGGCCAATCTTGTGAAGTTCAACCAGGTCAAGTGTAAGGTCCTGCACCTGGGTCATGGCAACCCAAGCACAAATACAGGCTGGGTGGAGAGCAGCCCTGAGAAGAAGGACTTGGGAGTGTTGGTGGACAAGAAGTTCAACACGAGCTGGCAATGTGCGCTGGCAGCCCAGAAACCAAACTGCATCCTGGGCTGCATCAAAAGAAGTGTGGCCAGTCCATTGAGGGACATGATTCTGCCCCTCTACTCTGGGCTCGTGAGACCCCACCTGGAGCACTGTGTCCAGCTCTGGTGTCCTCATCCCAGGAAGGACATGGACCTGTTGGAACATGTCCAGAGGGCCACAAAAATGATCAGAGGGCTGGAGCACCTCTGCTATGAGGACAGGGTGAGAGAGCTGGGGTTGTTCAACCTGGAGAAGAGAAGGCTCCGGGGAGACCTTATAGCAGTACCTGAAAGGGGCCTACAGGAGAGATGGAGAGGGGCTCTTTATCAGGAAGTGGAGTGATAGGACGAGGGAAAACAGTTTTAAATTGAAAGATTTAGATTAGATACCAGAAAGAAATTCTTTACAGCGAGGGTTGTGAGACACTGAAACAGGTTGCCCAGAGAAGCTGTAAATGCCTCATCCCTGGAGGTGTCCAAGTCCAGGCTTTGAGCAACCTGCTCTAGTGGGAGGTGTCCCTGCCAGTGGCAGCAGGTTGGAACCAGATGATCTCTATGGTGCCTTCCAACCCAAACCATTCTGTGATTCTGTAATCGGTGAAAGAAAAACAATAGTTCACATTGTTTCTTTTGAATCAATCGTATCAACACAGAGGCTGGACTGTTGCAAGAGAAACTCAAGCCCACCTGCTGTCAAACTGCCCTGGATTTACTTGCAGTGGGATAATTAGCAATTAAAAGGAAACCATTGGCGAAGCCAACACACTATACAAATACATTTTATTTAGAGATACCCATAGTAAGATGCACAAATACTTTTTGTTCACCAGTTTTCAGATCACACAACTTCAAGTAGTGGAAAAAACAAACTGCAGTTAATTACAATTATCTATATAACAGGGCAGTAGTAAAAGATCCATTTGTCAGACTACAGCATAGTTAACGATACTCAGGTGAGAATGTACAGATCTAGGTATTTAAAAAGTGCATGGGTCATCGCCACATACACCAACATGCTTTTTCAAAGAGCAACATCTTTCTGGCATGTGAACACAGTAACCCGGTTAATGCAAGATGGAAAAATCAGGCTCTTAATTTGATCTGGAAATGTATCGATTTAACAGTTTTCGTCTGAATGGCAAATTAAGAGTTGTTTGTGACTGACACATGGAAAGCAATCTGTAAAAAAAAATTAAATCACTATTACATTGTCCATGTAGTCAAGCAACACACAGATGACCTAAAATGATCAGTTCCAGCCTACACCTTCACAGCTCTTCTACCACAGTCTTCTTCAGAAGAGTCTGGAGTAGCTGATTGCATTTAGCAAGCTGGCAGAAGGACTGTAATCTGAGATCCAAGCTCTTGCACCCACACCGAGTTCTTCCACAAGCCAAAGACATCTCAATCCTCAAATTTCAAGAACCCCATGTTCCACCTGCAAGCACGTCAACTGGATCATGTATTGCTGGGTTTTACTTTTAAATTCCCGTCTAAATGGAGGGAAAGATAGGAAGTGGTGCTGATCTGAGAGAGTAGCTGCATTGGTTTAAAGCTGTTATTTAAAACATGTGGAACCTGGAGTCTTCTCTGTAGTCTCTCTCTCAGACCAAGGAAGTTCAGCAGGTTCCACTGCTCAATGCAATCCCTGTTTTGCTTTTAAGTAGGGATAGTGCTGTATGGTGCGCAGGAAAGACCAGCAAGGACTGTTGTGGATGATTACACATAAGAGCAATAAATACATTAAATCAGTCTTCAGTTAAACTTCTTCCCTTGCAAACAGAGAGAGAGAGACTGACTTTTGCATTATAGTTGAGAGGCACATTTTGCATTGATGAACAGAAAACCCCAGTTTACATTGCAACCTTCTGTGGATTAGAACACAGACAAGCTTCCTGTTAAAGCAATTTTAAAAGAAGAAATGAAAAACACTCAGTTACTGTTCTTCTAGTCAAAATTCTTAAACTGCTCCCTCACCTATTCTACCCAGAGATACCTTTCCACTTGTGTGTATGCAGCTGCTTTTCCTCCCTAAAACTTGTTTGTGTGAGAGATTCTTGTTTCTGTGCACCCTGGAAGTAGACAAATAGTTCTGATGCCCCACAGGGTGGGCCCCTGTACCATGTTCAGGAGAGTTGAGAAAGTCTGGAGCATTTTGTACATATGCAGTGAACCCCAGGAATAAACAGCAAGAAACATAAAAGCCACCGAATTGGAAAAGCCAGCAGTACAGGAACCAACTCCTCCATGGGGCAGGAATGAGTTTGGAGTGAAGCCTTTGAGATCAAAAAGGGGAAACTAGGACAGGGATATCCAGGGCTGAGCCTAATGAATAGGGAGGCTGTGAGCAAGGCCCCACATCAGCAAGCTGCTGCCTAAGCCAGCAAACTGCAGCAGGGCTTACACTGGTGCCCCCAGGGCTCTGCAGAACTGGTACCTGGACTAGTAAACCAGGAAAGGATGGGGAACTTGCTCAAGTCCTCAATGACAGAGGGTGGCAAAATGGCCGGGACAAGAGGCTGAGAATGGAGACACAGTGTTTCGAACAAGAAAGACAAAGCCCATTAGAAGTTACTCATCCCACTACTTTTGTCATGGTCCCCTATCACACCTGCACTGAGGGAGAAGCCCAGAGCAGCCAACTGAAGCTGTACGTCCCACTTGGCCTGTGCCACCCCTGCAGGTACAGCCCATGCCGATTCAACAACCAGCCAAGTGGAGGGCGTTGCAGAGAAGGCCCTTTCACTCCATCAGGAAGGAAGGTGGAGGGGGCTGGTGGCAGTGGAAAAGCACATTAGTCATCGTCAGTCACGACAACAGAGACAAGTGCATTGGTATGACCTTGAGTGACAAGGGGGGAGAGCAAGACCCCTGAAGAAGCTGGTTCTTCCCCACACCATCTTCACATCTCATCTGAAGAAGGATGACCTGCAGTTCTGCAAGCTCTGGGAGGAAGCAATCTGCAGTGGCATAAGCACATGGCATGACGGAGCAGACCCTCAAGGCTTCCTTTGCTCAAACACCCCATTACCAGGTCACCTCTGAGCGTAGCCAGCCTTTGGCACTACTGCTGGACAAAGCTCATTAGAGTAACTTTTGCCTTTTGGGCACAGAGTTAGAATTTAGCTCGTACCCCTGTGATAGCAAATTTTTTTCATAATCCAGCAAATATGCAAAAGGAAAAACAAAAAGTCTGTAGAGAAAGCCTTTAAATAGGATCAAGTCAGCAGAGAGTCAGTGATGTACCCTCCTGGTTTTGCCCTTGGTGAAATCTTTAGTCGTGACATTGAGAAGCAGCAAAAGATGCCACTTCTCTGGTTGACTAAAACACCACCGATCCGTTTAACAAGCTCACTGGGTGCAGACACAGGTCAGCTCCACTGCCTGATCTGCTGACATCCACTGCACAACACGGATGCAGAAGAATTTCAGCTCCTGTAGACTGCGTGAGAACGGAGTCCCCACTTGTGAGGCAGCCAGCCAGCCACTGGAGCTGATGGTGAAAGCAGTGATCTTTCTACAGTGGGCTACAGGTTTTCTTTTTATTATGACTCAGTATTTTACAGACAAGGCAAACAGCTTTGAACTGATTGTTAAAGGTGAACTAGGGAGAAATGGGAGAAGAGAAGGGTGCTCAAGATTACAAAACGAAGTTAAACCAATCTGTTCTACTGAAAAGTGACTGTGATAAAAACAGGTCCTTACTGAATTTGAAGAAACTCTGACGTTAGCAAGAACTCAGGAAGAGAACTACAGATTATGTCTGCACTGGGGTACAGAGAGAACAGATACAGTCAGCACAGGAAATACACACACATTAGAGCTCCTTGACCATGTATTAATGTCAATACATTGATGACTAATCATGCTGATTCTAGAAACAAGGGTAGCCTCATGGATCAACAGACCACAGTACTGTACTTCAGCTAATTATGGGTATACATGCCCACTGAAGGCCACAGCAAGTGAAGAAGTGTTCCTGTTTCCATGCTCTTATGATCAAATTAACCTTAGAGCTGGGAAGGCACATCTTATGTCAATCACACCATCCTCTGCTAGTTGCGTAAGAGACAGAAACTCAGCCCAAACTCCAGATATCAGCTTGAGTTTGAGAACAAAGATATCCTTTGCTAAATCAGAAAACAAAGCCAAATGAGTAATGTCTTTGTATTGGAGAAAAAAAAAAAAATCGCTTTTCAGAGGAGAAACAATTTACAAGGTAGCTCTGAACATGGAGGCCCATGTGCAGACAGACAGGCTGGTTTTGCATATTATCTGCAGCTTCCCACTGTTCCATTTGGAAGCTGCACCAGCAGTTTTGAACAGTTTTACCTTACAGTTAAAAATGTGCATTGTAACATTTGAAGAGAGCTGTTACTACTTCACTTGACAGCTCCTGCGATAGTTCAGGATCCAGTGCTGTTTCCGATACAGCTCATGACAGAAACAGCAAGCTGAGCAAGGCTCTGTTAAATGGGAGGAATTGCAAGAGGCGATAACAAATATCAGACCCTGGATTTAAAACAAAAGCCAACAAATATCAGCAAGTCCTGATTTTTTTTTTTTCCAAGACTTTGGATCTTATTAAGTATATTTGGAAAAAAACCCCAACATTAAAAACAGTTCACTGTCGGACATCCTACCCTCAGGCAACAAGTTGTGATCACTGCACATTTTAAAACACCTTGTGTAGTTTGTGCATCGTATATAAGTACATCGTAGGCAATGGGGGAAGATCCAGCATTTATGTACATATTAACATACGAGCAAGCACTGACAGATGTCACAGGTAAGACTGACCCCAAGACAAACCAGTGCATTGATTTTGTGTCTACACCACATCCTAAAACAAATGGAACAAGTCACGAGTAACAGTACAAACCTGTTGCAACTTTAACACGTACATCTTAGAAAAAGACAATGCACGTACCCAGCCCTAAGACAACGATGAGTTTGTGAGATAACTTCACAAAGATCAAGGTACCAGAACAGGAAGGCACATTAACCTCTGGTTGGTCCGTTTCGGTATTATTTGGATGAGTCGTAGTGATTTATATACCCTGAGACTGTGGGAGGCCTTGAAAAGGAAAGGAGACCAGGTGAATGGGCAAATAAAAAGTACAAGTTTAATGAGATTTTAAGATTCAGCACCTGAATTTTCCCTTTTAATAAGGGAATCTAGAAAAGCAGTTCCTAGGAAAACAATGTATTGGCTCCTAGATTTTTTGGTCTAGGACTATAGAGACATCACACTATGTTGCAAGGGTTTTTACACACCCTCCCAGTTTCGGTCTAATGACCAGAATCTGTGTACAGTCAGGGGGTTTACTTGTTGATTTTTTGGATACCGAAATGGTCAGGCAGCCCACATTTTCCCAACTCTGCCAACCCCAGCAGCCGGGTTTAGGTCTGTGTGCACTTTCTTAGACCATACTGCTCCCAGCAGGACACTAGAAAATGGCACTCAATTTTTAATTGGGAAGATTCCTTTCTGTCAAAAGCCTTCTTTTAAATAGCCAAGTACCACATGCTTTTGATAAAGAAACCCAGCATCACAAGCAAAACAGATACTTCCTAATTTAAGTCCTTGAAAATTAACATGGAGAAAAAAAGAATGACAAGGATATCCACTTGATCTCTCTGAAAATGTTTCCGATTTAAGCCCTTTCACAAGTACCTCCTGAGCAATGAACAAATATCCCCTCTGTGTTTTTAAATTCCTCAGGAGTCCTGAGAGCAATACCAAACACTGTTGGGCTTTCACCTTGTCTCTTGTGCCCTCCTCGCCCATCCTCACCATGCACCGAAGTGCCTGCTTGCAGAGACAAGGGAGAGCAGATGCTGGAGACCCCTTCAGACAAGATGTGGCTGTGTTCTCCTTTCCACTCTCCCTTCTTTGCAAGCTGGACGAATTCCTGGTGTCTGTGCTTCAGAGACTTTCGAATAAGTTACTGAAGGCACTGCAACACTCAGAAATGCATTTTCAGCTGCAGTCACACTGTGGGCTCTGGCCATGGGGTAGCCAGTAGCGTAGACAGGGATTTTCACTTGGCTTTAGGCTACAGAGTGTGTGCCTGGCAAGGGTGGGAGCCCGGGGCTCAGCACGGGACAGCCAGAGGATCAGCTCTGCCTGCATCACACACAGCTCTTCAGCAGTACCCCAGTTCAGTAATTTAGTCATAGCAGCAATTGTGACAGAAGCTAATTAAGAACCTCTCAGACACCTTGGAAAAGCGTGTTTATGGAAAATAAGGGTATCGGACCACCACAAGCAGACCTCGGTGCTCCCACCTGGCTGCTGAAAGATGCTGCTGCTTTGCCAGGATGCAGCAACTGACAGCACATCTGTTCTTGGTTTCTTGCAAACAAACAAAACAGGTGACCTCCACGAAGGGTATAGGCAAGCCTGCTTTATTTCACATCTGCACCAGGTGAGGGACATCAGATCACAAGGTCAGTAAATGCCTCCCAGCCGAGGGGCAGAAATTAAGACACCAAACCACCACTCCACATAGCTGGATCATAACTTTAATCTGTTAACTCTGGAGCTGCAAACTATATACAAAGCAAATGCTCAGGTGAAGGAAGAGGATGAAATTTTGGAGAAGAATAACTGATACAGAAGTATCTTAATCCTTAAGATACAAAAAGCTGCCAAAGACTAGAAATGAAGGCAGCAAATATATCCCCACAATGTGAATGTAAACTTTGTGGACAGACTAAGTCCAGTAAGATCACTGGGCACTCTTGCAATGAATCTTAAAAATGGATCCACGTGGAAAATGAACAAATGAGACCATGAACAAACACCTATTAACTACTCTTTGGTAATTAACTCACCTTGGACTAACATCAGCAGCACTGATGAGGAAACCAAACAAACGGATTCGTTTCTTTACCACAATCCCAGACAGCACCCGAGGAGAGCGCTAGCAATTCTCCCTGTACAAGGGAGAAAGCTGGTAATTACCAGGAATAAGGTGTTTGGTGAGGAGGGTGAGCACCACCCTCCTTGCTTTGCTCAAGCTGATGCTGCAAGGCAGCTTCTGCTGCCTTAGGAATGTCCATCACAGAACACCCAATTATTAACTGAGGGATTGCTACCCAGTACTTACAAGCTGGGTATTAGTGAACCTATAATTAAGTCATGAGTTTTATTACCTGTGATTATGATTACTGAAAATGCAATACCCAAAGATACCCAAATTATCAAGTCTACTGAGAAGAGTGGTAAAATTAACTGCTTCCCACACTCACCAGCAGCACAAAAGATCCCACACAACTGAAAAGTCAATAGCAGGAAGAAAAGTCTGAAGATCTGAAGGAATGTTTAAAGTTCTTTTTTTATCCTTCAAGTGCCTAATGCAAGATAAACCAGAGTCTGTTCTCCCCACACGGAACAGACTACTACGGTGTAATCCCATCAGTCAAACACGTACAAGGGCAACTGCCCAGTTCTATGGTCTGAGCAGTATCAAAGGTCTACCCAGTTTAAAATAAAGCATTGAAGGTCTCAAGCATGGCTTGACCAAAAGCCAGAACGCCCATTTCTGACTGGCAGAGGTCACCTCTGCAAGTACAATATTGCTACAGTAAAGACTGGGGAGATCTGGGGGCGAGTAGGCAACCCCAAACAGAACATTCAGGAGCGCAGGAAAGAGGAAGGAAGGGAAATCATTAAGAAACATTGACCAACCACAAAATATTCTGAAACTTAACATCTGTATCACTACAAGCCTTTAAAACCACTGAAACTGGATAGAAATTAAGTTCCCTCTGGCCCAATTTGTTTGCATGCTTGCAACACTATCTAGTTCGTTTCCATTTTGAGGGAGGGGGATTTTCAAACAGCAACAAGGATGGCTCCCTCCCCATGAGAAGTTATCTTTGCAAGAAAGCACCCCAAAAGCAGGATACACAGACACATATAAGACTTGTGGAATTTTACATCATTGTCCAGATTCTTCTCAGAATTGCCCAAAGCTCCGTAAGCAGACAAAAAAGGAAGAAAAGGACAGTCACACTATCAGGCTTTAGGAGGTACTTTGATGTACTTGGGAGAGTCAGCAGAGAGGGACACCTTCCAGGGGTGCTTCTTCAGTAACCTAGAGACTCTGCTTAAAGATCAGCCTCTGTGTTTAGAGCCCGAAGCTCAGTCCATACCTTTTTTGCCCCCTCACTCAGACCTGGAATATGCTTCAATTAATAGATCAACATCAGGGCTAGGATTTCCAGCCCAGAATTTCCTTTGGCACTGGTGACACAAAGTGCCTAACTAGTAACTGTCCTTTCAGCAGAACTGGAGGACACTCAAGTAGATTCAAGCATCTAGTTTCTTTAAAACAAGCAAAAAATAAAAGCAATGCCTCAAACCAAGTCCAAATGAAAAAACACAAGCAGAACATGTTCCCTGTGACAGAGTGATCTTACACAGTAGCTGGAGGAGTAATCCTAGAAATACACATCCTGCCGTACTTCACCAAGGCTTGTTTCTCTCTGTATACTTCCACTTTTCAAAATCCCTAAAATAACAAAAGCAGTATGTTGCGCTCACAGAACAACACAGGCACCATTGCAACATCTTTCAAAAACAATGAACAACTCTAAATAAAATTTGAGAGCTCCTTTGCTACCCCATGGTATATAATTTGCCCCTTTTCAGTGAAAAGCCTGAATATCCACAGACGCAGCGCTGTGAACTGATTCAGTTTTAAGCAATCAACCCACTAGGGAAGTAGAATTATGAAACGCTGCAAGAAGATCTGTTTGTGAAGCACCCGTGTCAGTGCTCAGTGTGAGTAAATTATACTTCTGGGACAAGTGCACATCTGGGAGAGCTCTTCTCTTGCCAGGATTTCCACCGGATGGGAGGGAACTGCATTCCTTGCAGGATTTCCATCTAAGTCTCCACTACCAACTGGAAATCAAGTCTGAGGCTCACTGTTTGGCATTACTGATGAAGATATGGAGTACAAAGATGAGAAGGACAAGAGGACGCTTTAGGCAGTCTGGCAGGAATTGCATAAGGGACTAGAGCTACTCTACAGTGGTGGCTGTGATCTCCAGCAGAGACAGGAGAACAGAGCATGTTCCAGCCTTGTCTTTCTCCTCATCTTCAGCCAGCTGCCCATTTGGAACCAAAACAGCGAGGTACAGGTACTCTCTACTCCACTGGTGTCAGGGGAAAGGCATTCACCCCAGCAGAACAGAGGCCTCAGCAACAAGCTGGGAATGCAGTGCCTGCCAAAAGGCTACGTGGAGCACCCTGCAACATCCTGCGTTTTAGCTGGGCATTAGGTAAGACCATCACCCTGGAATGTCCTTCAAGGCTGGACCTGATCTATTCTCCCTATGCAGTCCCACACGAAGTTTGATGGAGTTTGAAATGCAGAAGGCAGGAGGGCATTTGGGGAAAGACTGAGTCTCGCCTACAGCAAGCAGGATTGACAGCAGATGATAGAACAATGTGAGCAAACTGCAAGTTATCTTGCTATGTGGAAGGCTTCTAGCTTTTTGTTAGTTAAGTCCGAGACGCACTCTTTAACCTTCGAGAAAAAAAGAGTTTATTTATTCCATTGGCTTACTAGAAGAGACAGCCAACCTGAACAGCTAAAATGGGAAAAGCTTCCACAACCTGGGACAAAAAAGGTCTTGGGTTTTAGGCAGTTTACAAAGAACCCATGAGCTACTGCAGCAGCACATTAGGAACCTTGGCTCATCTGGAAAATGGATAGATTTGGTTCATTTTGAATGACAAGAACATTCATGACCCTAGCCCCCATTTTGTCTCAGCGCCTCTGCAGGCCCTCAAAGTAATGTCACCCTGCAACAGCCACGCTGCAGAACAGCCTACTCTTACTCCAGTTGTGCAAGCTGATATACCTGGGACAGACAAGGAAGGAACAGATGATCAGTTTTTTGCTCCTGGCACTGCTGAAAACTACAGTTCAAATACAAATGCACTTTTGAGAACTCCTGCAGTTCTGCAGGACTTCTGCAGTTTAGATTTGATGGGCATTACCCCTGGGGAATCCATCCCTGGGCTCCAATGAGTAAAATTACTGTATCCCTCTACATATAAACAGTGTCATTAGACTTGTACTTTTAAAAAATAAGATCAACCCAGGCCAGGGCCAGGCTCTGCAGATAAAGTAGTAGCTTATCTCTTATAAATATTTTTAATATTTTTTAATTACAAGTAGTCCTCACTCCAGGTAATGTAACTGACACAAAGTACCTGCACACACGCAGCCCCTAGACTTTCACAGAAAGCCCAGGAGCAACCACTCTATAAGAAAGGAATCCTACCTCACAGCAAAGTAGGGGAGGGGGCACATGGCCAAGATAGCCTAAATGTGGGGGAAGAGTCACTTGGAGTAAATACAATAAAAAAGGGACTTCAAACACCCTTCATATAAAGGATCAAGGAGGTTAAAGCAAAAACTGGTTCAAAAAGATGTACAAAACCAGGAGACTAACAGAAAACTCTGCCAAAAAATAACTTGCATTTAAATCAGAAATCAATGGCATCACACAATTCTGTTGTTAAAAAAAGGAAAAGAAAAGTGGAAATCTCTGTAAAGATCAGCATTTATAAAGAGTTATCATTAGCTCCAGAGACCAGCATAATTCCCATGAAGTCCTGATGGAAGGGGGCCTCCTGCCACAAAGAGTTTCGTTCCAGACGAGTCGTAGCAGTGGGTGTAAACAGCATTTGGGAAAAAATTTATGTCAGAAAAATAATTCCTCCAGGTTTCATCATGATTCTGTTAAAGGAAAATTTAGATTATTATTGTTGCCAAACAAACCCAAAATCTTGTTTCATAAAAGCAGAAGGTAGCTTCCAGAGCCTAAAAGGGGGATCTTTTGCGTTAATGCTCCCTGAAGCTTCAGATAGATCAACTTGAAGATAACGGAGTTGCCCTGAAGCTTTTCTGAGGACATTTGGGCCAAACATTGGAGCTGGGGGGAGCTGAAGGGTAGGGAAGATACCAAGTTTCATTAGTTTTTAAAATTGCATCACAATGATACGAAAGATAATGGAGAGAACTTAGACAAAGCCATTAACTGCTTTACCTTAACATGCAGGAAATGGAACTCGAGTGCCTGCATTACCCCAGGAAGCCAGTTTCTAAAACTGCATGCTATTAAATTAAATCTCTCTTGCTTTGAGTACCATGTTAGCATAGCATGTTTTTAAAGGAAGACAGCGTGTTTTTGTGTTTGAGGTTCTGAAAACTAGAAGTTAGATTACGTTGAAAAATATAAAGATATAAAAATCTAGTTCGTTTATGAATCGGTGCATAGGAACGGTAGTCAGTATGCCTTACAGTCAAGCAACCAGCCTTCAATACCCTTTCATAAACCTTTTGTAGAAAGTAGTTCTGCAGCACTTCTTGCTCTTCGTGATTACAGTTATGGGTTACATGATCACTGTTTTACTGGGTTGCATTTCATACAACAGCTCCCATTGCTATAAAAAGAACCGCTTCCTGAGCCCTGAGGCACTCCTGTGTAAAGGGTCTCCTGCAGCTACCAGCTACTCACCAGCCAGCCTTTCCCCGTAGTCAGCTTCAAAATTTCACTTCCTCCTAATTTCTGCCTCTGTCCATAGCAGGGCCGTGGGGGCTTTTCATCCAGGAACCTCTGGGCTCTGATATCGTAGAACAGTAAGGAACCTTGCCCCGTTCCCACGGTGATGATGTGCTCGTAGAAGCTCACCGACCGAATTCCTGTCAAACACAGAAGGGACATGCAAGGCAAAAAGGAAGATGAATACTTTGGCTCTGCAGTGCTGCTGATTGGTATTTCCTTTAAGAGGAAACTACCCTAGTAGCATTCTCCACAACACTTAAGTTTCCCCACTGCTACGGAGCAGGGCTGACAAATCCCACTGATGCTATTGGAACAGCAGCCTCAATTATATACACCACCTCCCTTCTCCTCTGAGGCCACCAGCTGCACTGACAGCATGTAGTAAGAAGCTTCGTTCTCAGCATCCCCCATAAGCAAAGACCATAAGCCATTTAGGACCAAGAGCAGCTTTCTTCTGTCTGCCAGGAACCTCTATGTGAACACACCAAGAGCGAGTAGATGGCAGCAGAGAGACGAAAGAACGTCACATTGGTTTCCTCCCTGAGCTCACACCCTATTCAGCTACCTGCCAAGCTGTGATAAGTGACCCTGTGAGAAAAATTACTGTCCCAGCTGCCACCAAGTGCATTTTGCTGATCAACAGGCTAGCTGTAAGCAAATATAACCGTAATAATCACCTGCCACTTTGCTGCTAGGACAGACCAGGCTCTTAAATAAGTTTGAAGATACCCCCACTCAAATATTCTCACACAAGCACACCTTACTCTTTGTAGCTGGTGCTTTTGGCACTTCACCCAGCAATGAAAAAAGACTGGCAATCCTACAACCTAAGTAACACCATGTTACAGCAGCACACAGGAAGCTACAGCAAGTTTCCAGTCCAAACAAAACATTCTTGCACAATTCAGTTGTGCCATTAGACCGAGTAAAACAAGTGCATTTTGTTTTCACAAAATCTAAATATGAAGCCTCAGCTAAACAAGGATCCCTTGGAAATAATCTTGGGGAGATTTTGCATGCAAGAATTTGCGATCTGCAAAACTTCTTGTCATCTCATCTACTTAGCGTGCAAAAGGTTTGTTCTGTGTAAGCACTCTACCCCAAACAACTCTCCTACGCAGAATAAACCCTGCCAGGTCCCTGCTCTTGCTTCCTGCACAACATGACACCGGGTTATAAACGCTAAGGCTTTTCAAGCCCCCTTTAAAGTGCCGCTGAATTACAGCCCAAAGAAGCGTTCAGCCAGGAGGGGAGGAGTGAGTTATGCCAGCCACATCCACGTGCCAACTGCTGTCACCGTACCCAGTGGGACTGAACGTCACAAAACCCGTAACGTCCTGGAACACACCCCACGGGACACGTGAGAGCAGACATCCCAGAGGTGTGGATGGAGCTTCCTTCTCCCCTTTGTACAGAGTCCTAACGAGAAACACATCCTTATCCTTCCGCCTCCACAACCTGGTGCTACACCCACAGTCACCGGCACCCGTGACGTGCGCTTAGAACAGGCGAGGCCACGCTGTCGTGCTCCAGATGTGAGCAGGAATTAATTGTTCTTCTTGGCTGCAGGCTTAATGGATGGGAAACCACTGCGCAAGTCTCACACCTGCTCAATTACATTTACCGTACTCATATAAGAATCTCTGCTTTAATTAAAAGAACTACAAATGCATTTGAGCAAGTTGGAGACTTCTTTCCCCTCCCGCCCCCATCACCCCATTTGAAAGGTCTGGATCTGGCAAATATAGGCAGAAAGCTTTAAACCCTCTGCAATCAGCAAGAACAGTCACTTGGACAAAGAGGAGAAAGGCACAAGAGGGAACGTCCTCTTATTTTTGCTCCAAAAGTGCTCTTGACAAGCAACCCAGCAGAACACTCAACAGAAACAGGTGATGGTAGCGTGAAAGCAGATGGCATATACTTTTAAATGCATTTTATTAATAACAAGCTACAAAATGCAGAATGACTGTGGATCTTTCTCTAATAAAAAAAAAAATTAACGGAAGGAACCCATGATGTACCCATTACTAAAAGGATGTTCAGAACAGGCTTTCAAGAACAGCACTTCAAATCGGCTCCTAATGGGCTGAAGTACCTCAGATTAATCATTCCCATCAAACTAAAAGCACAACCTGTGCCTAGAACTGATCAGGGTAACCTCTCCTACCTTCCCAGCACTCTACCGCTTGCAGACCTGGGCTATCTGGGTCAGCAAACTAGAGCATCGTTCCTGGGAGTCAGGGAGGCTCTACAAATCCCAGGAGGAAATGAAGACACAGTTGCGTGTCCTACACAAGGAGCAGACACAGAGGCAGGGCTGTGAGAGCTCTGTCCTCTACATTAGCATTGCTGCCTTCAGGATACAGAGTCAAGGGCAGACGACACAGCGCCGCACGCCAGCCAAGCAGAAAGCAGTTGCTCTTGCAGATCATGAAGTAGATTCCAGGGCCTGCACTTCCCTGTACAGCTTCTAAGAAAAGCAACACTTGCAAGATGCACTAAAAAGCATTAACTACCTCCTCACATAGAGCAGACAGGGTTACACGGGGTAAAAAACAGCCCCGGTTCCAGTCTTACTAAGTGAGAGGCTTTCTCTGACCTGCTTTCATATACAACACTAATGATCTGAAGTTACTGTGGACCTACCACATTCAGCAGGTGCACCTGGAAGCTGAAAGCACATTCAGGTAAACACTTCAAAACAGAATGCATGTAGGCATGCACTTAAAAGTCAACCCAGATTTTAGTCCGCAAATCAATAAAGTTGAAAACTTTGTGTCTTGGGAATTAATATTACTTAAGTGCCTCCACCACCATGCCAAAAAAAAAAAAAAAATACCAAACAGCATTGAACAAAGGCTTTTCCCCAGACATGAACTGGAGGTACCCCAGAGATACTACCGACACACAGGTCCTCCTTCCAGCAGGGTTGATCACATACTCAAGGCAGAAGCTTTCAGCCCCCAGCCACTGGGCACCACACTCCTGTGTCTTGGTACTGCGTCTCTCAGATACTGACGGGTGACAGTGTCCTGACCTCCACAGAACCCTCCCTGACAGCGGGTTGGAACAAGGGCTGTTGCTGGTACGATGTTCAAGTGGCAACACAAACTGGTGAAGCACCTTTTCTCACGCCATAGAAACTTAACTTCTATCTGAAAGAAGCAGACCCTGACATTTATCTAGACAGCACCGTTCAAAACTCCAGTAACCACATAAATAAAACTTTCCTAATCCTTGCCTGCATGCATTCTCTTTAAATAACTTGCCCGATGAAGAGATGATGCCTAGAGCCAAGCTCAAAAAGGACTGCAACTTATTAGCCTGGGATTGATATGGTTTTAAATAGGCATCACAACACAATACCTTCTCATGCTTGAAAATAAAGGGTATAGAAAGAATTTTATGGGACCATGCACCCTGCAAGCCCTCACGCTTGGCCCTGGTGTAAGGTTCAATTTGATATTTTCCATCCACATCAGAGAACAGCATTCACATGTGCAATTTTTTTAATTTTTTTTTTTAAAGACTGAGCTTTTGTATATTTTAAGTAAATAAATACACATTGAAAATGAAGAGTATGACTTGTGGGTTTAAAATTACAAAGCAAGCATTCAATCACAGCACAGACTTCCAACACGACAGCACAGAGCAGACAAAATGCCTTTTTTTCTGTTCCCAGAGAAAAATGCAAGAATAGACAGTATTAATAGCAGTACGAGACTGGAATTTCTTTGAGATGAAGTGAAGCAGAGTAAGATGCAGAAAAAAAAAAAAAGAAAAACGAAGTAAAATGCACACTTTTAAAAGTTCAGATGCTTTATAATTTACTTTATCATGAAAGCAGTAATGTCCACCATTAAATTTCAGGAGTGCTTTCTTGTTGGTTACTCAAGGAATACTGTCATAAAAGCAAAACCCACATACACTATTAATCATTTAGACTATCACATGAAAAACCCTTCCAGTTTATTAAAAGCTTATCTTTAATACAGTCTTAATAGCCGCTTCTGCAAGCAAACCATCTGAAGCACCCTTTGACACTTTTCTTACCGCTGCCTCGTTCTTTGGAACAGACGGATTTAACGTTGTGAGAAGGCTGCCTGGGATCCAGGAAGGAGACATGTGCCTGCGATCCGACTGCGTACACTGACCACTCCTGACCGTAAGCCAAGCACACGTTCTCCCTGCAGTATGGCAACTTGGTGGAAAGTAACTGCAAACAGAAGAAATAAAAATTAACCCATTACGGGAAAAGAGCAAGATAGTTAATAGGACAATTCTGTAAAATATGGTCCAGGAAGTTGCAGTGAAAAAACCCAAAATACAGCTAAAAAAATAAAGTTCTATTTTTGGGGTGAACTTAAGAGAAAAGCTACAAACTGACCCGGAGAAAAAAACGTGGAGGAGATAGGATGCCTTATCTGAACCAAACTGAGATGATAAAGGCGGAAGCCAAGAACTATGCAAAAAAACCAATGAACATTTCAGCAAATTGCTTTACATCTTTCTAAGCTGCTGTCACTTCTTCAGCAGGTGTACACAGACACCAGCCCTCAGCTGAAAAAGCTTGCCTTGTACACCAGCACAGGTATGTCTGGGTTTGATCTGCAGTTACACTGAAACGTGTGCAACTTCCTTTATGAACACTGCCAATCATACCCAACACAACAGTTCCCTTCAGCTCACCCAGGACTGGCAGAAGTTAAGAGCATTGCCCATCCTCCAAATTAAGAGGAGCGAGGAGTTTCTCTCCCTCAGTTCTCATTTTTAGAACATTTCATTATACATAAAGTTTTTAAGTGTTTTACAAACACTGCTAGTCTTTCTTCAAGCCTTTAAGAGAGATGAAGTGGTGAACAGCCTTAACCGCTAGGCAATTTTTGAAATTATACACCAACAAACAGAAAAACACCTTTGACAGTGTGTGCTCTGCTTTCCAAAGATGAAAATACCCATCTAGGGACACAGCTCCCAGCTCCTATTAAAAAAACAAAAGTAAAAAAGTTAGTTTCTATATTATAGATCTCCTTGCAAAATCACACTCTTTACTAGGCAAGCTGCATACTCTGGATTGGACTCATCCGTAATCCTGTACATGCTTATCAAGATAAATTTTAATTTTATACTGATCTTGATAGAGCACAATACAGCACAAAGGTGCCAGGTAGAATAAGAACTACTAAACCGGTAAATAACCAAAAATAACTTTCAAAAGTATAGAACTTGTTATTCAATCAAATAATGAATTATTAGACAGTACAAGCTAGAGCTGACAATTCTCTTCAGCAGCTCCCGCACTGATTCTGACCCTGAAGCAAACATTTCTTTCCAGACATTACTCTGAAGAAAAAGCTCTATGAAGTCTCCACCACAGAGGCGTAATTAACAGCTACAGAGAAAAATAAAGCCCACAGAAGCACTGTGCTTTTGACAGCACACCCACCTTTGCTTCAGACCTTCTCTGTTCTTTGAGTGCAGAAAGAATAGTAGTGGAGGATGAATTGCTACTCCCACTAGTAATGACAAGAGACCAGCACAGGGCAGGTTAACATTTACTGTCTGTCAAACACCAACAAAATAACACAAAGTAAGCCCTGGTGCCTGCCCTGTGTGTCAGTCATCTCACTTGCTGCAAGGGTTCAGCCATCAACAGGGCAACTGCCTGAATGTTAGCTGGTCTCCACCGAAGGAGAAGGAAAGCAGCAAGAGCACTGGAGAGTGGGGTTCAAGCTGCAAGAGGTTTTTTCGTACTTTATCTGCTGCTTGTAAACATCCCCTCTCTCCCCTGCTTAGGATGCAAGTCTAAAAATCAAACACACAGGAAAACTGCTCCTTCTGAAAACATGATTTATTTTTCCTACTTGACCTCTCCATTCACTTGGGGCAGAAGCAGACATAGCAGACAAAAATGATGACCTCATATGAGAAGCATGCAAAAGGATCAGGGAAAAAAAATATTAGGTTGCTTCTCTGGTATTTTTGATTTAGATTACTTTTTTTCTTTTTCTAATAAATATGGACAGTTTTAGGATGTCTCAGCTGTCTTGCTTATCTTACTGACCTTGTTCTTATTGTTGAAAGCCAGCGCTCGGACTTTGCAGTTGTCAGGATTGGTGTTCTCCTTGGGGATATCTTTCAGAGCCCTGTGTGTTATGTGGGCATAGACAGGAACTTGAGAGAGATTATGCCTGGCATCGCTTTTGGACAACACGTCCTCTGTGACTTCCCAGAGACCCATCGAACCGTCCCGGGAACCTGGATAAACAGTCCAAAAATAAATAGTCCATTTCACATAGACATAACTCCCCTTTTTTAAAAAGGAATAAACAGTAGGGTCTGAAAGAAAGGAAGAAAGTATACTATTAATTTAATCTAACTGAACACAGTGTTGGTACCTAGATATTAATTAACAAAAACATCCTTTTAGTGCGCTGTAAAATTTGTAACTTTGTAAGCTATCAACTGTTTTGTCTACGTGGTTTCCAAGCAGCTAGATAACCTCATCTGTTTTCAAAGTGATTAGGATGCATCAAAACCCACACTCCTGTACAACAATCACCATTAGAGACTCACATGTTCAGCCTGGCTTACCAAGGCTGAGACTGACAGTCTGTTAAGCCAATACAAAAATCTCCAAGAAAACTCAGCTGGGTTTACACCAATTTGGGTTCATTTGATTTCTGCCAGTATGCTTATGGATTTGTACACACCCCTTTCTGAACTGAACAGAAACAACTATTTCAAACCACAATCGGTACCAATTTGTATCAAATCTATTTTTAAAATTATTTTTCTTAAACTCATGCAACCTTTTGTTTAAAGAATGTCACAGGAACTGAGGCTGAACAAGCAGGAGCTCATTTTATTTTTGTACTGCATTTGAAGATCTTAATAAAAAATATGAATCAATACCGCATGAAGGAAGCTGAATGTCCTTGGTTTCTAGATCAACACAGACTTAATCTGAGGCCCTATACCTATCCCTTCTGGTATTTAGGCACCTCACTTCCATCTAAGTCAGCTCTGACAGATTTGACATGTACCTCAATTTCTTCCCTACACACTGTGAAAAAACACATCCCTGCTTCTCTCACCAGGAATGCATAGGAAACATTTCACATCTTGAAGATGCCAGAAAAAACTAAATATCTGCATTGGACTATTAAACTTTGGTACATCATAGGGAATAAGCTGCAAAGACAGTTAACCAAAACCTCTTGTTCCAATATGGGTGCAGAGATGTTTTTTCCATGGATTCTGTCATTTGCCACTATCACCTACTACAGCCAAATACAGAAGGAGCTTCCTAATGGCACTGCGTAGCAGCAGGCAGCACGTGACACGACATCCTGCTAGTTAATTTACATGCTGATGGTGTTTAATGGCACCTAATCTTGTTTGCTACGGAGGCTGAATACTCAGCAGCAGAATTTCTACACATCTTGACATAGTTTAGGAGGAAGCTGTCCCTTTTAATAGTCCTAGCAGGTGAAAAAGTCAACGTATGTTGTTCAACTGGTTAGCCCTGAAGCCCAGGACAGTATCATTTGTTACCAAGGCTCATGCCATCCTGGGAATTATTCATTCCATCTGAAGCTTCTGCCACGGAAATCTTTTTGTCCACTAGTGAAACTGAGTGGACCGATGCATTCTCCCTCAGCTATGGTGCTTAGTCAGGAGTTTATTTTTATGTTTATGACCTACGGAAATACACTACTGAACATTTTACAAGCAGAGCCCTGCCTTGTTCTTGTTGAAGTTCACACAAGCAGAGGAAAAATCAAGGCCCTGGTCCTCTTTGTACTCTCTCAACCGTTTTTGATGGCAGTGAGAAAATATAGTGGCAAGTCTCGAACTTCAGGCTATGTGATCAGTGTGATCTGCCACGGCACCAAACATCCTTTTTCTTTTCTGTGGCATTTAACCTGCCCCAAGTAAGTCACCAAAAAATCACATTTAGTTTCTTAATTCAGATAAAAGTATTTGTTATATCCTTGATATCTGGAGTCCAACTATATCTGCTCCACATTTTCAGATGCAGATGTAATTGAACTCTGTAAGATTAAAACATCAGAAGTTAGGTGTCTTTGTTTTCTCCCCATTAGAATCATCAGCAATGTCCTGAAGAACTCAGTTTAGCAATCAGACTTGCCAATTGCTTTCAACAAGTTTTCCCTGGTGTCTCAGGTCTGGAGATCAGAACCTACATCCTGCTGTAAGCATCACGCAACAGAGGACGTGGCTGTCTTCTACTCACACCTCCACCCCTGGGCATACAGAAAACATTGATAGCAACACAGTTCGATCCCACATGCTGTGCCTCTCTTTTGCTCCACTGGGTCCTTGTCTTTCCCTTGGGTATCTGTGACCATCTCTGCTGTTCTCCTCAAGCTTATTAGCTGACAGTTTTTTAATGCAGATATTTGGGTTGGAGACTTGCAAGGATCGAGTTTTATATTAAATTCAAAATCAAATTCCAGGATTAGCTTTTTGGTTTTTGAAAAAATAAAATAAAAGAAAATTTTACTGAACTAACAATTCCATATTATATATTTATACGAGACTGTTACGAATTTCTATCATACAATTTGACATCTCCCTGCACAGAATACTTCCCACTGTCAGCACAGAAAGACAGTAAACTACTAAATTAATGCAACAGCATATTAGTATTGTGGCCTTTACGTAAGTAATACTTTATTAAGTAACACGGATTCTGCAACTAGTTACTAAAAAGTCAATAACTGATCTTTTCTATTACAACTTTCTGTATAAACTATGATAGTATATGTGCATACACACACACAAAACAAAGTTTTCATTAATTAGTCTTCCATAGGATTTCACAGAATCACAGAACAGTCAGAGTTGGGAGGGACCTTTGGAGATCATCTCCTCCAACCCCCCTGCCAAAGTAGGGTCACCCAGAGCAGGTAGGGCAGGAACCCATCCAGGTGGGTTTTGAATGTCTCCAGAGTTTCCACCCTGTCTCTGGGCAGCCTGTTCCAGTGCTCTGCCATCCTCAAAGTAACGAAGCTTTTTCTCACACTGAGATGGAATTTCCTGTGTTCCAGTTAGTGCCTGTTGCCCAGCATCCCTGAGCAACACTGAAAAGAGTCTGTCCCCATCCTCTTGACACCTGCCCTTTAGATTTTGATAAGCATTGATGAGACCCCCCCTCAGTCTTCTCTTCTCCAGGCTAAACAGACCCAGGTCTCTCAGCCTTTCCTCATCAGAGAGATGCTCCATTCCCTTGATCATCTTTGTAGCCTCCGCTGGACTCTCTCCAGAAGTTTCCTGTCCTTCTTGAACTGGGGAGCCCAGAACTAGATGCAGTGCTCCAGATGGGGCCTCACCAGAGTAGAGGGGTAGGATCACCTCCCTCAACCCACTGGCTGTGCTCTTTTTAATGCCCCCCAGGAGACCATTGGCCTTCTTGGCCACAACGGCACAAGTGCTGGCTTATCGTCAACTTGTTGTCCACCAGGACTCCCAAGTCCTTCTCTGCAGAGCTGCTCTCCAGCAAGTCAGCCCCCAACCGGTACTGGTGTGGGAGGTTATTCCTTCCCAGGTGCAGGACCCTACACTTGCCTTTGTTGAACTTCATCAGGTTTCTCTCCACCCAACTCTCCAGCCTGTCCAGGTCTCACTGTATGGCAAAGTTACTTACGAGGATGTTACAGGAGACAGTGTAATCTCAGGAAACCAATATTGCTCTGCTGTATTCCAAAGTTATTAACTGATAACCAACACCCCCCCCTTTAAATTACTCTTCTTCTGTAGAATCCCTCCCTGTAATTCATTGTGTTTAGAGATCCTCTCATGGCAACACCTACTGGAAAGACAGTGATATTCCCTCCAATACTAGAAAAAAGTCAAATCTAAACCAGGGCCCTACAAATAAAACGTAGTGAAGCACTGTAGTAAGACCAAGAACGGTTTAAACAGCCAAGGTACTTCAAAGTGGTTTCAGATGCCCTGATAAAGGTGCTTCCCTAAGACCTATAAAGCACTGTACGTCAGCGCTTCTGGAAAGGCAAAACCCTTCCCCCCAAAACCGAGAGAAAATTGACTTTACCAGAAACAGCCATAGTATCACTGATCCATGCAATTGAAAATATCCAGTCCTTATGTCCATCCTAAAAGAAAAAAAGGTCAGATTTTTCTGTGCCATTATACTCTAGAGTAGTCTCAAAGCAGACAAGTATTCTTCACTCAGACTTTTAGTACAAACTTAGAAGGAGAGACCTACATTAAGAACATAGGAAATGTTCCTACATAGGAAAGATTCCAGTATCAAGCTGGAGCAGTTTATGTACCTAACAGTAATTTTAACTTTTTTTTTTTATTTTGATGTATATAAGTAATAGAGAGCAATTAGGTAATGGAAAACCAGGTGACTCTGACCACGGACAAACTGATCTCAATTAAGGACTTAGATTTTCCATTTTGAAAGCAGCATTCTTTACTTCTGTAAAGTAGCTACATACTTCTATTTCCTCACATGTAAATCCCAACTGCAAAAAGTAACCAAAACCTTACGTTTACAATATATGACCTACACATTAATTCTTCAAGACTATTACTTAAAGAATCTTTTCTTTAGCAGGTGAGAGATATATAGGAAAACAAAAGACCATAAGGCTCTAGTTCTGTTTGAAAAGCTGTGAAGTCACAGCAGGAGGTAAATGAGTATCAAGTCATACAAATCTTCAGAGTCAAGCCCTTCTGCAGCTGGTTATCTGCTACTGCAGAAACTGTGACCTGACCTCTGCTGTTGCAGTTAACGCCTATGCAGAATCCTGAATCAAAAAGGAGAAAGGAGAGACGAATGCTTACAGGACACCACTACACTCATTTCAGCCCTTTTACTTTTTTAAGACTGGTTATTTTAAAAAGGTCTCATGATGTTTCAGAAATACAAGCAGTTTCAGAGTCCATCAAACTGCCCTAAGTTCTGCCTCTGGAACAACATATACATAAACTGCACTGAAGCAGGGGAAAATCTGACCTTGTATCGTCTTTTCAATTTCTCAAAAGAGCTTTTTCACTAAAACCAGTTTCAGAGGTCATCACCACAACTAGACTTTAACCATTTAGGATTTTGTTACATTTTCTCTGCTTAAAAGTAATCTGAAGTAGACCTGAATGAGGGTGAGGAAGAAAAAATCTGACTCAGAACCCTGAGAATTCTTCTCACATGTTTGTGTACTCGCTCATATTTAAAATACCTTGTCAAAAAGACAACTGAATCGGGAATGTTTTCAAGCTTTCAGAAATTAACTCTCCACTTCAAGACTCCCAAATCTTAACCTTGCTCTGACCTTAGGCAATTCAATGTAGTAACTCTTGTAAGTGACAGAATAAACCTTCCCCGAATGCTCCACTTACATCTCCCACACAGACAGGATCGAGTGTAGGCAGACGATAAATTGCGAGACTGTTGGGGTTGTCTCCACCTGTGGCCAGAAGGGTCCTTGAGGGGTTGAGCTCAATGGCATGAATACCACATCCCTGCTGGTTCACCATGCCGGGTTCACGATCTTTCAGAATAGGAATCTTGGTAATTTGACCAGTCTGGACATCTACTACAAATAACTGGGGAAAAAAACAAAAACAGGAGACGTTAAGTCATCATCAAATGGATAGAAAAACAAGATGGTCAAATATCTGCCCTATTTTGAATAAACATTCTTTTCAAGTTGGAATCAACAAATGCTGCAAGCATGGCTGAAAAATGCACAAGTTCCTCCTCACAACAAGTAAACTAACTTAATTAGTGGGCTTTATTTCAGTCATCCTATTTGGTTTTCACATCAATAGAAGAGAGAGGAGACAAATTTGTCATAGTGGGTTTCCCATTGAACAAAACCCTTAAATCTAAAACTCGTTTTCCTGTTCAATACTGTGAAAAAACAACATTGTTTTCCAGTTTCCCTGTACAACAGTGAGAAAGAGAATCACGTCAAAGCAGCCAGTAAACCCCACGGGCCTTAGATCAAGTCTCCTGTCTCCCAGGTAAGATACTTACTGTGATGTTTTTGGTTTTGGTGAACTGACACTTTATGCATTTATATAATTGGAGTTTATTTTCTGGTGATACACTGAGAATATTAACTAAATATAGTACTGCTAGTGCAAATGTCCAAAAAAAGATGTCTAGCTACATACCCCATCCTGCAAAAAGAGTAGAAGTTGGAACTCTGTGTCATGCCCCCTTGGCAGAAAACTCAGTTATAAAGCCTCGTTACTCTTCAGACAGACATCATTATATCCAAAGTTATGTGAATTGAAACATATACAACCATAGGGCTACAATCTAAACCAGAACAAAGATTTACATTGCCTGCCAAAGCTCACTCCCATTTGGGAGGCTCCCATGCTGGATCATTTCACAGATGTTTGGAGTGCAGCTGCACTAACAGTCAAACAACATAAAGGGACAAACCCCCATGAGAGAACAGGAGTGAGAAGCAGGGAAATGGAGGATCTGAAACTGACTTGGCACTAAGGAAGGTGATATAGCCTAAGCTTAACAGCCTAAGATTATAATTACATTTCACCACCACCACCTTCCCCCTTAAGTTTGTTCCTTCTGTAACCAAAGAACATTGTCTCAAAGCCTCTGGAAGAGAATTGGAGAGAGAAGACAACAACAAAAAACCCAAGAAAACTCAATGCAATTAAGGAAATTTTTCTGACATCCTTTGTCAGGCATTTCTAGAAGGACATAAGAAGAATCTAGAGGTTCTCAGAGAGGAGTTATATGTACAAGTTGGTTTTGGTGAACTCTCAGGCTATAGATCTGTTCATTAATAAGTATTCAAAAAAACCCAAGAAAATTTAGCAGCATATCTATTATTCTTGAGTACTGAACTAGTAGAACATTAATGTCAAATCAAAAAAATCAAATCAAAAAAGTATGGTATGCTAAACTAATTTTGCAGAGAAAGCTGAAATCCATGAATCACTATTTGTGTGCTGTGTCTAGAATTATGCACCATCTTCAGCCTGCAACTGATCTTCCTTGGCAGGCCGCAGTCTTGCACAAAGAGTTAACTTCCCACAGGGACCAAATTTTCATGTTTAGGTCTTCATTTTGAGTGCTGGTCTGGAGTCAGGCAAGAGCTGAAGCACAGCTGAATAGGATGGAAGCCTTTCTCACTTCTCCCAACCCTTAAAATTCAGTTCACTGCCTGAGATGGTGGGTAAAAACATGATGCACCAACAGCCCCTTGGTCCTAACCATGTCCCTGAAAATTAACACCCGCACTGTAGTATCAGAACCAGTAATTCCCTTTCCTCTCATCCTCCCTTGTCCTTCCCCTGTGAGTGCATATCCTCTTTTCCTCCTCAGTATTACCTTCCAGCAGAAAGGCCCAATTCCCTCCCCTATCATCCTTCAACTACTGAAAAACCCCCCCCACAAAATCAAAAGTTAAGTACCTAAGATTAAGGCTTGCCAGTGTCATCTGCAGGCCCTAAAGCAGGTGCTAACTCAGAAAACACATCCACACCTCAGGATGTCCAGAGTCAGGAAAATCATGCTTCAGCTGGAAGAGGTTCACACTTTGAAGAGCATTTCAACAGGTAGGAGGACTGAAATGGAAAACCCTTCACATTCTTTAGTCCGACACCACTGTCATACATCTGTGATTGATACTAGGTTAATAAAGACTCACTCTAATGCAAAATCCCTTTAGCTAAACTCCAAATTAGTTGGGCTGAAAAGATTAAGAATTTGGAAACACAATGCTGAAACATCGGACCGTGACATTTCTGCCCTGGATCTCCAACCTCAACATCTTTTTCCTGTAACAAGTTTCCAAATTAAGATATTCTCAGAAGCAGCAATGGGACATATTTCTTGCAGTGCTTTCATCTGCTCATAGCCCACTCTTATCCATCATCAGCCTTTGAATTGCTTTGTCATTTCCTCACTTTTCTCCACCCATTGCACAGTATTACTGTAACCAGAGCAGCGACGGCTCTTTAGGCCAAGAAACTTGGCACAGATAAGGGACTGGCTTTGTAGTTTCAGCTGTGAAGTTCTAATCAGTAACTTTTCTCCTTTGCTTGGTAAGGAACCTGGCACACTGTGGGTACTTTAAAACCAGCCACCACCTCCCTAGCATAAAATCAGCAAGCACTGTCTGGGTATGCTGGGACTCCTGCATCACCTGGGGCAGGACAGGAAGCCAGAAGATGACACTTGCAAGCTGCACCACTGATTGCCAAGGAATCTTCACTGTAAATCCAGCAAACAGAAGCCAGAAGCTTAGACACTTCTAAAGCCAAAAAGGGAGAAATGTTAAGAAACAAGACAGGCACCCAGCTAAGAATGCAGAAAATCTGAATACCATTTTAAGAGTTTTAAAGACACTATAGTAAATAAAATACAAAATAGGTGACTGCTTTTAAACAAGTGCAGCCAAAAACCTGTACCTGCTTTGGCAGGGGTGTTGGACCTCCAGAGGTCCCTTCCAACCCCATATCATTCTGTGATCCTGTGAAAACTGCAGCTAAAATGACATAAACCCAGAGAAAAAACAGAAATTGGCCAGCTTCTTCCAGGCAAACCGGTACCTTCACCACAGCTTCAAATAATTCCAAAGCAGCCTGGCCTCTGAGAATCTTGACAAAGTCCTGATAGCTGAAGTATAGATTTATTTTTTTCTTTACCTTAAGCAGGAATAAGAACTTCTTTTCCAGCTACTCATTATACAGAAACTACAAACCAGACACAAGAACTTTTCCTGGATGTAGTAAAGTCCCACCAACCTCCAAACAGTGAACTGTGCAGATTTGTCCATTGATTTTAAGCTTTGCACATAATTTGGTTCTCCTGCTAGTAAAATGAATGAACGTCAGACATCAGCATGCCAAGTACCTTGACATCCAGGATTTACCAAGCCAGGATTGCTTTGGCCAGCTGCCAGAAGTCCAAGGACCACGCTGTACCCGTGAGAAAGGGAGCAGGCTCGGCTATCGTGTTCTCTGCAGGACAACCTTGTTCTAACAACAGCGCATGCTGGATGACATGACAGAAAGAAATCCATCTTCCCTTTTTTTTATTATTTTTTTTTTACCCCCCTACCCCCTTAAAGCAATTCAGATGTACAGCTTGCAACAGCGTTATCACTCCAGGATCAAGGCAGACAGGCATGGCTAGGTACTAGTTGTCACAGCCGAGAATCTTTCTGATCTGGCCCGGCTTCTCATACCCTATGAAGTAACTAGCTACACGCTTATTTTTCTTTTCGTTTGCAGAAGTGGTGAGAAGTCATTTGGCAAATGGCTTCCATGCAATTACTACGTGGTGGTCCCCTTTTCAAATTGCTCAGGATCAAGGTAATCAAGAAACTGCCCCACTCCATGGATTGAAATACTTCATTAATCTACTTGCCGAGAGTAAAGGCTGTGGCAGGGAATCAAGTATCTGGGGACCAGAGTCTGAACTGCAAAATCCATCCCTCTCTTGTACACAATAGTGAGAGCAGAACGCCTTGCCAGGCTTTTCCGTCTAGTCCACTTCCATTTTTTCTGCCTTTCAGAGACAACAGTTAATGGGGAAAAAAAAAAAAAAACCAAAACAAAACAGCCGGAGTTATCAATTCATTAAATGTAAGTGCCCTTCTCATGCATCGTTAACTGAAAGCACTGACTTTCTACAGCAGGATTAAAGAACAGGCCTACGAAATGCCATTTCAAGGTGGTACGTAGACTCTCTCCTGTCCCCTGCTGCCACCCCTGCACATGGAACAGCAGATGGAACAGGGAGCACTACCTTCTAGTTGACCGTACAAATCAATCAGAACAAAGGGTGCCACCCTGAGCCACAGCAGGTTTTCATTACACAAGCAAGACAGACATAGATTTACAAGGCGCAAAGGACATGCAGGAAAGACTGCTTATCCTTCCCGTAAGAAGTGCTCATGATAGGCTCTGCACCCCAGCTTTTCACATATTGCTCTCAGAAATCACAGGCACATTCCTGCCATTCATCCTAACATTTGAAAGAAGCCCAAGATAAACACATCACCTTGCTAAAAATAGAGTCACTAAGAGAGAATCCATCGCACTGAAGTTTCACAACTGGCTTAAACCAATCTTTGAGAATCCTCGTGCTTCTTCCTCACCCACCCAAACAGTCTCACCGCCCTTGTGACAGCAACCAGTGCTCGGGTGGCTGCAAGGTCTGCTGGATCATGTCTCTGCCTTTTGGTGAACAGTAACCCCAGGAGAAAGCCTGTCCGGGCACAAAAAGCAAGCTGAGCCAGCTGACTCCCCAGCCATGCACACATCGGTGCCAGCAAGAACCAGCAGGTGGGAACATCCCGTTCTGCAACAGCACAACTCCAGACCAGATGAAGCTGGTCACAAAAATTTCACCCTCAGCCAAGCTGGAAAATCACCTCATTGTTCTCCTTCAAATTTGTTTCTGGGTAACGAAACAACAAAAGCAGGACAGCGCTTACAGTGTCATCACACCAATACCATTGCTGCTCACACCAAAAAGCACTGTTCGATTTTTCCCAGTCCTCAGTCTTGTCTTTTATTCCAATTGTAAACATCACTTTTTTCTAGGTTCATAAAACATTTGGCACGAGGTTCTTCCATTCTACTATATGCCAAGCCCCAGAGAAACGTGGGCTATTCAAAGGCTAGGCTACCAAACTGTTATGTCTACTCTCCTGTGGAGGTCAGGACATGCCCTAATCTTAGCACAACTACTCACAGGCTGTGCGGTACAGGTGACGCAGGTGCGTAACAGCCTCACACGTCCTCCTTGAAAAGATCCAAAGAGAAACAATCCAGAATATACAGAAACCACTTGAGAAGTGAGCAGTGGTAAAAGCAGCCAGCAAGTTGACTGACTCTGAATTCATATTTCCAGAGACAAGACCGTGCAATCAGGCACTCCACTTTGCTATGTAACTCTGAAGCACTACCAGCTAACGGGCACACAATTAATGCCATTGTGTTTGTTGACTGCCAAAATCATATTTGTCAGTTTTCATTTGTCTCTTGCCCTCCCTGCTTAATTTCAGGAGGCTGGCAGAGAGTTAACACATGTCGACAGATGGCAAAGGATGGAGAAGCAAGAGACTTCGCCTGTGAAAGGTCATCTCCACCACCCATATCATACCTGGCAGAGAAACTACCAGACCCTGAAGACAGACATGGGTATCACATGCAGTTGACAGAAATACACTTGAGACAAGACACAACACCTGGCTATTGTCGTGATTTGGGCTGGGCTGGCCACTAAACTAGAGAGATGTTCTCTTTAACCTCTCTCTTCCAGGAAGGGAGAGAGAAGGTGACTAATGTCTTCTTGGAATGTTTTAAAAAAAAACAGACTTTCTGCTTAGGGATTTTAATACTGCATTGCACAGTGCATAAGCCTGGCTCTTCGGTTAGTACAGCACAGTAACAAATAACCCAGCAGAATACAAGTGTATTTAGAGGGGAATGTAGGCTTTAAGAAAGTAAGTGAATTAATTTGCACTTTTCTTCAATTTTATTAGAAGCCAGTCTGGCTTGGAAAGAAATGGTGGAGGAGAGAAAGAACCTCCTACCGGAGGCAGAAAATGTGCAGCAGCCAAACAACAATTTAATTTAAGTCAGCCCAGACTTGCAGAAAAAGGTAAAGATGGGGAGGCTGGAACAGTGACTGTGGGTTTTAGAAGAAGCCTGTGGGTGGTTCCCCCCCACTAATGTTGGAGGGGGGGGAACATTTCCAACATTTCCACTAATGTTGGAAAGAAAATAAGTGCTAAATTAAGTGCAACAAAACTTTGGGCTATTTGATATCATGTGTGAGCAGCTTCTCTCTTGCATATCTTCATTAAAAACTAAGAAGTAGGAGACAAATTTCATTTTGCTTTTTTCATATTAAACACAGAAGCACAGCCTGGATGACTTTATTCCTGGTCTTAGATTTGAATTCTGTGTGGAGGTGTTGTGGAATACCCTGTTGGTCAGTTCGGGGTCACCTGCCCTGCCTGCTCCTGTGCTCTTCTGCTTCCAGCCCTCCACGTTGTTACCTAACAAAGTGATCTGCCCTTGGTTGTTATAGCAATAAATATAAGCAAGAGCCTCTCAGCATACCAGTCTTTAGCATTAACTATAAACATCAGATGTTATCACTCTGAAAGAGGACACTGTCTGACAAAATACATCATTAGTTTCAGAAACTGCAGTTAGTTAGAAGAGGCTTAACTGAAAAGTAAAATCACTTCTGAAAAGAAAATTAATTCTGTTCTGCCTCAAACCAGGACAGCTATTTACACACAAACCACTGAAAAAAGGTGAACCCAAGTGCCAGTAACAGGCATCAGAGGTTTATTTACACTGAGTTTTGGTCAGTGTTCAGTGGACTTTGAATAGAGTCACAAACTGCAGGAGAATGACTCCTCATTCCCTCCTTGTGATTAGAAATGAGCGTTTTTCCTGATTTTTCATTACATGTGCAAAGCCAGACGAAATGTTAAATTGCAAAGCAAGTGGAAATCAGTTACCCCATAAAGAGTTCACATTCAAGGATGGAAGAGTAACTGTGCATTGTATTCCCAGCCAGGACTACAAGACTAGGTTATAATTGTTTGAGATGCACAGAACAGACATGGGATCTCTTGAACAAATTAAAAGTCTCTAAGAAGAAACAAGAGCCGGGGATTTACAGCAGGGCAAAAAAGGAATCAGCTAGGGTTCCAAAACCAACCCACTCCTGCCTTGGAAAAGCCACCTGAGAAAACAGAAGAGAGGAATCTGTAAGGAAGATTTTAAACACAAATACATCTATCAGGCCTGCCGAAGGTGGGGGGAAAAAAAAAAAGCAAACAAAAATATTAGCTTCTAGGCAATTATATTCTCAACCAATTAGAAACTAGTAAGCTTTTTGTATTTAGGGAATGATTTACAGCTCTTGTCTTTTTTCATCCTTAACTTCATGACTAGCAAAAGAATTATGTCGCAAACACATACACAGAACTAGGGGAACAAAAGAAGCTGCAAAACGATTGCTGGAACTTCTTTTTGGAAGCTGCTTTGCTGTTCATCCTTGTTAAAGGAGAAGCTGCTGCCTGAGCGTTACCACACCACTCACACACCACCTGTGTCTGGTCACTGCTCGCACCAGGGTCCCTTCGTGCAGTGGGCACCTCCAGCCACCCAACGGGCACCCCTTTCCACTCCTCACAAACACGCTCTCGGGCGTGCTCCCTCCTCATTCAGGCTTCACCTTAAGTTTCCCGTGGCAGAGTCTCAGGTGTCGGATTTTATAAAAATAAGTAATTTAATTGAAAGGTACAGCAGCAGGGTCAGCCTGGGCTGGGTACCTGCAGAGAGGGAGGTAGAACAAAGAAACCCCTGGGCAACGATACCTTTACGATCTTTCCACCTGCCCCTCACACGTTGTTCACATCTCCTTCAGTCTAATGGTGATTTTTGGTCTGGGGTCTTTTAACACCTTATTGGATTGTTGTTTTTTTTTTTTTTTCCTGTGCCCAGGCAGGTAGCCAGCCAGCGACTGCTCATATCTTGTTGATGTGCAGTCTCTGCTGAGGGTTCTCGCCTCCTTATCTTCTGGTTTACACTCCTTGTACACCTGCACTCGCTGGCAGAACACAGGGAACTGAAAAGTCCCAGGCTGAGGGAAAACACCACTAAAACATCAGGGTGTTATCAACATTTTTCTTATACTAAAAGGCTAAACACAGCACTGTACCAGCTGCCAGGAAAATTGCTAAGAAAATTAACTGTGTTGCAGCCTAAAGGCTTCAGCAAACATAGCCACTCATGCTAAGTAAAGCTAGACAAACAGCATAAATCACACCATATTATCAACCTAAGTAATTTATTCTGATTAAAACTTACTTATTTAAGATAGATAACTAGTATCTCTAAACAGCCGTTTCCAGTTACAGTAAAAAAAAAAAAAAAGAAGAAAATTACAGCAGTCTTATGTTGCCATAAGCTTGTCTCCTACATAATTCTCAAAGTTTGTCTAAGAAGCCTGAACAGAAGACACTGATTACAGACAGTATCTTCTTCTGAGACTTCACGGTATCAGCCTTTGGTAATTTAGATGTCATGGTGACACACCCTTAATGTCTGCACCTCTCAAGAGATTTTGCCCGCTCATTCATTTGAACTTGAAAAAAATTAAGAAGTCCACTGCATACAAGATACACTTGAATGCTTGTACAGGTTCCATAATCTACATCTATCAGGAAAAACATGCACCTCCAAGAAACCCAAGTATTTGACTTACAGCTAGCCAACTGTGACCACCAGGATCTACTGGAGAATAATGAAGTTATTTCACACACACAATCACAGCAGGGATAATTTTAAGGATAAAAAGTTACCCCAAATAATTAAACACATTGTAATTCTCATTAAAAATGAGCAATTGAGAGAGAACTCCATATTCTCTCCAGTGCTTATAGTGACTAGTACTGTCAAGTGATTAAACCCAAACCTACTCCTCTATGACAGGACCGTATTTTTGTTTTGTTATTAAAAATAGTGAATCCTTCTGACACAGCATAGCCAAGGGCAATTTATAAATTAAATGCTAAAAGCTCCCAGTGCCACATTCAAGCTTTGATTAAAACAACTGCTATGGTTTATATTTTTCTGTTGCATTAACTTTAATTATGTGCAACTCCAATGCAGTAAACACCATTGAAGTCAGCCAGGTTGTTTTAGATTCACTCCCAACTTAAACACCACAACTCCAGCACATGAGAATCGCAAAAGGATTCTTCTTTATTAGGTTGCTTACTCATGAGATGAGAAAAAAAATAATCTCATAATTAGAGTTTAGAGTTTAACACTCTACTTGTTGAAATGTGAGCACAAAGCGACCAAGCTAAAGCTATTACAGTATTCATAATTCATATACTACCTTTCACAATGCTGAAGTGACTTCTTTTGTAATCACTGTACTTTGCCTAATAAAAGATGAGGTCCATCTGTAACGTTAAGTCTAGCTGTGGAAACACAAACTTCACTGCAGTGCATGCAGTGGGAACAACAATGTGGTTGAGTCCCCTCTTCAGTTCCATCATTGTTTGGTCCCAAATAATTTTCCGCAAGGTTGTGTTAACAACGCACTTGCCCATTTATCTTCGCTTGCAGTAGCACTGGAACTACACTAGTTACAGAACACAGCAAAATTGTTGCAGCTCTATAAAACACGCAGTCATCTTGCTAGAGTAAGCATGATTTTAGAGAGCTTGTGCTTCAGCAGGAGTTTGACTCCTGTAAGCTGTTCCACAAACAGCAGCGGCTGCCGACCGGCCAAGATGATTAACACACGTGGAGAAAGAAGGCTGAGAGATTCTATTTCAGGCTTATTCCTGCTAAAAGATTGTTTTGTTTACACAGCTAGGCCTTGCTTCTTAAAAGCTACTGTATGAAAGCCTCCCACCGTGTAACTACGAGTAACAAGAGACATCTGAAATGAAAAAAAATACCACCATCCCTTGCAGGTGAGACCACTGAGCAAAGAAATCTGGAGATGAAGAAACAATTGCAACAACTGATATACTTTAAGAGCTGCTTGATCCATACATTCCTTACAATACTCAATCCATTTCTGTGGCACTAACCAACCTGCCGAGAACAAACCTGGGATTTTGCACTAATTCAATCAGAACTTCATTGGCTGAGGTTGCAATTTCATGTATGAAATTGGGCTGCTAACTCCATCAGAGAGAGTATTACCTAAGAAATACGCTCTCCTGCATTTACAAATCACATAGGGCATAATTATAACGTTCCCTTCTAATGTTTCAAATCCAAAGCATCACTTTAAGAGTCTGAAGAGGTTTCAGTTTTTGCTGAAGCATATAAAGGCACATCAACAAAAGAATTTGTCTGAACACTGAAAACATATTTAGAGTGAAAAATCACAAAGCAAACAAGCAAAAGATAACCCTGAAGATCTGAAATACATTTTTTAAACTTAGCATACTTCTAGCTATTTGGACGAATATCTGGAGTTTGACCACAGTTTTTAGTTTTATAGCAAGTTTTGAAAATCATCAGCACGGAACTATACATAAAACCAAACCCTGTAAGCCTGAGCGAGCTGAAAAGAGTCTTACTACCCACTTCTGCTGGACACATTAGCTACCATTTAGCGTCACTAACTACCCACTTGCAGGACAAGATGAAAGATCCAGCCCCATTGTTGCTCTTCACTCCCCAAAGAGAGGTAAAGTACTCTGTGCAGATTAGACAGATGCTGCATCCAGGTACAGGCCTGGAGTTCAGGTTTGCAGCCAACTGCACAGCACCTTTTCGGACAAGAACAGACCATCGTTAAGCATTACCTTCACTCAAAACTAACTGTGTGCAATTTTGAGTCTGGTCTTAATTACTTCCTGGCATTTTCCTTGGCAGTCTACACACTTAGATTACAGTAAGCGTCATTTGGCAGTGGAGTAATGCACAGAGGGAAAGGAAACAGGGAGGTGGCACTTACCGTGTTGCACTTTGTCCCACACACCACTTGCCGGTGGTTCAGCCACTGGGAAGCAAACACTTTATTAAGGGTTCCGAGGTGAAATTCTCTCTCCTTTAGGAGGCTGGGAAGCTGCTGGGCTGCGTATCCGTGCAACAAGTGGTGATAGCTGGACTCATTCTGCATCCTGACCTCTCTACCTTTCAGGTAGTACACCAGAGACCTCTTCACTGGGGGGAGTCTTTTCCTTTTGTGAACCGAGTGATCCCACCCATACTGTGAAAAATAAACACAGAAATTAGATAAAGCAATGAAAAAAACACCCAAAACCTTCTATATTCACTTTTCTATACTCAAAGACATTCCCAGCAAAATACGGAAGCCTTCCAAACTACCCATGGAACACCATACGCGAAGACTAACTCAGAAATACTTACACATCCTTCAGGAACATAAAATTAAACATAAATATTTGCTAGAGAAGTAACACTGCGACGGTACTGAAACTACTCCACTCCCCTCGGGCACCCTTGAGGCACCAGAAGCTCAGAGGAACGAGGAGGAGCCGAGCAGGGCTGTCAATGTAGGAGGGCAGCCCCGGCAGCCCCCGGCCCCAAGCTCGGCGGGGTTGTGGGGAGGGGGACAAGGACACCCCTCCCGGTACCGACCGTGCCGTCTATCGGCCTCTTCCGTCCCGACCCGGGGCGGCCCGGCAGCATGGCTCAGCCCGGGGGGCGGCGGAGACCCGGCGGTTACCGGTCGAACGGCCGAACCAAACGAGGGCAGCGCCGGGCGGGGCGGCTCGTCTACTGTATCGCACCGAGACACTCCCCCCTACTGGGGCCGGGTCAACTCCCCCTCCCGTCC
>JAHREE010000472.1:324328-399154 GCA_033628505.1 Tringa tobata | reverse complement strand
CCTACGGGGGGGGGGGGTGGAAGGGGGCACGTAGCCGGCCGGTCCCCGGGCCCTCCCCTCCCTTCCCGCCGCCTGCAAACTTCGCCGCCGCTTCTTCTCGTCCGGGGCGAGGGACCCTCGGTGCCTCCGTAGTGATTCAGCAGATGTGAAGCTCTTGGCCTCCCGGGGGGTGGGATGGGATGGGATGGGGGGCGGTTTGCAGGTTGAAGGTCCCGTTTAATGGCGATGGAAACCCAAAGGGTGAGCTCTGAGGGACACGGCCCTGTCCCTCTGTCCGGGTCTGGGCGCGGGGAGCAGAGGGAGGTCGAGCGACACTCCCTTCCCTGGTTTCCGGCAGTTTCGGGGACTGCCTGAGTCAAGGGAATACCTTTCTGCTTAACAAGCCCTGGTGAATGTGCCCTCTGAGCGCTGCTTGCCGTTGGAGTCTGAGCAGGCGGTAAGCGCCCCTGGTATTTGGAAATAAGTTCCTCCCCACGGTAGCTGAATCTTCTGTGAAGAACCGAAAGGACCGCTTTTGTTTGGGAGGGTGCCTGTGTGGGTTTTTGTCAAGCCTGCCTTCAGGTAATTTGTTAATTTCTGGCTCTTGTGAAAGCCATAGTATACTCATCTTCCCTGTGCCACTTGTAACTTTAGTTTTCTACTGTATTCATTCTTAGCATCTACTTGTCGGCTGAAGAGCCAAAGTCTAGTTTACTTCATGGATCGTAGCTCTCCACAGCTCTGTTTATGCTCATTAGCTATTTCTGGATCTCTTCCATTTAGCGTTTCTGCTTTCGAATGGGGAAGACGATCATGTCTTTCTCTGCATTTGAGATGCTGGCATTCCATGGATATATACACTGGTGTAGAAATACTTAAGTTTTACAGTTTCTAACTTCCTGATAATGCCTTGTGTTCTGTTTAGCTCAGTGCTCGTTGGAAATAAAACATTTTAATACTTTTATGAACCTACCTAGTATCATTTGAGAACTGTCTTCTTGAGTTTTGATAGCTCAAAGCCTGTCATTTTAAAGGGAAAGATAGGATTGCTTTTAATTAGTAAAAGAAATGACAATAGATGGAAATGAGTAATGGCCTTATCAAGTGTTTTTATTCCCCACATCATTAAAAAATTCCAAACAAGTAAAAAAAAATAAAAAAGTAGTCTTACAGAAGTCTTATGACGTTGGTGCTGTCTCATGAGAATAGAGATAAGCAGATGGACTCTGGCACTTGGCCGTGCAGCTGCCATCCTGGACTGAGTGAAAATTGATTCATGTTGAATTTAAGCACTTTGAGGTGAATATTGCTAAATGACAAGTGAATGTTGCCAAATCAAGGAACAACAGAGCTGTGACTTGGTGATCTAACTTCAGTGTTACTGATAGAGGCACATTGCATCCTGTTACGGGGTTAAGAGGCTTTTGTGGGAGCTTGGTGAGGGGAATCTTACTCCAACTGGGATCTAGAGTGTTAAGGAAAAAGAGGGATAGGAGGTACTTCAGTTAGCCAGACCTCTTCCTCACCTTCCTTCCCATACCACCCTTGGAGCATGGGACTTTCTGCCCCTCCAGAAGCACTCCTGCAACTGCCAGCTTCCTAGGGCTGACCCTGCATACCTGGCGTCTTGGAGGCTCTGCAACAGCATTTTTTGGGGAAGAGGGTACAAACTTTTTTGGCCACCTCCTCTCCTTTTCTTAGTATGGAACAGAGCTATGTGTAGCACTGTACGAGCCACGGGGATGGAGTGGGGCTGAGTTGGTACGTGTGGTAGCAGCGTTGGACCGATTTATTCGAGGCCATGTGCAGGATGGTGTTATGTTGCAGTACCAGGATACTACAGCTACTTAATGATTTCTCTTTTCTGTAATTACAGAGCTGTGATTCAAAAGTGGCAGTGATGCTTTAGATCACCATTGCAATTGGGTGACTTGAAGCTTTTAGGCAAAGCTGTAAGTCCGAGTATAGGGGAAGAGAAAAATGCGTAGCCTGTAAATTTGGCTTTTTCGGGCTTGTGGTTTTAGTCTTAGAAACCAAACTGAAAGTGATTGCACTTTTCTTGTCTCACCAGCCGTATCTGGCCTGCAAGTTTGATAGTTCTTTTTCTTTCCCCGTGAGTGCAATGTGGAACAAAGGAGTCAGGGAAAAAGTTGCTTATACTAAGATCACACGCTCTGCGTAACTGTAAACTGAAACAAAGGTACCTGAGGCTTCAAAGGGAAAACCAAGGAAATCTCAGGTATAAGTGATTTAATAAATCTTAGTTTGTCTTTAATGAATTGAGCTACAGTTTTCAGAATATTTTAAGAGCATACTGATCCATATAGAGAATATACTGATCAGCTGAGAGACTTACTATATAGTTCTATGTTGGTGGACAGAAAAATCTTTGTGGTTAAAAATCATCAAAAACACCTGGAAGAGCTTGTCTCCATTGTTCACGTGGTGTTTTGCAGTGTCCAGTATTTGTTATTTGCTAGAGACAAAAAATCTCTAACAGAATAGGAGTCAGGTTTCTGGACCAATCCAGCAGATCACTTCATCTAATTCTGTCACACTGGCAGCCACAGCTGTTTTGGCTGGTCCTGGTGGCAAAAGTGCTATAATGCCACATAAGGCATCATACTACTCCTCCTCCTCCTTTTTAATTGTATAAGCTTATGGTTTCCTGTTGCTTCCACAAACTTTAAGGATTGATATTTAAGGAAATTCAATAGATTGTTAGTGTCCAGTCTCCTTATTGTAAGTTTTTGACACCAGCCTGTTTCTGTGTTTTACAGTTGGTGCTGGTTTGAACATTTTCGTAAATTGATGTATGAGAAATTTAGATTTACTTTTTAGACAGAACTTCTATACTGCCTTTTCTGGCATTTTGTTTCTAACATAATCATTCCCAGCCTTTTCAGTCATAAATTCCAGACCTTCACCTGTCATTTTAAAAAGATCTCCACCTAAAGGCTTTACTGTGTATTTAAAATTGATCAGTGCAACTCGGATCAATGTCAGTGTAAAGAAGGTCTAGTGGAGCTGCAATTGAAAAGCTCTGGAAGATGTTTTTGAAAACCATTGTTTGAAGAAAAGGCAAAGAAGGGTTGTTTACATCTTATAAATAGCTTTCTTGTTTGGAAAAGTAGGTCTTCTAGCATGTATCAAAGGTTATTTTTTCTTCCCTGTATTGTGTCTGCCTGCTCGAATAACTAGGAAGGCAATGCTATTGATCTTGCAGCATGTACCACTCTACAGTTGGTCATTGGGATTGCAGTTGATCGATAGAAGCTGGAGCTCACAGTTTTTCTGTGTTAACTACTGAGGTGGGTAATCCTCTGTGGTATGCAAGTGCATTGCTTAATGCTTTGACCCTCTGACTTGGTTTGAATAAGCCCATGTTCTATGTCCCTAATCACCCTTTGCAGTCAGTGTAGACTTGTATTGAGCTCTCCTAAGAGACAATGAGGACTGGAGTTTTTCCCTCTCTTAAATGATGAGATTTATTGCAATTTTTTGCTTGGATGGGGAACACGTTTTCCTAGATATTAGGAAATACTGGCTTTCCTGTGTTTGGGACATTTTGAAAGAACACCTTGTATGTCCTGACTTAGTTGTGTTTTGTTTGGTTGGTTTTTTTTCCTCTTTGAAAGGCTACAAGGTCTCTCAGAATCCTTTAAGCTTGGAAAGTCCTTGAAACACAGAAGCGTATCAAAGGGGGAACAGAATATCATTGCTCTGACTTAGGTTTAAATCTCCTTTTCTGGAAGGAAAGGCAGATTTGTTCAAAATACTGTGTTGCATTAGTAGTATTACAGTTTCTAACTACCTGACCGATTTCAAATGGAAATTCTGAACTTGTAATTTCTCAGCTGCGTCTTGTTTCAGGAACTCTTATACCAGAGGAACATTTTAAGTAGGGAAATCAGAAGAACACGAGTCCTATCCAAGACATAGTCAATTCTTCAGCTGCAAGGTGATACGAATATACTAAAGCTGATAAAGTATTGGTAATTGGTATCATGGAAACTAGTAATACAGAGGTGTGAGCTCCTAGATAGTCTGATCTATGTTACTGGAGATCAGCATTCATGATAGCTATCTACTGGATTATGTGAAAGATATTGAAGCCAGTTCCTTGTAGATAATTTTGTGCTTGCATCATTTGACATCTCTAGGCTAGCAGCGTAGGAATCTGTGACTGAAATGACTGGTGAAGTTTATTGTTTGAGTTTGGATTTCTCACGAGTATGCGGATTACCAATCGTGCTCTGTCAAGTATTAGCGCTGTGCTTAATCTGGACATAGAGATGTGCTTATGTGTTCAACTTGATTTGCCTCACTAGTCCTGAGCTCTAAAGTAAAACTAGATTCCAAGTTTATAAACAATCTGCAAAGGAATTGTCAAAGGTTATGTATTTCCTTTTCAGATACAGCAAAGCCACACCAGGATCCACCCTAATGACTAATACCATCATGTGGTGTCCTTGCACAGTAATGTATAATAATTTCAGATAGAAATATAGCAGGCACATGTAGTAGGGAAAGGGGTTTATATGAATAAAATCGCCATTAATCATCTGGAATAAAATTGTGTGTGGTGAAAAAGGATAGAAAAGCTTTTTGCTGCATACCCTCTGAGAAAAGAATGTGTTCTTCTTAATCTTTTAATTATTAGGTTACCACAAGCAGTTTGTTGCCAGTCGGTTTGATTTCTTGGTAGTAAAAAGCTGAAAGATTATTGAGTTCATTTTGTTTGCTGTGTTTGTTAGAGTATAAAAAGAAGGGACCTTATTGTGCTCTTTGAAAGTACCTTTAGACTGTTCATTGGGGAGAGGGGGAGTGGATGTATCCCCTGAGTCAGGTGTTAGTGGGAGTTTTGGTACTATGAAATAACTTTGCACTCAAGGGGTCTAATGAATCATAAAGATTTTTGGGGGCAGATTTCTATATTACATGCCTCCTTATAAACCTAGGTTTGTTATTAATCAAGCTGTAATTCTGTCAGTGGTCATTGATTGGCAGGACTCTGTACCAGCAGTTGCTTTTACAACTAAGCATGTAGCTATTTGAGGGTGTTGTCTTCTAGATATTATTCTGAGAAATAATTTAAAGAAAATCTTTAAGTAAGAAGATTCTGTATCAAGTTTTAATCAGCCAACTATCTGTATTAATCTGAAGATTTTAATTTGAAGAACTGTTAGACTTTGCAAGGTGGAGGGGGAGATGTTTGTCAGGACTCTTTCAGCTGATAAGGAGTCTCGTAGCCGCAGAAATGTGGAATGCAATTCCTTCAAGCCAGTGAACTGTCTGTGGAAGAACAATTGCTAGATTCTGGTTAGTGTCTTAGCAGAGGGCAATTTTCAAAATACCTGCAGTTACAGGCTTCCTTCTTGTTTGTAGAAGGGCATTTAATATGTGGTTTCTGTTGACTTACCTGGAAATCTTTTGATAGCTGGTAAAAAGCTCATAATTTGTTGCTAGATCACCGAATATCTGTGCTTAGTAGTGTAACTTCTTTGCAAAGAAAATGCAAGTAAAGATGGTTGAATTTTTCATAATTTGTATGGAAAGGGAAAGCTAGCATATTCAAGCGTGGACATAAATGTAATACTGTTACGTTCTGCAATGTCTTCTACGTGAAGATCTTTAACTGGAAAAACCTTAATAAATACAGCGTGACATGATAATATTCTTTTCATACCTGAGCTTCCATATTGCATATGTAAGTAGTATACAGTTCTGAAGGTCTACCTGTCTCTTTGGATATTCCATATGTATTACGATATTGGACTGATGAAGAAGTTTTGCCTTTTAACTCTATGCTTTCTCTCCCCTCTCCTAAGAAGACAAATGCTTGGAATACGCCAGTATTTAGTGCAGGGATCTAGCTATACTCTGGATAAATTGATTCTACCAAGTACTGCAGAGGTTTTCTCCCCCAGTTCGAAGGGAAAGAGAGAAGTTTTGTATCCATTTTACTACCAGCCGTCTGTAATATATATTTCTCCTGTAATTTGATGTTACTGCAGGAATGTAAATGTGATGCTCCTGTTCTGTCATCAGGCAGCTCTGGATTTATTTGCTGAAGTGAGCTGGATTGAATCAGACATGAGTTATAAAAGAGGCAAGCTGGGACTGATTCTCAGGTTACAGGAGAAAATCAGCTATCTCAGTGGAGGAATAGCCAACCTTCTTACTTCTTTAAAAAAAATTCTTACTGATTTGTCGCAGCAGTGGTGGTCCACTGAGATGGATCTCTGTACTGTTAGCAGTCCCGTATTATTGCCAGTCTGTTGGACACTTGGAGAGGAAAAGCTGTGGGTATGACTGTTGGATGGTCACGGGGCAATCTCATCCGGCAACCTACTCTGGTCTCGTTATAAAATAGAAGTAAGGCTAAATTGCTGAAGCTGAGTCAGATCTGTCAAAATGTCCTGAGGAAATTAAGCTAATGTGTCTCTGAAGGCTGCTTTTTTGCACATAAAATGAGCTGTTTCTGTTTAGTTATTCATTGCTTTAAGTGTTTCGGGGGTTGCACGCATTACTGTAGTTGCTGAAGAAATTTTTAATATGTAGCAAAAAAAAGTTTATACCACTGAGCAAGACTGGAGATACAGTGTATAAGAAAATTGCAGACTTAAATGAATTTTAAGTAGCAATTTAGAAATAAAGTTTGGACTAAATCCAATTCTGTAGTATCAATCCAGAAGAAAGTCCTTAAGCCTTTTAATAGTAAGATGAGAAGCTGGATATGAGTGATTTGATAGGGAAAACTGGGGGTCAAAGATAGCGATCCAAACTTGAGAGAATGCAGTGAGATTCTTGGGATAGCTCTGGATTTGGGATTCAGGAAATACAAGTTCTGTTGTGGCTTTGTTGCTGGCTGAGCTGGATGGCTGGGAGCAAACAGCTTCAGCTTTGTGCCTTGTTCCCCCCACCTGCAAAAGAAGGATATTTTTACTGCTGTTTGAGTGACTTGACATCTATTTTGAAGTCTCATGCAAGAATTAGGTGGTTCTGAGGGTATAAGGGAATTTTGGCAAAACTACTTTTCGCTCAGGGCAAAGGTAATAAATGAAGAATGTGTGTGTGTGTAAGGGTGTTCCGCTCCTGGCTGTATGAATATCCCGTAGCCTTCTAGATTTCATCTGAAAGCAGTGTCTTTTTGTGGCTATGGTTTCTTTTCCATTCTACTTGAGCATGAAACTCAAGTTCAATCTCCATATGCTGTTACCGTTGGGAGGCTTTTATTTGTGTGTGTGCGTGTCTGTCACTCCCAATACCTTTCAGGTTTCTGGATTTTGCTCTGTACAGTTATGATAGAAAGATCATTTGGTGTTTGTAGTGAAGTGCAAGCTTCCAGTCTACATTAGTCCTTAAGCTTATGTGCTCCAAACAGTAACTAAAGTGTAGGGTTGCAGTGCTGGGAGCGCAAATTGAATTCTTGTCTTACACAGAGAGAAAGCAGACCTTTTCAGCTTTTTTTTTTTTTTAAGTGAGGAAGTGTAAATCTTGGAACTCATTTCATGTGGAAACAGTTGGAATTAAGGTAAGTGGGTGCAGGGGTTGTGTTACGATGCTTAGGGATCTACTGAGTCTGCTGGCTGAATGTAGCTGGTGACCACTGCACAGCAGGGAGGGAGGAATGACACCTGCGACACGGAGAGGCTTTTTGAAGCAGTATGCAAAGGTGAGTGTAGCAACTGGAGCATCCTTGAAAGTCGTGCCTTGAGGCTTGGGTAGTTGCTCTGCTTTCGTTCTTAGGGGGTGAGGATTATCTGCCTGTTTGTGCATCTTCACTGCTAGTAACCTCAGCTGTGGCAGTTGCACAAGTAGAAGGAACCTTGTTTAACAAATGTACTGACTTGTGGCTTGCATTCCCAAACTTTTCAGTCCATTGTTGGAAGAGGTTGGACCATATTTCTACTTAAGCAGTCCAAAAGAGTCGCCTTTACTGTTTGAAGATTCTAAAATCAGGAGATGGCAAGGAAGATGTTTCTGCTCAGAACTGGAGAGTGCTGCCCTTAGGTGATGTAGGCCACTGAAGTTTTCTGATACAGAACACAGCAAGCAGCTCTTCTACTTACCGTATTCTGTTTCTGTAATATATCTGCTATAGCTGAGGGCAACTTCAATTTGACTGCACAAAGATAAATTTTGACTTTCCTACAGTAGACGAGCTAGCTCAGGACAACATTACTTCCTGAGTTCCCAATGAGTTCAGTTCCAGAAATGTACATGGTGTGGGTACCACCGCTTTGCTGAGAGCCTGTTCAGGTGTCTGCTGCTGTTTTCACATGTCAGAGTTTTATTGGTTTGTTGTTTTTTTTTTTTTTCTTTTGGTAGTATGTAATGATGCTTCTGTTTCTGTGCGGGTTTTAAAGAGCAGAACTTAAATCTTTGCTACTAACTCTGGTCTTCTCTAAAGTTAGCAAGCCTTTTCAAGAAATAATTAAGGTGTAAGTATTCACTTTAAAACCATTTCCTGCTTGCTCTGTATGGTCCGTTATTTGCCAGTTCCATGTTTAATTAAAATGAGTGGAACTTGCTCATTTAAAATATGACTTCTGGTAGTGGAATTTAATTCACTGTTGACTACCAATGGAATTTCTCATCTACGTCATCTTTCATGCAGTTATTCAGTCCTGTTTAGACTGGGTGGAAAAAATTAAAGCAGGCTTAACTGATACTATATCTGGAGATGAAACAGGATTAATTCTTATTTAGGGGTTACTGCAATGGAACTGTATTTTTATTAGCTTGATTCACTTCTTTATTATTTGAGTTTGACTCCTTTGTGCTCTTGAGTTAGGGAAAGTGTGTCCCTGCTGAGACCTCAGCTCAGTGAACATATGAAAGTAGCTGAATTGAGCATTCACCTCGAACAGTGATGAGGGGGTTGTTTTTGTTTTTTTTTCCTTTTCTGTAAGTTTTGTCCATCAGTGCAGCAAAACCTGGGATCTTTTCAGATGTGTATTTCTATATATGCTTATTTTCTTGTTTTGGCCTCAGTAAAAAGGTTTGCATGAAGACAGATAACATACTGGCTTAGTAGGAGTGACACATTAATTAAGGACAAAATGAGCTAGCATAGGAAACTGCAGCTGTACCAGTGACATGTTGATAGGTGGAAGAAGATGCATAGAACCCAAAAAAAGGTCACGTGTATGAAGAATGTAACATCTCTAGCACCTGAGATGGAATTCACATTTCTGATGTTAGTGCTGTCAAGACAATGGCAAACCAAACTTATGAGGTATGTTTTGAAAATCAAGGCTTGAGATAGTTTGAGTTTTATGTTGTCGCTTTGCAGAAAAGTGTTTTGGGGAGCACACTTTTCCAGGTCTGCTGCGATCAGCTCTTTGGTGCTTCAGTAGCAGGAAGTTTTTAGAACTTTTGCGTTTTTGTATTTCAAAGTGCGCGTTTGGGGAAAGAATAACCTATAGCGATTAGGGGTGTTTTCTGGAAAACAGGCAGCATGGAAAAATGGAACTGAAAGAGGGTAGATTTGTAGAGGGTAGAGTCCCTGGCGAGGGACTGTTTGTCAGGAAGTGTAGTAACAGGACAAGGGGTAATGGTTTTAACCTGGAAGAGGGGGGATTTAGATTAGATACCAGAAAGAAATTCTTTACTGTGAGGGTGGTGAGACACTGGAACAGGTTGCCCAAAGGAGCTGTGGCTGCCCCATCCGTGGCCAGGCTGGATGGGGCTTTGAGCAACCTGCTCTAGTGGGAGGTGTCCCTGCCCATGGAAGGGGGGTTGGAATTTGATGGTCTTTAAGGTCCCTTCAAACTCTAACCATTCTGTGATTCTGTGATATGGGATGTAATGAAGAATTTTTTTTATGATTAAGACATGTTACCCAGAGGAGTTGTGGATGCCCCATCATTGGAAGAGTTCAAAGCTGGGTTGAACAGGGCTTTGAGCAACCTGATCTAGTAAAAGATGTCCCTGCCTGTGGCATAGGAGTTGGACTGGATGATCTTTGAAGGTCCCTTCAAGGCCAAACTTTTCCATGATTCGAAATTAAGTAAATTTGCAGGGAACATGCATTCTTAAAACGTGGCTCTTTTAGTTGAGAAAAATGAGGTATTTTAGTGGAAAACGTGGATGTCAGATGGTTGGAAAAGTTTAGTGGTTCTAGCCACATTGTGGGAGAGATTCTGTAGGGAGTGGGAGAAGGCTGTTGGTGGCCTTGTGTGTATTTAAACTGCTTGGGCAGAGGGTGCAATCAGCATTTGAAGCAGTGGCTTCCATGCTGAGTTCAAGATTTTAGCCTGCCTGCTGCAGGGCAGGCAGAGTTGTTTGTAGGTGGAATAGTTAATTTAACAGCCTGTATTTTCTGTCAGTACCATACTGAGTTTTGCTAGGAAAATATTAAATGTGTGGTGAGAGTGGGTAGTGCATGTGACCCTAGTGTAAGAGGAAGAATTGATGAATCTATAGTAGTCTAACACTAGTTCCATTATTCTTGTACAGTGCAGTAGACACTTTGGCTGGGTTCAAATATATGAAATGGCAAGTGATGTCTGACTTGCTGACAGATTTTATTTTTCCATTTTAAAACTTCTGTTCAACTTGATTTTCTTGCTAGGTATTTTTTTGTCTGCTTTGTTGAAGTAATTCCATAAGCATTCATTTGTATTTCACAAAATTTCTAACATAACTAACAATAAATATTACCATTTATCTTCTCAGCTTTAACAGGGAAAAGGTGACAGTTGCGTAGCTTTCTTTGGAATGAATTTTTTTAGAGTTGAGTCATTTCATTGCTGTAGTGTGTTTAAATGCATTCAATTCCAGCTAATTAGTATTTATCAAAAGAATACAAGTTGCTTTCTAGAACAAAATAACTTGAGTTCTTGTGTCAGTATTGGCAGTAGGTCCTGGTGTGGTCAAGAGTTGAACTTGTTTCTAGATAAGATCAGCCACGTGTATACCTCTCTTGGTCAAAGAACGTAAGAAGAAAAAGCTTGAAACTGCACAGAATCTATTATTTTTGGATTAAGAAGGGCATGTTCTGATTAATGGCAAAAGCTATTTTACTCTGTTAGGATGGCAGCATTTTGGGAACGTTTGTCTAGCTCTCCTCATTCATAACTGTGACAAGTCTGAAGTATTAATAATATTCAAGTACTTCAGAGTTAGCTTGTTACATATTGAAGTATCACTGCAACAAATAGAATGGCATTTTAATTGCTATGGGTTCCAGACATACATTTTTAAATGTGCAGGGTATTCCACTTTTTTTTTTCATACATCTTTACCAAAAGAACAGAATTAGTAGGCTATTTTGTTGTTGAAGGTAGCAACTTTCTCTAGCTAGCAATCTCTCCCATGTGAGAAGGGTTGTATTGAAATATTAGATTTTTTTCCTGAAGTGTTAGGATTAATTAGAAAACTTAGTGCACGTACCTGGCTATGGCTAGTGCTAAGATTATTGTTAAAGATTTGACTATTTGTAGCAGTGTGAAGTCTTGTGCTAATTAAGATGAAGTAGCTAATTTTGTTAATGGTTACTAGATGCTATCTGTCTGACTATTTTAAGCTCTCAGAGGTGGTAGGTATTTTCTATCCAAACTTCAATGACAGGGAAATAGTAGTTACAAGCAGTTGCTGCACTCATCAAATTTGGGACTCGTTTCATTACTGCATTGTGAGATTAACATAGCCCTCATGGGTGGTAAGAGTGCTGGATTTTTTCCTAAAATGTAGGAGTTGTATGGCGTATTTGTATTCTTTGCTAATCATGCAAGTGTCTGCCTTGCTTCTATTGTATCTCAAGGAGGTGAAGACGGTCCTTCTATTTCTAGTTTACTGCCCTTTTCTTGGTGATGATGTAGCTTCTAGATTAGTGAAGCTGATCTCAAGAATCAAAAAAAATAAAATAAATGTAAACCCATATATTTTTGGGAAAGTGGATGCTTCAGAAGGGAGAAACACCCTGCGGGAAGACCTGGATAGGCTGGAAGAGTGCCCTAACAAGAACCTTATGAAGTTCAACAAGGATAAGTGTACGGTCTTGCACCTGGAAAAACACAGCCCAGGAGTGCAGTGCAGGCTGGGGAGCAGCTCTGTGGAAAGGGACCTGGGGACAGTAAGCTTGATGTGAGTGAACGATATTCTGCTGCTGGGGCAAAGAAAGCCAATAGGATGCTGGGCTGCATCAACAAGGGCATCACCAGCAGAGATAAAGAAGACATTATCCCACCCTACTCGGCGCTGTTCAGGCCACACCTGGAATATTGCGTTCAGTTTTGGTCCCTGATGTGGGGGGGGACCCTATCCAAAAAGATGTGGACAGGCTGGAGAGGGTCCAGAGAAGGGCCACAAAGAGGATCGAAGGACCAGCAAACCTGCCATGTGGGGAAAGCCTGAGAGAACTGGTTTTTTTTCAGCCTTTAGAAAAGACGTCCTAGGGGAGACCTTATCACCATGTTCCAGTATTTAAAGGGTGGCTAAAAAGGAGATGGGGACTCCCTTTTTACAAGGAAAAGATGAAGGTTAATGGGTACGAGTTACTGCTGGGGAGGTTCCGATTGGATGCAAGAGGAAAACTTTTCCACAATAACAATCAGCCATTGGAATAATCTCCCCAGGGAAGTGGTGGATTCCACAACATTGGACACTTTTAAGGTTTGGCTGGGCCATCTTGTCTAGACCATGCTTTTGCCAAGAAAGGTTGGACCAGATTATCCTTGAGGTCCCTTAAGTAACTTAGGTAACAGTCACTAAGTAGGAACTACACTCTGAAATACACATCTGCTCATGAAGTTGACAGAACCTAGGCTATCTCCTTGTTTGCTAAGTTTGGAAGTCAGGCCAGCCTTAGATTTTAATTGTAGGTAGTTTTCTCTTGAGACAGGACTCATTTTTTTGGAGAGAGTCTGTTTTAAGAATGTCACCCATTTGTTGCAACAGTTAAATATGAATTTAGATTAGGTGCATGTTCTGTACTCTGTTTGGCATGTCAGTCTCTGGCCAGAAGAAAAGCTTGCACTGATCTGCCTTGGCCACAGGGCTTGACTGTAAATAATACTCATTATTCTTACGTTCTTGCATGTGAAACTTGTAGTTCTAGAGGCTTATGTGGTGTACAAGCTTCAACTTCATTGGAAACTTGTATGGCTGGTAAGGAATTCAGTGATTGAAAAACTGGTGCATTAGCATTCTGTGCTTCCCCAGCCATTTAGGCTTTTCCCTTATTTCTGGGTGAAATGTATGGCAAATTACATCATGTTCCAAATACAACCAGGATCTTAAAGAAGAAACAGGGCTGTCTGTTACCAGTTAAGAGCCTTAAATCCTTAACCACCTCAAATACTATGTGCTTTTAACAAGTGCATGTCTTTAATGAACAAGTAGGGACGTGACATGACAATAGCTGTGTAACTACAGGTGTCTAATAGTGAATCCATATGGAACAACTGAGCAAGGCATGCCATGCTTCTCCGAGAGCACGTGGAAGAGCTGTCTCCTGCTTTTAACTTCCCATTGCTTGATGTGTACCCAAGCAGAAGTTCTAATTGCTCACTTTGTCACATTAAGCAACGACACTATTTGAAGAATCAATTTTTCCTATTGTTTGTCACTGCTGGGAAGATGCTATCCAAAATCTGCATGTAAAGCCCCATGACTGATGTGGCTGCTGTTTTTGAAGTGTGTTGTCTCTTAATCCAATAATGTGATCTGCACACAGACGTACTCTTTAGGGGCTCTATTCTCCCTACCCTTCCCGCTCACGTGTTCTGGAAATGTGTTTAAAAGTGCCATTTCTGTTGGTTCCTGCCCCTCTGCCCTTTGATCATTGCACTGGAAATAGCAAACTGAATTAGATTGATGTTGCAAGCTGTCCTTCAAAATTTAGATCTCATCACAGTTGCTTGGATTGTTGGTCCAGGGGGTGTGTATGCAGCAGAGGTATCTCATCCCTTCCTCCCTCCGCCCACTGTCAGTGTAATAACTGCTCTGTGTTAGGTTGAATGCAGTCTGACCACTGCTTGTACTTACATCCTATGAGATGAAGACATAGCATTAGATTTGCTTTAACCAGTGGTCATTGCAAATTGAATGGAAACTGCACCCACTTTTCTTTTTCCCTTTTCTCTGTTTCTTTTTCCCTTTTCTCTGTTTCTTTTCCCCTTTTCTCTGTTTCTTTTTCCCTTTTCTCTGTTTCTTTTTCCCTTTTCTCTGTTTCTTTTTCCCTTTTCTCTCTGCAGGGCATATAGTTACTACGTGTCTGATCTGGTTTTACAATTAATTTATCCAAAGAGCTGTTTCAGTGGCTCAGCTGATTGTGCTTTATGAAAGCGGAGTACCTCCATGCAGCTGACTGTGTTCATTGTTTGCAGAACTGTTAAAGGTACAAAGCAGAAGCATTTCCTGCAGATTTTGGGGTGATGTCATCTGTTTGGAGACTGCAGTAAATGAAAGTGGAATCTGTTTTCTACTTTACTAAACTTCTGTGATCAGCTTTTTACTGTTGGTCCGCGTAAGATCTCAATTGCATAGCAATGATTGAACACTTACATAGGTGGGAAGCTTTGATATGAGTGTCTTTACTTTTTTTTTTTATCTTAGCAACAGCCTTGTCTACTTCTATTTTTGTTGTATGAGGCTAGATACAGAATCCTGATGTTGGTTATAGCCTGCCACTTGCACTGAAGCAAGTAGTTATAGTGAAAACTTAAACCACTACATCTGGAATATCTGTGATACATTTGAAATCAACCACTCTATTCAAAGTGCTTTTCACTGTTTCTCAGTGTAAAGTCAGTAGTAGTTCATAAGTGTAATACAGGGAGGAAAAAAAATTATATTTTCTTTTTGAAGTTTTTTTGTATTTTGGTAGTTTTCAGAGTGAATGGATGCATCTCAGCTATGCGTGGTTAGACTACACAGGATGTATTTGCAGGCAAAATAGAAATTGCAAGATCAGATCTCTGTTCTCTGAAAGTTGTGGATGTGCTGATTTGATTGTGGGTGATAACTTGAGGCATTTTGGTTTCTTCAGACCCACAATAAGTACATTTCTCATTTACCTGAATTTTAGATAGTAGTTACTTCAGAGAATTCATGAGGTCTGGAATCTAGACATACTTCTAGCCCAAAATGAGGGATATAGCAACAAGAGACTAGTTCTTCTTGACAAATAGTTAAATTGTCTTGAGTTATCACTGAGAAAACTCCATTAGTGGTAGGATACTTCCAACTTGACCAGTCAGAACTCTTTCAGAAGAAAAGGAATGTAAATCTAAACTTCAGGGAAAACATCAATAGAAGGAACATGGAAGTAATAATTAAAAAAACCAGTACAACTTCCCAGCAGCTCCCCAGGAGTCATTCTTGGTAGTAATTTTTTTTTCTCATCTGTTGATGAGACTGTCCCTTTGGTATTGCTTGACTGCACCAAGTCATATTTCTCTGCGTTCTCTTTATTGTCTGGCAGCATGGCTAAGTAGCCATCCACATTTAAGTGGTGATGTGCCAGGTGGGTTGTTTTGGTCATCTCTATGTTGTCCCTTCAAGCCTTTCCACCTTGTCACCTACCTATGTGTCTGTCTGTCTTTGTGCTAGTTGTTTCAGTCATCAGTTTTGTCTTTACACTTGTCTGTTTTTGCATCTTTGTGTTGTTTGGGTTTTTTTTTTTTGTTGTTATAGTGGCTGTTTCCCAGTCCCACCATCCCCTTCTGTCATCAGTCTGAGGTCCTCTGCCTTCATCCTCTGCTATACTAACTTCTTCTGACTGGTTTTAAGAATATTGCCCCGTTGCGTCGGTGTTACTAAGTGAAAAATGAACATACAGAGAGGAAGGTAAGAGCTCACATCAGACTAACAGCAGCAGCCACTCAAGCAAAGTTGCTTAAAACTTTTAGGTACTTGTAGCCCTGATCTTCTCTTCAGAGGATTAGCAAAAACCAAGAATGAGGGAATGGGACTAAGGAGGGCTACATTTATAGAAGACAGGCTTGTAGGTGACAGTAAGAAAACCTTGTAGTGCTGTGCTACTGACTTGTTTCCCTAGGCCAGGAAATGTGTTGATAAAGTTTACATGCAGTATAGAGTATGTTCTTAGTCAGTTTAAAATGTGCAGTAAAGCATCAGGCCAGAATTTGTTCCCATGTGTGCCGTTGCCACAGGTGCCCTTCAGCATTCTGTTCCTAAGTCTGGAGGTCAAAGGCAACAGTGATGGGGCTGCTGTCGTCCATTAGATAGTTTGGAGTGATGCTTGGGGGAACAAGTCCTTTAAATTTCCAAACGAGTGGTAAAAAATGTTACCAGACCGTTACTGCACAGTGTAACAGCTTTTACTAGGCAAATGCAGTTCAGATAATGCCCGGATGCATAGCAGCAACATCACTAACCTTCTAACTAGCTGCAAACGTGTATTATTTTTTCTTTCCAGCCAGCTGGACAGAGCAACAGCAAGATGCTTGTAACAGTGGTCCCTGAATAGCCTATCAAATCTGATTAGTCAGAAGACGCTATTTTAATTAAACCCTCTTTGGAGAGGAGGTGACGGAACATAGCTGACAGACTGTTCTAGTGTTACTGTGTGCAGCATTTAACAATTGTTTGCTGACTGTGCCTTCTGCAGGGATGGTATCTTAGTAAGTGCATGTTCACCATGCATCAGGGGAGCTACTGTGATATGAATTCAAATGCTACCTGGATCTAAAGTATGACCGTCTCTCTGGAAATGGTCCACTTCATGATTAGCTCATTATTAATGTGCATTAAGTAGTTCTTTAGTTAAAATAAGGTGTTGCATGTGGCAGAGGAATAATTTTTCCCACTGCACCTTGAAGTTAATGCAAGTACATGGTTTGCACTAGGATTTTGGTACAGGATTCCCAACAAAAAGCAAGATACTTATTGCTTATGTGGGATATTTTGATGCTGAGGACACATCTAAGGCTTTTTGTAGCTCCAGATGGATATATTACTGTGAAGCTTCCTGGATGCTAGATGTGTATATCTTTGGTTCGGTGAGATTCTTATGCACTGCTACTAATGGAGCACATTGGTAGTGTCACGGAAACTTAGTGTTCAGTTACCTAAGATCAGTGTGTGAGACGGTCAATTTAGTGTGTCCTTGCATCGGCCTGCTGGAGAGGAGATATAAATCATCATTTTAAAAATTATCTCTTTGAATTTCGTTTTCGGTGTCCTTTATGTAGGTATAGTCTGGAGCAAGCTGCTTCTGGTAAATGAGGTAAATAGCATAAACTATATCACCTGTAGATAACTGGTTGAGAAGAGCCTCCTTGCCAGTTGAGTTGCCAAAACGAGAAGGTTACTTCCTCTCATCAGAAGTTTTAAATCCTTTGGAAAGGGGAGCACTTGCTTTTCAGTCTGAGGTAGTAGCTAGAGGAATGACAAACTCGGAGAAATTAAAGGAGGTGTGTAGAGACCTGGTCCCTGGTTCAGCTCCGCTGCGATAGTAGTGGATGGTTGGCAGCTGTAGCACACGGTTGCAGGTGGCGCCTTACAGTCTCTGGTGACATACAGAGGACTGATGAGATACATGAAGGCTTTACGATTCCACATGTGGCCTGGCTTTTTCAGTAACAACAAATTAAGTTGACGTCTAAATTGCTACTGTCATGCGGAGGAGCTAGGCACACAGCAGCTTGTCTTGAAAGGTGCAGCCTCTTTCATGTGCTGTAGTCTGCAGTCTGATCTCCTCCTCTGTGCCACTGGGACCAGTAAAGCCCACGTAGCTGACATGTGACTGGACCGGATATGGTCTTGTGGCTTTGCCCTTGATTGCCTTCCTGAGATTGCAGGCTCAGCACTGTTTCACCTTCTTTTTTTCTTCCATCTTTGAAGCCGCGGTATTGTGTTCGCTTCTGAGAAGCAGTTGCCAGCTAGCGCCAAAACCAGTTCTCTGGCTTAGTGGGGTGATTTTGGATGTAACACCAATGTTGAGAGAGATGATGGGATGTGCTGAAAAGAACCTGACAAATGTGGAGCAGGATGACACACAGCTGTTATGTACAAGGTACACCCGGAGTTGCCTGTGAGTCACTTCCTCATAGCCTAGGATCTGCTCGCTACGTTTCATGAAGTCCAGTTGCACCTAGGTCATCTTCATACAGCTTTGGCTTTAGCCACGTGTTGGGTTCCCATTAGCCAGTAGGGCTGGTTCATCTGTTGATTTCGACATAATATTGAGAGGGACCTTGGCGCAGCAAAAGGCACTTTTTGTAAAGTACTTGAAAATGGCTCTTCCTGACTTCAGTCAGGTCAGCAGCTGCCAGGAGGAATAGCTAAGCTCTCTGTGTAACCTTCACCTTAAAACACCCTTCCTTTAAGGTAACATTTGCAGTTGGAATCCGCAATGGAATCCCTGAGGCTAAGAGTAAGACCTCAGTTAAGGAATGGTGAATGTTAGATCTATTCCAGGTTGTGCTTTGAATGCTGTCTGCTGCTGATGGGGGAGTACCAGATAATTTCATGTTTTTGGAAGAACAGCTCTTGTTCATTTCAGTCTATGAGCTGGGGGACTTCAGAAACAAAGGGCAGCTGATTCTTTGTTGTGCATAATGTCAAAGGATGACTTATAAATTCTGTTATGGTCTTGAGCAAGGTCTTGTGATGTACTTACAATCTAGCAGAAGAACCAGTTATGTTATTGAACACACCATAAGCATCCTGGAGCAGGGTTTTAGCTGACAACTAATTAGACAGCTAATTCTGTCTTAAACAACTCTCATTTCTCAGGACAGGCCTGCTCTGTGTTAAAAGCTGGCTAGGCACTTGTGTGTTGAACATCTTAGCCGTGTAGAATTTGCATCCAAATTTAAAAAGTTGTTAGGAAAAATCTGTGGGCAGTGAATGAGGACTATTGTTAGCATTGTTTTCTTGTGTGTCTGAAAGTACCATCCTTATGGTACTGATTATTGTATACCTGTATTGTTATCTGTACATTACCCAGTGTGTCTAGACAGGTGCCATGCTGGCTGAGTGACTGCATGCCCAAGACGATAGTATCCCCTTTTTGAGCAGCAGGGATTAAACTGAAGAGGATCAGTGCGGTATTTCCAGTAGGAAGGGCTATTCTTAATGCCAAGGGAGGCAGGGTGTGCTCTATGTGGCTGGGACAGAGCGGCCTCTCAGTGCTGTGATCTGGAACTCGGCCTTCCTGATCAACCTGACTGCTTCTTGGCTATTTGTTTTCTTCTTCATTTTGCCATTTAGATTGTCAGACCCTGGACTAAGTTGTTTGTCTGCTCAGTCAGTTCTTAGAGCTATAGAACAAGCTTGCTTATCTATCTTGGGAACAGGATAAACAGCAAGTGGCTGCAATGTGTCCCATAATCTAGAGATAAGACTCTGTAGAACTGCATAGACTTATGCTATGTTATATGTATAAAGTTGTTAAAGCTGTTTTAAAATGTTTTTCAGGTTCTAAATGGCTTCTAAGAAGTTGGGATCCGACTCTCATGGTAAGTGAAACCTGGCATCCTTGCCTTTTCAACAGCATGAATCCTACTTCTGCTGCTGACTAATGTCCCAGCCTAGACAGTCCATAGAGACTAATCTGTTTAGCCTCTGAGTAGTTTTTCTGTTAGGAGTGAAGTGCTTTTGCTTCCTTATTGCATAGTTGCTTGCTGATGCCCCTGTTCTCTGGTTAAACTGAAATTCACCCTTTGACTCTTCCCTACTCCTTTATGGCAGAATAATACCTTCTCCTTCCCCCACTCCCCCCTTCAAAATCAAAGCTGAACAGCAGTTGTGGTACTGATCGGATGTTTGCTGAAGTGCACACTAGATCTGTAGTTCCTCTCTATGGCAGTCACATGAGAAGCTGGATTGAAAGTGAAAAATTTAATATATCATTGAGCTATGTTTGCTTTTTGCTCAGCAGTGATTTTTTTTTCCTAAATTTATCTAGTCTGGTTCAGCAGGCAAGTGAAGAAGAGAACATCTTCTACATTTGAGATATGTAGGGTCATGCAGATGATTGGCATCATTAAAATTACTTGCCTGTATACGTGCCTATCTTTTAGAAAATGGGTGTAACTTGAAAGGATTAGTATTTTTGTGGAACATTGAAGTTCAGTTTGTTCAGTTGGTAATGTAGCTTATCTAAATCAGCAATTATTCACGGCAGTACTGGGAGGTTCATGTGAAATTTCTAATGTAATTTTTCATGCTATAGAAACTCCCGCTTTTAGAAACTCAGCCTTGATCTTTCTGGTTAACCTGTCAGATAAGAGGGTCCTGGGGAATTCCATTTTTCCTTGAACTTTTTATCCAGTCTTGCAAGTGTAAAGTTGAAGTACAGAATAAGAAGTGCATGACTTAAATATATGCTTGAGGATTGATAAATATTGCCTATCAAAACTTAATTTTTAGCTGGTCTCCTTTGCTGTGGACCAGTGATTGTGCTGCAAGGTAATTAATTAGATAGCTGCAGTTGCTCTAAGGCAGTTGCTCTTCTATCTGTGAATGTTCTATCTATGATGTATCTGTGAATCTTCTATCTATGATCACTCTGAACTGCCTGTGTTTTGAATCTGTTTTTCTTTGTCTCTTCTGCTTCCTAAACCAGACTAGCAAAGACACTACTCGGGGCTAGAATACAACCTGTCTTACTTCTCAAAGCAGTATGGTCTGTTGGAACTTGCTTCTGGTCTCAGAATAACAAAATCAAAATGCTGTAAGCTGGCTGGTTAACTTGTTTACCTTTTGTTGTACCCTCAGATCTTGCTGGTACCACTGACACTATCACAATTCTGTTGCTGAGGAGTAGTGGAGCAGTTTCCTTGGCTCATTATGCCTTGAGAAATCAGCAGGGCAGTTGTTTCAGTCTTCTTTGGGGTTGTTAAGAATTAATCCCACTAAGTGAATTTTGGCTTACTGTAAAGCCTAACAGCTACCTTCAACTGAGTGACTCTGGCACGCTGATGAAATTGGTCAGCATAGTTGATGCATCTTTTGTACTTATTTTTGAGCTGCTCAATGGAGGTTAGAGGACTGTTCTAGAATCACAGAGTGGTTAGGGTTGGAAGGCATGTCCGGAGATCATCATGTCCAAACCTTTGCACAAGCAAAGCCACCTAGAGCAGGTTGCTTGGGACCACGTTCAGATGGTGATGAAGATGGGAACATATGGATGGAGAGAAAGGAACCCTTTTCCTGTCTTGAAGGGTATTCTTACCATACACCTGTAACTATGCCTAACCAAATGCTCTCCTGTCATTTGAATAATTGGAAGTTCAAGTTTCAGTTCTAGTAATTAGTGGCATTTGGAAATGCATCTCTCATCTGTTGCGCAAAAAGTGTGGGTTATACCAAGTGCAGTACATTAATATTGCTGTTGTACTGTCACTGTACAACTTGAAAGCATTTAACTGCAGTTTCTGAGAATTACCTAAGTGTGCTTTGTTTGACCACAAAAGCTAAGTTCCAGTTGGTTTCAAAACTGTTCCCCATTCGTAACTGGCTTTATCTGAAATGTTTCCATTTTGCTACCAAACCAGACGACGCTTCTGTGAATTGGACAATAACTTCCAAATCACACTAAAGCAGAGAGACATCTTACTCTGGTAGTAGTTCCTTGGTCCAGGAATATCTTATAGTGTGCAGTGTCAGAGATCAGACTGACAGGTACAGCTTTTTTTCAGAACTTCCTCAATATACTTTTAACTGCTAAGAGGATGAAGTGGCTAACAGCCACATTAAATAACAGTTCAAAAATACCTTTGAGCATGTGAGTGTTGAAACAGTGCCTCATGTAATACTTTCTGTGTGTCGGTTTTGCTTATTGCTTTAGAATTTGCTGCTTAAAGCAATTTTCACTCCTGCCCATCAATGTGTTCAGGCAGAAGGGTCATCCATTTACAAAAAGAAAAGGATTCTTGGCTTTTTTGTCGAGATTGTAACTTCACTAGACTGCTGCTGTTCTGATGGGGCAGGAACAAAGTGAATACTATGCGTGTGAGCGTTTTGCCTCAGACTTTTTTTCTGTCAAAAGTCCTAATACACTTGGTGTGTTTCTTAATGTGTGCTTGCAGGTTTTGAGGAAGTATTATATTCAAGATGAGGTTATAGCAGTGGTCTTTATTAAAAAAAAAATAAAATAGCATACTGGAAAGAAACCAGAAGATTTTTTATTCCTTAGTGTATCTGCTGAGGTTAAACTGGCAGCTCTCAGTGCAGCCCATCCAGTCTAGATGTGTTTGGGTTTTCTTACTGCACCAGAACTGTTTCTGTGTAAACACCACAGTGTGTGCTTGTACCCTGTGCGGCCGATACCTGTTTCAGGCAGAGGCAGCAGCTGTGCAAGGGGAGGTGTCTACCGCTTACTGTGTCAATAGGTCTGACAAGACCAGTGTTTGCACGCTGAGCAATTTGGGCTGCGAGATGGGTGCAGCGAGGTAATCCTGCTTTGCTTGGATCATCCTGCTTAGGGCAGGACTCGTGCCGGTGGGACTAAGCCGGGCATGGTAGCAGCAGACACGCTGGACTCCGAGCTGTCGGGAGATCCGGCTATCTCTGACCTTGCCGTGATTTACCGCTCTCAGGGCAGAGGATGCCACAGTTGCTCTTTCTGCATAAGCAACCACTTTGGCATATCCAGGTTCTCAAATTGCCAGCTCAAATACAGCTTGGATGCTGTGTTGCAAGTAGTGGTGTTGATGGCTGGTGAGGTGCCAACTGGATGCTGTGCTGTGTAGTACTTGACTTCGTGCTTCTCAGTAAGCATCAGTGAAAATACCATTACATTCTCCCTGGAGCATTGCTTCATCCTGATGGTGCAGATGGGATGTAGGGTTATTCAGCTTGATGGTTTCAAAGGTGCAGGAAATAACCACCTGTGTCCTGACAGGTCTCTGGGACCAGCCAGTGTGGTGCATAGTGTGAGAGCTGAGGTGATGACAGCACATAAACATTTAACTCCAAATTAACAGGATGTTCCTGTTCTCAAAAGCTGCTTGTCCTTTTGGAGGCTGTGGCTGCCTTGTTGTAGATGAGTCAACAGTGAAGGAACACAAACAGTGCTTAAACTGTCATCTGAGTAAGAAAATGGGTCAGATAAAAACGTCCAGTCACAGCTCACTGAGCAGGAGGTTAGTTGCTGAACAGCATCTCAGATGTTGGCACTAATGTCTTTTTGGATCTGCAACACTCAAAGCAAAGTTACAAATCGGTGCTAGACGAGCACTTCAGATTGTTATACACAGGCAGAAACCTTGCCTGCAGTTCGAGAAGCTTAGAAGGGTGATCCAAGAGACCCTTTGCAGTTGACTGAGAAACTGAGTGCAATTTATATTGTGGGTTTTACTTGTTCACTGCAGCATAAGGAAAACAAACCTCTTGTTTGGCTTCTTAGAGGTGGTTGAGCTCTAAGTGATTCTGCCCCATGAGTTTGCAGGATGCTTGAAGAAAATTTCATCCTAAAACACTTTTTAAATACAACATGCAAGTGATAGATATAAAGGACAGATGGAGCATCATGAAATAAGTCTGAGGCCTCTCCCTGGAGTGATCAGAAATCAGACAGGTGATTAAGTTAGCTTGCCTTGTTGCAAAAATCAGAATTGCTATGCTAAATAGTCTTGAGCTATTTCACTGTGTTTTGGTTATACTGGAGTGTCTAGACTTTTGGCCACTTTGTCCTTGTGAACACTTCTGTCTGCCTGTATGCCCAAACTGGGTTTTAGTTTGCCTTATATGCTTTAAAGCTGGGTCATTTTAAAGCCTGTTTTGAATATGACAAAAAGTGATGAATTTTTTAATAGAGACATAGCGGGATGCAGCGTTCAGCAGAGCTTCACCTTCCAGTTGTGTAGGCATAGCCTTGTCACAAGGGAAGCTGAGATGTTAGGTATATGGGCTTCAGAATCTGTTCAGTTATTGGGTTATGTTGTGTGTTGGTTATGTGGGTTGTTTTTTTTTTTCAATAGTTATGGACTAGAACACTTTAGAAAAACCCCAAGCAAACACCAAACCCAAAACTGAGGCAGTAAAGTCCAAACAGATTGGATGTGCTTCTCATCAAGCAACTTCTTTTGTATTGAGTCACCTCACGGAGTTGGGGCAACAGAGATAAAATAGCTCCTAAATACAGAAACGTGAATCTTAATTGAATGCATTGAACTTGAAAGATTTTTTCTGAGACAATTTCTGCTTTTGATCTTAGGGCCTTTCAGTTATCTTGATGATGTCCCGTTCAAGATAGGAGACAAATTCAAAACCCCAGCAAAGGTTGGATTACCCATTGGTTTCTGCCTGCCTGATTCTTCTCAGCTTGTCAGAGAAGCCCAGGTAAGTGGCATGTTTTGCCTTTCCACTTTCCTTCCACGAATTTTGAGTTCTTCGTTTTTATGCAGTTCTTACTGGGACTTCTTTTCCAGCCATAGGGCAGACAGGTTACCGCTTGGTACAGGTGGCTTCTAGGTCTTTGAGGAGCATGTCTCTGTTACCATAAACTCATGGTAGCATAAAATCAATTGCTTTTTAGCATAACTGTTGACAATCTAATTTCCAAATGCAGGTTGTGATACAAGAAATCTAATCAAACTGTTTTCTTATTTGGATCCATGATTTTCCTTGGTCAGTCCAAAGTGATGATTGTTTTCCCTTCAGCTGTGACCGATTGCTGCAGATGGTTTGGCTTTTTTTTTTTTGCCATTTGTTCCTGCCCTGCGTGTTACTGTGTTACCCTACATCATGACTTTTTCATTATAACCATTAAAAGATGACCTGATTGTCCTAATACGCATATTTCCAATCAGTCAAGCTGAGCTGGGGAGAGCAAGAGGAGAATCTAATGTCCTGTCGCTGGCCTCATTGTGCTATGTCTGTGTTTTCCTGCCAAGCTGAGGCTCAAGTATAGTGTGCCCAATTGGACTGCAACACCTTGCATAACATGATGTGACGCTGTAAACCATGCACCTCGCAGTACAACTTCACTTTTTGTACAGCTGTGATAAGAGCTGTTAAAAAAAAAAAAAGTCAGGGAAGCAAAATTGACCGAAGCCATATATTTTTATACAAATACTGCCTACTTTTTTATATTAAAAAAAAAAAAAGTTGAATGGTTTAGATTGGAAGGGACTTTAAAGGTCGTCTAGTTCTGAGGACCTTAAAGATCATTGAGTTCCAACCCCCCTGCCATGGGCAGGGACACCTCCCACCAGACCAGGTTGCTCAAAGCCCCATCCAGCCTGGCCTTGAACCCCTCCAGGGATGGGGCAGCCACAGCTTCTCTGGGCAACCTGTTCCAGTGTCACACCACCCTCTCAGTGAAAAATTTCTTCCTAACATCTAGTCTAAGCCTACCCTCTTTCAGTTTGAAGCCCTTACCCCTTGTCCTGTTACTACATCCCCTTGTAAAACGTCCCTCACCGTCTTTGCCATAGGCCCCTTTTACGTACTGGAATGGGTTATAAGGTCTCCCCGGAGCCTTCTCTTCTCCAGGCTGTACAACCCCAACTCTCCCAGCCTGTCTTCATCATACAGGGTCTCCAGCCCCCTGATCATCTGCTACTGATAGTTACATTGGTGTAGCAAGTGTATCCCCTGTGTCTGGTGAGCTGTTGGCACTGGAGTAAGAATACCAATACCTCTTAAACCCGTGGGTGTAAAACTAACATCCGGTCCCTTAGGAGTCTTTTAGGGGGAACTAAATAATATCGTATTGGTTTTTGGATACAAAATATTCTGCCGTGGTCTTGAATGGCTTGTGGACAGGGCACAGTTCAGTGGTGTCAGACCTGGCTATGGTTGTCCGTCTGGTAACGCATTAGACTTCCCCTTGCCACATCCGTTGTCCTGGGGAGAGAGTGTGGAAGGGTTGTGAAACTGATCTTGGGATAATCAGCAGCTCCAAAGCAAAACTAAATGTAGGAAGGAGACAAAATGTGATATTGTAATCCAGACTCTAGACAGGTTTGCTGCTAGAGGCAAAATGGAGTACTTCTGAAGTTATCTAGCTTTGTCAGTCTGTAGGTTACAAGAGATGCTGGGGAAAAAATGATGCCTGTTTGTGGTAATTCATGTAGCTCTTACTGTGTGTTACTTATGTTGCTGTTGTAAGGAACGTAGACACTACTTCTAATTTATGCTTTTGGTTTTTTCCTCCCATTTCCCCTCTACCCCCATCAGTATGACTTCTCACTGGAGAAGAAAACAATTGAGTGGGCTGAAGATATCAAAAAAATTCAGGCTGCCCAGAGAGAAGCTGAACGCAAGGCAGAAGAAGCGCTAGCGAACTCAAGACCAGCTCCAGAGGACAGCAGCAACATGGGGTTCTCAGAGGGACCTTGCCCTGAGGCCATGCCTCCTCCCATTAACCCCATCCTCGCTAGCCTGCAGCACAATAGTATTCTTACTCCCACGCCGGCCAACAGCAGTGCAGTGAAGCAGAAGGTTCTCAGTCCACCTCGTCCAAAAGCAGACTTCAACCCAGCAGATTTTGAATGTGAAGAAGACCCATTTGACAAACTGGAATTAAAAACCATCGATGATAAGGAGGAGTTAAAAAATATTCTTGAAATTCATGTTGGTACTACTGGGCCAATTGTTGCCCAGCTGTTAGATAATACTTTGCCCAAAGGAGGGTCTGAGTCTGTGTTACAAGACGAGGAAGTTCTGGCATCCATAGAAAGGGCCACGTTGGACTTCAAGCCCCTTCACAAGCCCAACGGATTTGTTACTTTACCGCAGTTGGGAAACTGTGAAAAGATGTCCTTGTCTTCCAAAGTGTCCCTGTCCCCTATCACTTCAGTGAGCAATATCAAATCCCTGTCCTTTCCTAAACTTGACTCCGATGAGAGTGATCAAAAATCATCCAAGCTCACGAGCACTTTCCGCAGCACTACCTGTCTCCGCAACGGCACTTTGCTCAGCTCTTTGCAGACATGTGCTCAGAGTAAAGCTAGTGAACTGAACGGGCACCACGTTGGTCTTTCCGCTCTAAATGAGGACAGTGGCATGGAGACATCAACGTTATCCTCGTCATCCAGGCTGCCTTCCCTGGCTGTGTCGACAGTTTGTACAGAAGAAGAATCATCTCAAAGCACAGCGACTACGGTAAATGTGCAGTGGGTTGGAATTGGGGTTGCTGGGGGGATGTGGAGGTGCAGAGGCAATTGTTGCTTCTGAAATGTCCTGTCACTTGGGTTTAGGTTCACTTATTGGGAGTGACGTGTAGAGCCCCTTAATTTACACGGCAAATTAATAAGTCCAACAGGTCTTCATGCTGGCAGTTCTGAACCTCAGACTATTACTCTGCAGGTTTCCCCAAAATCTGATATTTTTAGGCCAATTCTGGTGATTTTTCTTTTCAGCTTTTCAGCTCTTGTTCCTAGTTGCACACCTTTGAGTTACGCATCTAAGACGTCTTTGTATGGTTGTGCATTCTGTCTTATCCAGCTGAGAGAGAACAGATTTTGAAGTGCTATTAGGTTTTAAGTTAAATCTCTAATAGATTTGTTCCTTAGCTTGCTTATTTATTTGCTGGAAATAATGGAAAATGCAGGCTTTTTAAGGAATAGAAGCTATAATAGATTGAAAACAAACATGTGCTTTTTCATTCAGGAAAGAAAAATGTGCTTGCAGTTGACCTGCTGTGAAAGAAATGTCTGGTTTTTTATTTTTATTCCTGAGAAACTTTTTTTAAAGTCTAATCTTTAGGAAGAAGAAAATGATAATGGTTTGAAATCGGGTATTTACCCTCTTTCTTGTGAAGGAGGGTGGAGGATTGTTTGGTTCATACCAAAACCAGTCTTGAAGTTTATCTCAGATTGCTAATGTTACAGTTGTTTGCCATACGGCTCTGAGACAGGAGTTTGGTGCTTTGTATCCTCACGCTTGTAGCAAGTTCTAAAATTACTTTTGAGGACACTTAACTTCACCCCAGCTGTTGTCTTTGTCTCTTTGTGACTAAGAGCAGAGATTTGAGTAAGCTTGTGGGTGTTTTTTTTTTCCGAAGAACCTGAGATCTGAACACTAGTGCTCATGAAGTGAAAGCTATCTATAGAGCCAAATCCTCTAGTTGCTTCTGAAGTAATCTGGTTTCTTTGTCCAGGATAAGCAGTGTTCTGTGGTCTTACTGGCATACTTTAGGTTTTTGTGTGTTGCTATGTTCTTTGAAACAAGTGACACACTTGCTTTTCTGTTGTTCTTTCACCTCTCTTCAGGCTTAAGTAAATGCACTATTAGGCAGCCAGTGTATGCATCAGAGCACAGCAGGACAGCTGCTTATTGATTGCTAGAACAAAATTAATACAGTAAACTGTGGCAGCATCACAGAATCACAGAGTTGTGTAGGTTGGAAGGGACCTTTAAGATCAGCTAGTCCAACCATCAGCCTAACTCTGATAAAAACCATCACTAAACCATGTCACTAAGCACTATGTCTACATGTCTTTTAAATACCTCCAGGGATGGTGCCTCAACCACTTCCCTGGGCAGCCCATTCCAATGCTTAATAATCCTTTCAGTGTCAAAATTTTTCCTAATATCCAATCTGAACCTCCCCTGGTGCAACTTGAGGGCATTTCCTCTTGTCCTATCACCTGTGACTTGGGAGAAGAGACCGACCCCCGCCTCTCTACACCCTCCTTTCAGGTAGCTGTAGAAAGCAAGAAGGTCTCCCCTCAGCCGCCTTTTCTCCAGGCTGAACACCCCCAGGTCCTTCAGCCTCTCCTCATAAGACTTACTCTCCAGACCCCTCACCATCTTTGTTGCCCTTCTCTGTACCCACTCCAGCACCTTAATGTCTTTTTTTGTGGTAAGGGGCCCCAAACTGGACACAGCACTCGAGGTGGGGCCTCACCAGTGCCGAGTACAGGGGGACAATCACCTCCCGAGTCCTACTCACCACTCTGTGTCCTGCTGAGCAACTGCTCACTGCACCAGGTCACAGGTTTGAGAGGCCAGGTTATGATCGTGAGTAGCTCAGAGGTGAAACCTTGAAGTATGATGTGTGGCACGTCTCTAGGGATTAACATGAAAGGTCACAGCTCAACAGATGGGCATTCAGGTGGCCAAATTTTCACTCCTGCAACTATTCAGATCTCTGTGCTGGATTAAAACTTATTAAAGATCAACAAGGAAGTTGTATTTTTGAGACTGCTGTAAGGGAAGATACAAACTGATAAAAAAAATAGACTTACTGGGAGAAGTAATAATTATTTTCATATGAAACTATTTCTGCTTTAAGAGTAGCAAACCAAGAAATTAGTATGCCAACAGAACTAGTTCTTCCTGTTTAAATTCCAAGACTTCAGACTGTGCTTGTTTCGTGTTTCCACAATATGGTCCCAGTGGCTGGAAGATGACAGCTGAGCTGCAAGAAATTGAAGTAAATGTAACAATAATCCTCAGAGTATTAAAATGATAGAAAGAAGTCACGGTCATTCCTGTGGCTGGGAGCAGAAGGCTCACACATCCTTTTTCTGCAAGGTTACACAAGAATAGACCTGTCCTTTTTTTTGAAAGCCTCAGGACAATTATGTGTCACAGTGTATTCCACAGTGATATTATATATATATTTTTTTTTTTTTTCTCACAAGACTAGAAATTGTGACTTTGGATTTGAAGTTACCACTGGAGTTTATGCTTTACCAGTGAATTGGATCTAGGATTTTTCAGATGGAAATAAACCTGTGATTTCTCTTAGGCTGCACTGATTCTGTCGGGGGTGGTACCCTGTCCTCTTTGAAGCTCACTGGTTGGGTTTTTGCAGCATTGCCAGAGGGAGAAATGACTAGTGAAGGCAACAGGTTGGGATTAAACAAAACTGGCCAGGCACCTGATTAGTATGATGCATTTGGAGAAATCTCTGGTTACGGGATGTTGGGGCATTCCTCGTGGACCATTCAGAATGTGCACTGCTGCAATAGTGTGATGGTATGGGTGCACCAGCCGCAGGCAGGGCCCCTGGCCTCTCTGTGAAGTCCCTAAAAGCTGGCACAGTGTCCAAGCACCTACTGAAAGCGCTGCACGTCTGCTTCTTGAAGGGCAGTGAAATGCAAATTTGAGATTTAAGGGAGCATGGTTGCTGAGTGACTAGTCCTAGCTTTGTCCCCTGCAGTTCCTTTAGGTGTGTCCCTGCTCTGCTGGAAGTCAAGGACCACAAGCACAGGTTGTTCAAGCTCAAGTAGATTGAGGAGGAAGGGCTGGTTTTCCCAGACTCTGGAATCTCTGATGGCAGAAGCAGTTTTGGTTTTCCTGGCTGTAGCATTAATAACAAATCATCATCCTTCTATTTGAAAACCAGCTGATTTCAGGGCTACTCCAGACTCCCATTTCAGTGTATCCCATATCCTAGTGCTTTTTGCTCTGGCCAGAGTGCCTGGAGAGGGTGTGTGCGAAGAGATTTGAACCCTTCTACCACCATGGGGAAAGGTGGTTGGGTGAGTCAGTTCACAGAATCACAGAATCTTCTAGGTTGGAAGGAACCTTAAAGATCATCTTGTCCAACTGTCAACCTAATTCTGATGAAAAATAAACACCCACAACAAACAAAAAGCAACACCGTCACTAAACCATATCTCCCAGCACCACATCAACCCGTCTTTTGAACACCTCCAGGGATGGTGCCTCAACCACCTCCCTGGGCAGCCCATTCCAATGTCTGATAACCCTTTCGGTGAAAAGATTTTTCCTAATATCCAGCCTGAACCTCCCCTGGCGCAATTTGAGGCCATTTCCTCTAGTCCTGTCACCTGTGACTTGGGAGAAGAGACCAACCCCCCCCTCTCTACAGACTCCTTTCAGGTAGTTGTAGAGAGTGATAAGGTCTCCCCTCAGCCTCCTCTTCTCCAGGCTGAATAACCCCAGCTCCCTCAGCCTCCCCTCATAAGACTTATTCTCCAGACCCCCCACCATCTTTGTTGCGCTTTTCTGGACCCGCTCCAGCACCTCGATGTCTTTTTTTAAGGTAGGGAGCCCAAAACCGGACACAGTACTCGAGGTGGGGCCTCACCAGTGCCCAGTACAGGGGGACAATCACCTCTCGGGTCCTACTCACCACGCTGTTCCTGATACAGGCCAGGATGCTGTTGGCCTTCTTGGCCACCTGGGCACACTGCTGGCTCGTGTTCATCCTGCTGTCAACCAGCACCCCCCAGTCCTTTTCTGCCAGGCAGCTCTCCAGCCACTCTGACCCAAGCCTGTAGCATTCACAGGGTTGTTGTGACCCAAGTGGAGGACCCTGCGCTTGGCCCTGTTGAACCTCATCCCATTGTTCTTGGCCCATCGATCCAAGCTGTCCAGATCTCTCTGCAGAGCTTTTCTACCCTCCAGCAGGTCGTCACTGCCACCCAACTTAGTGTCATCTGTGAACTTACTGAGGGCGCACTCAATCCCCTCGTCCAGATCATTGATAAAGATGTTAAAGAGAACTGGCCCCAGTACTGAGCCCTGTGGGACACCACTTGTGACTGGACGCCAACTGGATTTAACTCCATTCACCACCACTCTCTGGGCCTGGCCCTCCAGCCAGTTTTTAACCCAGCAGAGGGTATTCCCATCCAAGCCATGGGCAGCCAGTTTCTCCAGGAGGATACTGTGGGAGACTGTATCAAAGGCCTTGCTAAAGTCCAGGTAAACAACATCCACAGCCTTTCCTTCATCCAGCAAGCGGGTCACTTTGTCATAGAAGGAGATCAGGTTTGTCAAGCAGGACCTGTCCCTCGTGAACCTGTGCTGGCTGGGCCCGATCACCTGGGTGTCCTTCATGAGCTGCATAATGGCACTCAGGATGATCTGTTCCATGACTGTCCCAGGCACTGAGATCAGACTGACAGGCCTGTAACTCCCCGGATCATCCTTCTGACCCTTCCTGTGGATGGGTGTCACATTAGGAAGGAATTCTTCACTGAAAGAGTGGTTGGGCTTTGGAATAGGTTACCCAGGGAGGTGGTTGAGTCGCCATCCCTGGATGTGTTTAGGAGATGATTAGATGCGGTGCTGAGGGATATGGTGTAGGGAAGGACTATGTAGGATAGGGTAGATGGTTGGACTCGATGATCCCAAGGGTCTCTTTCAACCTAGACGATTCTATGATTTGCTAGATGCCAGTCAGCTGGGATGGCCCCAGTTTGCCAGGACTGCTGGTAAATGATGGAAAGTGGCTCCGCAAGCACTTCTACCAGCTCTCTCAGTACCCTTGGGTGGATCTCATCTGGTCCCATAGGCTTGTTTGCATCTAGGTGTTGGAACAGGTCCCTCACCACCTCCCTTTGGATTACAGGTGCTTCACTCTGCTCCCCGCCCCTGCCTGCTAGTTCAGGGGTCTGGATACTTAGGGAACCCCCTACTCTATTACTAAAGACTGAGGCAAAGAAGGCATTCAGAACTTCAGCCTTCTCCTCATCCTTTGTCACTACATTACCTCCCTTATCCAGTAGAGGATGGAGGTTCTCCCGAGTCCTGTTCTTGCTATTAATATACTTATAGAAGTTCTTTTTATTGTTTTTAACATCCAAGGCCAGGTTGAGTTCTAGTTGGGCTTTGGCCTTCCTAGTCTTCTCCCTGCATAACTTTACTATACCTTTGTAATCTTCCTGCGTGGCCTGCCCCTTTTTCCAAAGGCCATAAACTCTCCTTTTTTCCTAAGCTGTGATGCTATCTCTTTGCTCAGCCAGGCTGGCCTCTTCCCCCGATGGCTCGCTTTACAGCGTATAGGGATGGCCTGTTTCTGGGCTTTTAAGACTTCCTCCTTGAAAAACACCCAGCCTTCCTGAACATCTTTGCCCTTCAGGGCTGCCTCCCATGGGACTTTTCCAACCAGTGATCTGAAAAGGCTAAAGTCCGCCCACCGGAAGTCCAAGGTGGAAGTTTTGCTAACCCCCTTCCTAAACTCTCTAATAATTGAAAACTTGACCATTTCATGGTCGCTAAGCCCAAGATGGCCTCCGACCACCACATCTCCCACTAGTCCCTCTCTATTTGTGAGCAGTAGGTCTAGTGAGGCACCTCCCCTGGTTGGCTCACTGACCAGTTGTGTCAGGAAGTTATCTTCCATGCACTCGAAGAACCTCCTAGCCTGCCTGCTCTCTGCTGTGTTGTATGTTGTATTGTGCTGTATTATTCATCAGACTGAATACGATTTCTCAGGCTTTGTCTCCTAGAAGAGAGGTTCTTACGCTGGAAACAAAAATGGTCAGAAATGCAGAACAAAACCTCCTTGGTGGTTGGTTGGGATATTTTTGCAAATAAATGGAATTTGGCAAAATCGTAATAGATACTCTCAGAATTGTTTTTCTTTAAACATTTTTTTTTGTTGGGCCCAAAGAAGGCCTCTCTGAAAGAAGTGGACAAACTTTCAAGCAGTCTGCGTTGGCATAATAAGTATTAAGAAATGCAAAAACCTGAGGCTCATGGTCCACAGTGGTTTCTTGCAGTCTCTTCTAATTCTATTTAAAATGCAGAAAGACTTATAAGTGCATGAATTGAAATGTGCAGATTAAGTGGGGCAAAGTTCTCTCAGGGGAAGTGGTATAAAGTGGTGGGTTGGTTCTGCCCTCTGGCAGCCTGGTCCCGCAGAAAACAGAATGGGCTTAGAGCAGGGAACGTTACCTCCACTGGGAATGGGAGCAAGCATTGGGTATTGATAGAAGAATCATACGCTTTTTTTTGCCAGTGCGCCACATTGCTCGTATATGGCATATGGAAGTGCTTTGAGAGTAGAAAAGGGGTGCTTCTCTTACCCTTTCTTGTGGTCAAAAAGTGAAGAGAAGTCTATAGGCAATGATTTCAAAATTATCGGTGTCATTTGGGTTGCGTAGCAGTAGATGAGGAGCTGAACAGGAGCCAGTGTGTTACACTGAGCTGTGTGAACAGGTAGCTGTTACGGTGACAGAACAAACAAGCTTACAGTTATTATGAGGAGGATTGCATCCTTCTGTTTGTGAAGTGCTGAGAGAAGAAAACGATCCTCGTGGTGCCTATTCAGTAACTACACACAAGTGTGTAATGTCTGTGTCTCGCGTGTGGAAGCCTCATCAGACCACAGGCCTCCCTGTATGGCAGACTTATTCCCCAGTCTCTCCCATAAAGCCCTCCTCCCCAGCTGTAGCAAATTCTCCTCACTGGTACATAATGTTTACGGTCATCTTACTCATGTGTTGTCCAACAGGTACACCCAGACTACAAGGAAACAGAACTCCCTGTGGTAAGTTCCCAAATACCTGTGTGCTGGCACTGGATTGTGTTCCTGAAAATCTCCAGAAGTAGTGTTCCTTTGAGTACAGAAAATCATAGGTGATGAGTGAACTTGGAGTGAAGGAAGCAATCTCCATCCTTCCTCTGAGGTACAGGGTTTGGCTGTGTCGTAAGGACCTCCACAGTTGCAAAGGTTGGGTATTGAAAGGTTTGGGCCCGCTGGTAGGGAGAGAGCACATTGCAGAGAATCTGGATTGTTTTTTTGAGTACAGTGGGAGTCAGACTGTGTGCGCTGCTTGATTTCACCCCAGGAGCGAGTAACTTCCCAAGGGCATTTTGGAAAGCCTCTCGGGTTAATTACTTGGGGTATCCTGGTTCTACACTAGCCAGAGACAGGATGTGGGGGTGCAGAAGATGACAAGTCACCTCAGCTTCTGGGTTTTCCCCTTTAGGTAACGCACCAAAATTTCCTAGTGAATAAAGTGCCCAATAACACCAGCTGCGCAAAGCGGTCAGGTGGTCCTGCTCCTGAACTACAGCAGGCCCTCTCCCCTAGCGAGAGGCAGTGCGTGGAGACGGTCGTCAACATGGGGTACTCACCTGAGAACGTCCTGAAAGCCATGAAGAAGAAGGGACAGAACATAGACCAGGTAAGAGCTTGTGCAACTGGAAAGAAGCCCTTCATTTGATGCTGAGAAACAACCTCGGGTTTGCAAAATGGGTGTTGGGGAGTACTTTCATTCTAACAGTGGGTTGCAGCCTGTAGCTGCTGCAGTATTAACTGTTGGAGAAGTTGGCAGTAGAGGCTCCCAAAACCAAAGAAAAGAGTGTCTGTACCTGTTTCTGATGAGAGATGGCTTGGGTCAGCCACACCTATGGGTGCTGGGCTGGAGCTGTGCTGAGCTGGTGAGCCCTTAGCTCCTCTTGAAGCTGGGGGAGGTACTGGGTCTTCCCAGGAGCCACAAAACTGTCCAAAGGAAGCTTAGTGCCACGTGACCAAAACAACAGCCACCTTCCCTTGTTCTGGGCACAAGGGGTTACGATGCTGACGTCTCTCCTTGCAGAGAGATTGGCCCCTTCGAGCTTAGGACAGCCCTGCAGGGCTCTCACAAGGCACCACTGACCGACTTTCCTCTGTGTCCTCTGATTGTGGTGCTTCCTGCCTCCTGCGTTGCCTCAAACGCTGGCTGAAACCAGGTCACAGAGCATAAAGCAAGCACTGCAGGGTGAAGCGTGGCTCTGGGACTTGGATCTGCTTCAAACAAGCATTTTGAAGCGGGGAGAGCGTGGCCAAGCTTTCTGTGCTGACCCAAGGCAGGCTGTGCACTGCGCCAGAACATTGCCTGGTGGGACTCTGCCTGAGGGGCGAGGAAGAGCGTCCCAGGGGCTTCTGCTTGTGGAGCCCATCTGGTTGCCCACTACCTAGGCATTGAGAGCAGTTTAAGCTGTGTGCTGGAGTGAACTGTAGTATCAAATAGTAAAAAAAAACTCCCTTAGGAGGGCAGTTTGAAATCCTGCTGGTTTTGCAGGCTGTGTTCTCTTGCCCTCCTTAGCACTACCTATCTGACCCTTCCCTCTCGAAGCTGAGGATGGATAAGAAATTTGGCAGCTGTTTCTGGGCGCGTGAGCTGGGGTTTGCAGCTCGCTCACCCTCACCAGTATGCTGAGTTGATCTGAAAAGGCTGACAGCTTTCAGATTGCGTCAGCTCTTGCAGCTGCCTGAAAGGAAGCTAAAAGCTGACACATCTCAACTGCTGGACCTACAGTTTCATTTTTAAAACTTGTAGTGTAAAAAGCAGAGTTAAACTTCTGCCTTCTGCTCAGTGATGAGGCATGGAAGGCTAAAGATAGGCTTCTGAGCCTCTTTTGACTAGAGCAGAAGGTGAGATTCAGAGCTGGTGGGAGAGCGTGGGAGGACAGAAGGGCTCGTCTTTTTTCTCAGAACAAGCTCTGTCATAAAGAGCATCTCAGCCCTACTAGGGAGGGCTTTAATTCTGTCCCTGGTGGACCCCGGGGTAGAGTCGTGCTCGGCCCCTCTGGGAGTACAGAGGTGGTATTCAATCAGGTGCTGCAAATGCTGCCCTCCAAACTTAGTTTCTTTTCATTCTTTTCTTCGTTTCAGGTTTTGGATTACCTGTTTGCACATGGACAGCTTTGTGAGAAGGGCTTTGATCCACTTCTTGTTGAAGCAGCTTTGGAAATGCACCAGTGTTCAGAGGAGAAGGTGAGGGTGCCGTGACGGGGAATTCCAGCAGCGGTTCCTCTGGCTGATGTAATTCTGGCTTTCATGGTGGTGCTGCCTTGTTTCCAAAAAAGTGACCACTAAGGCACATCTTTGCAGTGATAAAGCAAATATGTGTTGAAGCATTAGAATTCTACTGCATGGTTTTATTATTTGCCTGCATTTTTATGGGTACAGTTTTTTTAAAGAACCTGCCTATTCTGGTGGTAATGTTTCGAACCCAGAGTTCTCTTGTGAGCGAGCTGTTTGGTACAGAGACAGTTAATTTCAGAAGCAGCAAATTATCTTTCAAACCCTGCCAGCCTGCCCTGGCTGCGAATTTTCTCCCTTGCACAAATGTATCTGCCTGGCTGCTCAGCAAATTGGGTTAGGGAATCGCTCTGGAAGAAGTTGGAAAATGCAGTTTTTGGGGTCTGGTTTATTGTCTGGGTGCTTTACCGGCACCAAAGGTACACGGAGGCAGGAGCGGTTGGCCAGGGCAGAGGATGGCAGGATCTTCTAAAGTCTGCCAGTCTGTTGTGTCCCAAGTTATACAAAATCTTTAGAGGTGCAACCCAATCCCCCAAGACATGCATACGCTTTCCTGCCTCTTGTGGGCTTAGTGATGACCTTGCAAACAGAGGAACACCACCGTGAAGATGGGAGAAGTGACTGAGTTCAGGAAACAACATTTACTACTGATATAACCCCAAAAATGGAAATGGCTCATCTTCTGATTACCCATTTCAACCCGTTTGCTTGTTTTCGTGTTTTTCTTTCCCCTGCAGTGGAGGCCCTGTAAATGGGCTCATAAAGAGGGTTCATAAAAGTCTGATCAGGTGATTCACTTCTTGTCACTATTTTTTTCAAAGCTGAGGGAGGATTTATGGTTGACGTTGGTAGTTTCACATGCAGTGTGTCCAGCAGGGTTTGTGCTTATCCCCCACATTTGCCCTAGATCTGAAGAGCCAGTTGACAGCAAGGGCTACTGTGCTGTTCTCAGAGGTGAAGTAACTCAAATATTCATACGGAGCAGGAGCTGCTGGATGGGGGAGCAGGGTGCCATTAATCAACATTTTAGGGAGCCCAAATTGGACCAAGCTGATAAATTTCCTAATGGGAGAGGGACACTCCCACAGACTGAGCTTTTGTGCCCTTGCTGAAGAGAATTTTGGAAACAAAGGGCTGCAGACAGAGGGCTCCGCCAGCTCTGGTGTGAGTGGACTTTCTCCACATAGAACTGGAAGGGGCTGTAGGTGGGGAGGAGGAATCCACCCCCAGGATGGTCAGTCCCTGAAGACTGGCTCTGTGCTAAACCTCCAGCAAGCACTGATCGTCTTTTCTCTTGCAAGTAATGGATTGTCTGTGTCTTTCAGATCACAGAACTTCTCCAACTAATGAGTCAATTTAAAGAAATGGGCTTTGAACTGAAAGACATTAAGGAGGTCTTATTATTACACAACAATGACCAACACAATGCTTTGGAAGATCTAATGGCCCGTGCAGGAGCCAGCTGAAAACACATTCCTGGATTCTCAGCGTGCAACAGAGCAGGACCAGCCTCGCCACCTTCGCATCTGGTGTGACTTGCTCTCCGCAGGAAGGAGTCCAGCTTTTTGCATACACGAGAGAGTGACTGAGCAAGCCCACCCGCCTGCATCACTCCAGCATTTCTCTTTCCACTGAGAGCCAACTTTCTTTCTTAAATTAAATTTTGAAAGTGTCCTTTCCTAAGTTTCCTTTTTCCAGCTTGGCCACGGAGAGTTTAGACTGCCCAACCTCTACTCTACATTGTACATAGGTAGAGACGGGAGTGGTTCCCCCCCCTCACTGTTGCACTGGAGTTGGACAGAAGAATACTAAGTTGGTTTATGAAACTAGGATGCTTTGGTTCTTTGAAGCTGCTTTCATGGTGTCTGCTTGTACTGAATTACTTGACTGTGGCACAGTCCAGATTAACTGGTTGAATTTGACCTTTAGTGCAATGGATTTTTATTTTTTGGTTGAAAGTTAGTCTGTAACTTAGTAAAACACTGGTTCAGAAACTCGCTATGCATAAAGAGAGAAGCTGCCCCTCTTGTGGTTTTTTTTCTTTTTTTTTTTACCCCATGCATCAAACATTTCTGCCAGACACGAGCGTCCGATGCCGAGTGGTGTGTAAGTTCTCTTGAAGCAGGTAAGCTGTGAACTCTACCTGGACCTGCAACTTGTCTTGGTTCTTGAACCTGAAGGCAGAGAGCTGGGGCTCAGTATTCTTAATCCCCCAGGCTTGTAGGATATTTAAGACAATGCCCTGCTAGAAAATCAGTTATCTTTTTTGTTTTAAATATTACTCAGTGTGGTGCAGGAGGTTTCTTTCAAGCACTTTCTTTAAAACAAAAATATACTCACTGCATTAGTTCCATTTTTCACACTGCTATAGAACTACATAGAAACATCTAGTACTAGAAATCAGGGTTGGGGTTGTTTTTGGTAGTTCAAAGTATTACATTGTACATTGTTCAAGTTCTAAATACATAAAATATCAGCAGTCTTGAGCAATCTTTAAATTAATTTGCTAAATATTTTGATTCTGCAGAAGAGCAACTAATAAAACCCTCGAATATAACTCCCAGTGTCATGGTTCCCATCTCTCATGCTCTTTGGCTTTCAGCAGATGCAGAATGTGCTGGATCCTGCCCGCTTCTGTAGGCACCTGTCAACACTATGTTGGGTGGAACGGCCAGAGGTCTCTGGGCCAGTGGCTGCAGTGGTGGAATGTGCTGCTTTTTTTCTGTGTTTTATTTCTGTTTTCTTGCAAAAACCAAGCTTAGGGATCCAAATTCACGTTAGATCATGGAGCTGGGAGCACTGGACTTCTGGAGCGAAGAATGGCTCAGCTTGTTGCCTCAGTTTAGGTTTTTCAGTAGGAGGTTTTAGCTTACTAGGACCCTGAAGGAGATGGCATTTGTCTCCATTACGTTAACTTCATATAATTGAAATGTCTAGTTTGGGCCGTGGAATTCTCTGTGAGGTGCTTAACTATGTTAATTACATACATTTACTTAAAACAAAATGATGCTGAGGAGAGATGTAGCTGGGAGCTATCTAGGAGATGTGGAGATGGGTGACGAGAAGGACCAGGGCAGGTTGCCTTGCATCGTGTCCCATAGCATTGAGCTTCAGCAGCTTCTAGTGGTGGGAATGAAATGAAAACTTGTCTAAGGAGGACATTCAGCCGGAGGACTGGTGGGCCGGCGGCTGCTGCCTGTGGGTGCAGGTAAAGCAGATGCCCGGTTTTCCTTCCCAGGTGGGAAATGTGACAGTTTGAAACAAGGAAAAGGGGTTCCTAATTAATCAGAAAAGCTGGAAAACAAAATGCAAACTGCTTTTTGTCACTGCTGAGAGCACTTGGCTGTGTTGCTTGCTTCGGTTTTCTCGGAATTAATATCCAAGCAAGTCTATCTGGTACTAGGCAGTCCTGAAGAGGCAAGAAGTCTTGCCAGCAAAGAAACAAATATTTAGACCAAACCTCTGAATAAAATAATCTCTTTGGTTGTGTTAATGTGTGTTAAGTTTTTTCACAACCCCCCCACTGGGGCTGGCTCTTAACCCCACTACAGTAACCACCCTCCTTACGGAGACGGGTGTAGAGGTGAGAGCAGAGGGGTGAAGATGGAAAGTGATACCTGTGAAGCTGGTCTCCCTCTTTCAAAGAGATGCACCTCTCTGTGCCTTCCCTGCTGACATTGCTCTGGATTTGTGTCATGGGGTGCCTTCCCTGCTGACACTGCTCTGGATTTACGTCATGGGGTGGGTGAAGGCTGGAAGTGTGTTTCTGGGGTGGCTTCTCACAGAAGGAATGACCATGGAGTGAGGGGTTTAACCTGGTGGCTTAGGTGAGAGGCACTTCTGAAGAAACGTGTAACGAGTGACACAATGTGGTGAGATTTGAATGCTGTTTGGGGTGCTGTGATTGTGGTGCTGTCGTTCTCTGCTGTCAAGTTAGGAACAAAGCTCAGCCTGCTGCTGGCGGGAGGCTGGGCTCTGCTCTGCTGCTAGCTGGGGAGATGACTGCATCCCTGGTCTCACTTTGAGACCTTAGGGCTTACCCTTAGGTCCTCAGGTCAGATAGACTTATGTACCTGGTTCTTGCCACAGCTTTAATGTTGTCAGAGGTTGTGCTGCCACCTTTTACTAATTGGTGCCAGACACTGAGGTCTGGGTGCCTTGGTGGGGAGGCTCGTGAGAAGAACTGTAGAGGCAGATCCAAAATTGGCAATTGTACTTTGAGCTGGAGACCCCCTGCGCTGCCTCCTGATGGTTCTTGACAGCAGCAGCCTGAGAAGGACACTGGAGAGCCATCAGTCCCCCATGTGGCTGCTGAGGGCTCCCAATCTGCCTGCAGATGGCTGGAGACCTGGTGGGAGGAGAGGTGCTGCCGTGGTCACTGCCTTCTTTTGAAGGGTCCTACAGTCTGTCAGACAGTGGGGGCTGCAGCATGCCCTCAGGCTCTCTTGGGCTGGCTTTGTCTCTCCTGCAGTGGCCCAGCCACCCGACCTGGAGCAGCCCTGGGCAGCACGGGTCACCCACCCAGGCACTGGCATGGGCAGATCTGTGTGGGGGAGACTGATGACATCTGCTGGGGGTGCAGCAAAACCTGATGGGAGGATCGTTCTGGTGCTGCAGGTGGTCCAGGTCGGCCGCGGTGGCTGGTGGAGCTATGTCAGCAGGCCAGGTGAGAAGGGGATGTTCTACCGCTGCCCAGCCTCAGTTAATCTTTTGCAGTCAAGCAAACGGGCGTTTTGATCACCTTTACTTTAAAACAAGTTTCACCAGAGTTCTGTAATAAATGTAATTTTATTTTAAATAATGCCAATTGTTCAAATAAAATATCAAGCATCGGCCACAAGCATTAATAGTCTTTGTTACACCTGAATACAAAAAGCGATCCCAGTTTAGTTCTGAATGTATTTGATTGTAGGTGGCCAGGCTCTCTTCATCTCTCAGTCTGCTGTAACGGCAAACACTCACGTAATGCTCGTCAAGGTGAAGTTAAAATCAAATGTATCAGGTATCAGTGCAATATCAAAGAGCAGGAGGAGGACAACACTTTTAAAACACTCATTTAACACATTTTCACACAAAAATGAAAGCAGCATCTAGGTAATAAGAGTGGAGAGAAAAATGTTACCGTTTTTGACAAGAGCGTTGGTAGTTCCCATGGCATACCAAAGCCCAGTTTTGGCATTTCCTGGCCTGGTCGTGCAGCACTTGAAGCATCTCTGTAGTCCTGTTGTTGAAAAGGATGGGTGGATTTTCATATTTTTTTCTTTTTTTTTATTTATATTTATTTATGTCATGTCTCACAAAATTCTGAGAACAGACTGATGATAAAATCTTACATATGACAAGGTAGAATCTTGTGGAGTGGCTGGATGGCTCCAGTTTAAAAAAAAATATTTTCAGACCTTGGAGAAACAGCTGCGTTGTTGTTGTTGTTGTTCCATTTATTTGTTGTTTCTCAGTGTTCCCGGCCATCGTTCCTCCAGGGATTGAGCAGTTCCTGCCCTGGGAACTTGTGCTGAGGCTGAGAGCTGCCTTTTTCACAGCAGCCTGAACAGGGTTTGTTGGTGGTTCAAATGTGGTAGCTGACTTCACTCCCATCTCCTCTGCCCGTGGAAATTTTTGGTCATTCATTGGCCTGTGAAACTACCAAGGTTTAGGACATTTATTGTGCAAAGGGTTCTCCCTTGTGAAATGGCCAGATTGGACAAGAGAGTGAAAACGCCTGCAAACGTGCTTTGCTGAGCCTGCTCTTTAAAAAACCTGAAAGTAGAATTGACCAGTACTCGTCCCACAGATATCAGAGTAGGCGGAGGGGAAGTTTTCCTCCCTGGCACTGCATTACTGGCTGGGCTTCTCATCTTCCTCCTTCCTTCCTTCCTGACCTGTGCAACACATCCTACAGCCTGGCCTTTTCCTCAGCTCCAAAGTCCCAAAACTCCTCAGCAGCTCCCCCGTAGCCTTGTTTTCTGTATGCTCACTGAGAAAGTGCTAGGGAAACCACTCGTGTCCATTTATCTGTGAGAGCTTACATCCATTTATGCTTTCAAAAGGTACAAGGACTACCTGAGTGCCTCATCTTCTCCTCCCCTTAACGCAAGGGAAAGCTCTCATGCCCCAGGAAGTGGAGGGTTTCTGAGAGGTACTTGTCTTAGAGGGGAGCTCGGTTTAATGGCTGCTCTTCCTTCCATAATTGAAGAAGATGCTGGGTGTCCCACTGCTTTATAGCTCTCTGGTGGCTGCCAAGCTGTGACACAAACACAAAATACCCCTGACCCCGGGAGCGTTGCTCCTAGAAGCCTCATTTCTCTGGGTGAGGAAGGCTTCTGGCAGACCTGGGTTCAGGTGTGACCTGCCACTGGTCTGTAACCTGGACACAGGAGCCACCTTGAGAGCCATAAACTCGGACCCTGGAGGGGCTCTGCTCTCTGCTCCACGGAGTCATCCGGTCTCGATTGCAAGATAGGGACCAAGCAATGCTAAAACCCTCTCTCCCCCTGCAACAGTCAGGGTGCTGATGGAGGGCTTTTCTTCCATTATGAGTGCTCCCCTTGCACTTCCATTCCCTAGGGCTGTGCTGTCTGACATTCCTGGGAGGGTTTGCTCCAAGTGACCGAGTGTCACTGCCGTTACTGTATGGCTGCTCAGCCAGACCTCGGGGCTCCTCGGGGTGGCTGTAGAAGCAGGCAGTGACATTCACAGCTGGTCAGGCAGCCGTGCCCCCTTACCCTTGGCATTTCTGGCCACGGAGCAAGCTTTGATTGACCTACCACAGGCATTAGCTGAGGAGACAGGGAGATGGCCCAATGTGCTGCCACAGCCTTAATTTTGGAGTGGGAGCGCCCGCGCAGCATGTTGTCAGCCGAGCTGTCTTTCAAGGCCACTTGTGGCTTCAGCAAGTGGATTTGTTTCGTGGTTCGGATGCGATGCTTTCGCAGGGCTGCAGCTGGTCATTCTGCAGTTCTCGATTCAAACACCAGCTTCGTATTCACGGCACCGTCAGCAGCTTCTGGAGTCCCACTGCCTCCAACCACACCCTCTTTTGATGTGAAAAATCAATTCTGTCAACCCAGCCCGTGAGCGCTGTACAGCAGGGCTGCACTACAGGGATCAGATGTCACTGGTAGCGGGCAAAAAGCTGTTGGCAACAGGGTGAAACCCACAGGCTTATTAACACACTAGATAAACCTTTGGTACAAAGTCCCTACTAAACCACTCGTTACCCGTGACTTAAGCCACCTCTTTCAGGAGCGCTGGAGTGTTCATCCCAAGCAAAGAACAAATGTGGCAATCACCTGCCTTCTTCTGAAAGGGGCAGCACTTTTTGCCCTGCCTTGACTTTCACGTACTCGCATTACGTTACTGTATTTAACAAACAGTGGTGCCTCTCTTTTTCCTGGCTTCTGTTTGCAAACACTTTTCTGGATAGTTTTTGAGCATTTCTGTTCAGTCCTGTATCTGGCTTCAGAGTGTTTCTTCTTTCCCTCTTATTTTCTTGGCAACACAGATGTGCCTTTGACACGTGAGAAGCTGCTCTGACTACTGTGGACAGGTCAGCCTGCTGCTTCAGTGAGATATTTAAAGGCTGCTGAATTGTTATTCTTAAGAACATGGCTTACTGGTATTAAGGAAATGCAAAAGTTTGTGGTGCCAAGTAGTCATCTCTCATTACTCAAAATTCTCTCTATCCTTATCTAAAATGCACACTAATCACAAACATCAAACCAAAAATCTATCCCCTAATCCACTCATGCTCGGCAGCACCAAGTGTGGCCAAACACTGGCTGGCTGTTTCCGTAGCTGTTCTCGTTCCGGTGCAAGCAAAGAAGGTTTAAACTGGTGGAGGCATTTGCAGGGACGTGTCAGTGCCAGGAGAGGCTAAACAGAGCTGGAGTTGGGCTCGCGTCGTTTGGATACACTTTGACTTCAGTACCAAGACTTCATCCAGCTTGGTCACGAAATGCTGAAAATCCTGGTGAGGAAGGCAAAAGAAAAGTTGAGAACAGCAGCAGCAGAATGGAGAAAAAAAGAAAAAAGAAAAATCAGCATATTTTAGTCACTGCAGCAGCACAGAAAAACATGTTTTCCATTCTGCAGTGTAGTAGATTAAATCAGTGTTTCCTTATTAAAGTCCCTTACAAACAAAGGTCAATGCCTCTAACTTACTCTAGTAGTTTTATCTGTTGGTGAAATTACAGCTAATATCATGGTTTAAAAATAAAAATAATAAAAACGTATAAAGCATCTGTTACCACCTTTCTACCTGGGTTAGCTTTTCCAAGGTTTGGTACAGGGACAGGTCACATGACATGCAGTTTTACCATGTACTGAACTCTGTTCCTGACACCTCTCGTGCTGGACGTAGCAACCATGAATTTAAATGGCGAGTTGGGCCACCTGTTGATCAGACATAATAGCCCATTTCACACCAGGTCATGGGGCCGGCCCCACACCTGCATGGCTACGGGTCTGCTAGATCAGACATGAGAAACAGCAGCAGCATATACAGCCTCGGCCAAGGGGAACACTACCTTCCATAGCAACCTGCTGCATGGATAAAAAGTGAGAGGAAACTGTGATTAGAACTGAAATGGAGGCAGTTATTTTTAAGTAGGACTTGTATTAATAAGGGTGTGTTCAGACTTACTGTCCTCTCCACTTGATAGCAGAGCTCGGTGCCCTTCTTCATAAGGTCAGTGTCTAAGACCCTGGGAGGTGTCAGCATCCTCAGGGCTGGGGACCTCAACTGCCACCACGTGAAAATCAATCAATCAAAAGCTTAATTGGTGGGACTCCAGCTGTCTCGTGTACTGTATCTTTATCTTGCAGGGACAACAGAACTGTAAAACAGATCAGTTCAGCTGCTCTGGCATATTTTTCTTAAGCGCTTTAAATACCGCTTGGTTCAGCACATGGCCAGTCCTGGCAGGAGTTTCTCCTGCAGCCAAAGTTTCATGGCTGGAGAAGCTACAACCACCTGAAAGTGGAAGGAGCGAAACTGATATGGGAAGTCTAAGCTGACTTCATTGCCCAAAGAAAGGTCATGCTGTGAAATAACACTACAGGGTATATTATAAGTTATTCATACGCTGCTGGGAGGCCTGGCAAGCTCGTCATAATTCTGCTAGCCCAAAAGTGATTGCTTGCTGCAAGGGGCAGATGAATGGGGAGGAGGCCTGGTGTCCAACAACCAATGGACTTTGTAAGAACAATCTCAAAAAGCTTTTAAAAAAAATAGATATTGCTTTGCATCACTGCATTCTCTGCCATAAAACTAATATGGTTTATGGCTCTTGTGCTGCTTCCTGAAATTCTGTGTGCTGTCTGGTAACACATTAAATGCAGCTGGAAATCACAGCAAATAAGCCACATGGTGGCTCCATCCTGAAACCCCTGAGGCAAGAGTCCTTGTAGCCGCACTTCAGATCAGAACTGTGATAGGAATTAAAATGGTTTGATAATGTAATGCAGTAATGGAGCTTGGCTTTACTGATAAGACGAGGGAACAGGGAAGGCAGGAGGTTCCCGCTGGGAATTGTTAATAGTCTGGGTGAGAGAGCAGACTTGTCACACAGCTGTGACGTGCCTCTATCTGGATACAGGAGGAAGAGAACTGGGGGTGCCCAGCTAGTGGTGTGGCCATGCAGGTGCCAGTCTTTAGGTCCAGCCTACGCTACTGCCATCCGAGGCAAGGGCAAGCCGTGAGACACGTGAGTGACAAAAGCCAAGAGCCTGTGAGGGCACGAGTCACAGTGATGAGAGCAGCAGGGTGTGCGGGGCCAGGGGCTGGCACATCTGCGGTGTGACAGGCAAGGGACTCCGGGAAGGAAGAGGCAATGTGTCACTAGGCCACCAGCTGCGACAGCCCAGTGTCACGCTTTAGGGGCGCACTGCGTTCTGTGGTGTTGACTTACTCACTCCAGCCTGTAAGGAGAAAAACGTCACGTGGAAAGACGCCCTGTTTATTACAGCCTGGTACCCATGACGCAAGAGAAGAGAAGAGAAAGCTGTTTTATCAGAGACAAGAGGTTCAGAGTTGGCCCATCAGGCTCCTTCTTCCCCAGGGACCTAGCAGTGTGGAGACTGGCAGAGACACAACAGGTTCTGAAAGCGAGCGGCCTCCCCTAGGATTCAGGGAGAGGTGTGACAGAACGAGGAAGAACTGACGAGGAACGTCACATCACTAAGTCAAGTTAATAGTCACTGAGATTAATTTGTGGGGGTTCAACGGGCACTGAAATGATCATCTGAAACACTTACCATTGCTGACATCTGATTTATCAAGCACTCTTCCTTGAAGCACAAGGATGCCATTTCATCCAGCTGCTGCCGATGGGCCCGAATTACAGCCTCTCTGATTAACAAAAAATACACCGCTGGTTACACGGCCTGCTGTGCTACCTGTAATTACCCTTGGTCTCAATAAATCTTTAAGAAGGAGGAACACCCCAGAGGAACCCTTACTGCCCTGTGCCCCTGGCATTCAGACAGTGCACACCAGTGCTCCTTGAAGTGCAGTGGACTGCTCTGGTTTGGGGTTAAAGATGACCTTAATGACTGAGGATTGCTCAGAGAGGAGTGATCACAGCCCCTCATTAGCAACAGGCAGCACAGGGGGTACATTCTGCTTTTTACTGTAGAGAAGCCTAGGAGCAAAAAATACTGTCTAATTAATTAGTGAAATGGCTTGCAAGCGTGAGGCTGCAAGTCATTTCGGTGAAAAACAGGCAGAGCTGCTGTTCATTCCTCTGAGCAAGTTTCTCTGACCAACAATATATTTTCAGTCACGTGAATGCAGTTCAGTCCTTGGGAGCTGACAGCAGCAGCCCATAGTACTCTGAAGCTCTACAACCAGCCCCTCTAGTTGTTTTTCTTACCATAGGGATGGAACAGCTATCACCTGCTCTTGATGGGAGGCTTCAATATATTTTAGGTACTTTACAGCTTATGGGAAGCCAGTTAGTTACTGAGAACTGCAGCTTGCATTATAATATTCATTCCTCTAGCATTATCCTAGGAAGCTCTAATAGAATAACTGGCTTCCTGTGAGATTTTAAAATGTCACTCAATAACAAGCAATCATGAATTTATAAGATAATGACTATAAATCATTGTTAATCTTACTAAATAATTATTTCATAGATTGATTTTCCATCTTTTTCTAAAGTACGTATGAGGTAAATGTATTAAATTTCTAGAATTTCTAAGCTTCATGATGCACCTCAGTGACAAGCAAGACTTACTGCGCCTTCTCAAGGGCCTCCCTCTGCCATTTTCCCATCTCTGACGTAGCACTTAGGGAGCTGCTGCTGGACATGCCTGAGGGGCTCTTTGCATTTGTTAATGGCTGATTATCTTTGGTTCCAGATCCCGAATCCGCAGCAAAGATCTCTTGTGCAAAATTATTCTGCGTTAACTTGTTTTTTAGCAAACCCACTTCCTCATTGCCGAACGATGACTTGGCTGGGTCTTCAGAGGAACTGAAGTCCTCATTCCTAAGTGCCGACTTGGGCTGCAACACCAGGCTGATTTCTTGAGAGGGGGGCTGGGCTATGTGATCCATATTTCCCACACTGAGAAAGCACGGTGCACCTGGAAAATAGCTCTTTTCAGGTATATCAGCATTCATTTCCTGAGCCACGAGCTCAGCACTGGGTCTTTGATCCGAGTTAGACTTTCCTGAATAAGCAGTACTATCTTTAACATCAACACCACGCTGCCTGCCACACGAGTAGTCTTTGCACCTTGAGTTACTGAGAAACGAACCACCCTCTCTCTCTGCCCTGGAGCCCGTGGATTCAGCTGCAGATGTTTCTGTCAGGTCACCTCCAACAAACAAACTGAGAGTGACTCCTTTCTTTGGTGAACGCGAGCCTAGAAGGCAGCAGCACGGCTTCACGTCACAGCAGGCGGGTGAAAGCCACCTGTCCCCTCTTTGTGGGGAATGCAGCAGGATGCAGTGTCTTCCACCACGACGCATTTGCTCCCCCAGTTCCAGCATGCTGTCCGTCAGAGCTCTGCTTCTCGTACACTGCCAGCCTTCCTCCTCAAACCTGTTCTGGGAGCCATGCATGTTCCTGGCCAACATCTGCTTCACACGGGGGGACTTCTCTTGGTTAGAAGAAGACACTGTCTCTGTATCAGTTGTTTCCTCGTAGTCAGGAAGGGATGCCACGAGAGGACCTGTTAGCTCGGAAGTGAATTCTGAGGAACAACTGGGAAATCCACGATGGTTAACTCCATTTTTTCGAGCTTTCCATTTTACATCTTCTGCAAGGGCAGCCTGTCTATCCAAAGTGGATTCTTCCTTCTCTTCATGGTGGAGGTCGATCTCTTTGCACTCTAGGGTTCCTGATTTCAGTACAGGAGAAATATATGAGCTTGAAGCATCCTTTTCTGGAGTTAAGGTGGCTTCACTGGAGTAAACGAGACATCTGTGCTTGGATTCATACTGTTTGTGATCAGCCAGGAAATCTTTGCCAATTTTCCAGTTACAAGCAGAATCTTCTTGCAGGCAGTAAGGTTTTTCTGCAGCATTGCTCGGAGAGGACTCAATAGCTAAGTCATAGTTCCAGTCTGATGGAGTTTTATTGCAGCCTGCATTTTTAATGGATTCCTCTGTCTTTGGGCTGTCCTTACTACAGTCCCAGCTGTCATCTAGTTCATGTTCTTGTGTGGGTATTGCATATTTAAAAAATAAGTCCTGTCGCTTTTGGCCTTTTTGCTCTTCTTCACTTCCTTGTTCTCTTTGATGAAGGAAAAATGAATGTTGACTACATTTGTTGGTGTTTCTTCTTTTCACGCTCTTTTGACTACAAACAGGTGAGAAAGAATCTTCACTGAAATCACTGTCATCCAGATCTTCCAGCTGCATCCCCTCTTTGCTCTGTACTTCCGTGGGAGTAAGGCTCAGCTCCTGCTTCACTTGAATCTCCTGGGGCTTGTATTGCATTAAAAATTTCTCAAGAGGTTGATAGTTCAATTTTTGCTGTAGAATAGGTGGCTGCTGAAACTGCTGGTGATAAAGACGTAAATGCTCTTCCCTTTCCTTCTGAAATGGAGGCAGATTTGTCCAGCTTTCAACACATTGTTTAGGAAAAGTGTTTCCCCATTCTTGTCTGCCATCGGAAGGCAGATTCCCATCTCCAAAGGAAAAACCATCTCTAGAAACAAGCTGTTTCTGAACAGGTTGCACTGTCTGGACTTTCAGGCACTGGATAGGTGGTCTGTCTTGCATATACTCATCTCTCTGGACATTCTCTTTTGTTTCCACTGTGGCAGCATTTTTGGTGATGAAATCCTTCGCAGTGGGGTTCTTTTCAGAGTGGGAGGACACATCATCAGTTTTCTTCTTCAGGGGATGTGCTATCCGTAGGACTCCCTTCACTTGGCTAGCACGGTGGAACCATGGTGAGCTGGGGTTTCCTTTGTAGGCATGTCCTTTGTTGATTCCCCTGGGGGTAGAGCTAAAAGGGACACTGGGTGGCTGGTGTACTGCAGGACATGCCTTTGTTTTTGTAGCATTTGAGGGATGCTGGAGGCCTAGCTTCACTTTCTTTGGAGAGCTCTTTTCCCCGGGTGGCAAAGAGATAGAGTTTTGGACACGTTTTGGAGATACATTTCCAGCAGTCCGATGCCTGTTTGTGACAGGGGTAGAAAACTTAATCCCTTTCTTCAGCTCTTTGACCCTGTAAATGAAGCTGGGTTTAGAAGATGTCACGCTTTCAGACAAACAACAGTGTCTCCAGAACAAACTAATGTTTCCACATATTAAGGCTAAACACTGAATTCAATGTCATGATTTCTGTTTTAATTGTCAGTGATGCACAAAGGCATCAAAACACCTCTGCCAAAATGCCTGAGCTTCTGGGAAGGTCTGCAGCAGTATTTTGAAGTGATTCCCTGAACAGGGCGCAACAGGTCAATTGAGTGTAGATGGCCTCTGCTTCAGTGTAAGGGGGTTGCCCTTCCACACTCCATAACGCAGCGTGCCACGGTGCCAGCTGACTAGTGCTCTCCACAGGACATCACAGTGTGCCACAAGACACAAGTGAGGGCTTTTGGAGTAGTTGCAGTGGGGCCAATTAGCTCAGGTGATATGTACGGAGCTATGGTGCTCCTGAATCAGACTCATCACTGCAAGTGAAGAGCTGCTTACCTGGTGTCACCCTATCCCCTCAACTGGTTCCTTTACCTCTTAATCACCTCATGTCGTCTTAAGCCCAGCACTGTACAGCTGGTAATTTACCTCCTCCTGTGTAGGAGGGAAAGTAAAGGACTTGCAGACATTCTAGACATAACTAAAATACAAAGCCAAAACAAAACTTTTGAATGCTGAGGTCAGTAACCCTGCAGTTACAGGGAGCACAGTGATATTTTCATCACTAAAGCTCTCATCAGAAAGGATTTAAAAGACCCAAAGAATTTCAAGACCAAATATAAGGGTTGGAACAGGTAAGGATTTTACTTGCATTGTGAAAATTGCATTTCTTGCCTATACCAACATTTCCAATGCAAACAAAAAAAAACATAACCACAATCATGCATTACTTTTTTTCGTTATGTTTTTAACCTTGGGAATATGGAGCTTCATCACCTACCTGTCAGCATATCGTAAAGTGTTCAGGGTATGCTCTGTAGCTATGTGGCTAGGTGATACATTGGCTATCATACACGTCTTGGAATTGCCAATGAAAGAATCCTTTAGCACCTAGGGTTGGAAAGAAAAAAGATTGTTAACAATTCGTGTACTTTGCATTCCCTGTAAATTAGCAATGTGTACAGACACGGTTCAAGAGGAGTCAGGTGATGCACAGTTACTGCCTCTTGTTTTTTTTGTGTGTGTGTGTTGTTTTGGGTTTTTTTTTTAAATGTAGTCCTCTCGTCTCAACTTGTCTTGTAATACTTTGTTTACAATTTAAAATGAATACAAGTGTTAATCAGGGCTCTGAACAAGCCCTTGCACCAGGTGCCACAAGGGTGCCCATATGTTTTGAAGAATAAAGCATATGTTACAACCGGAGTGAATAAATGTTGATGAAATCTCCCATGACTGCTATTGCACAGAAGACGCAAGACTGGTTGCAGAGTGGGTGGAGATGGATGGTAACTGAATGAGTCTGGAAGGCAGTGTCTCGGTTTTATGTTTGGTTTTAGGTTTTGGTTTATTTGGCTTTTACCATGCAAATGGCCAGACTGACTGGGGGAACTGGCAGTTGGTCTTAATTCTGTGATTAACTTTAAGATTAATATTTGCAAAAGTTATGCATTTCTCTTTTCTTCAAGAGTTTAATAGCAGTTATCAAATTATGCCGTTTTAAAAATTATTATTATTATTTTTATTTTGTCCTCATCAGGGAAATCTCTACTGTTGCCTTTCTGCTTGTTTTACCTGAGTTAATTTGCTTTGCCGGAAAGGAGTATGTGCATGCTCCTGATCCAACGCCCGAATGCATTCCTTTAGCTACCAAAAGAAAAAAAAAAAAAACAGATGGAAAAAAACATATCAGCCACACTGGCAAGGAACTGAATTGCATCAAACCTAACCTACCTAGTCTATGTACTATTCCCTCATGCATTTTTGACTCCTATCTGATGTCCCTCCCAAGAGGGGTTTGCTGCTGTCACAGCTGCAAATGGCCAGCTTCAGCTAGATCAGGTCTCAGCCACAGTTTGGATGCACTCAAAGAGGGCACAGCTGCTGCACAGGTTCCTATACCTGTAACACCCCAAGAAGAGGGCTTTTTGAGTGCCATCTCTTATAAATTTATTCTAAAAGAACCTCTGCCCATTCTGAAAAAAAAAAAAACAACAAACAAAACAACCAACACTTTGGACAGCAGCAGTGCAACTTTCTTACACCACTGGCAGTATTTTCATTCCTTAGGCAGAGACAGCACAATCTAGTAAGTGCATATTCCTCCCCACACTGACTATAATCTGCAGTCTAGATATGCCATCTACACGAGGGTACGCTGTGTTCCAAGCCATTTCCTCTTCAACACCAGTGCAACGTGCCAAACTCAAGCAAAGGGGAGAGCACGGACCAGCACCAAATAATCAGCTGCGAGGGCAGCTGGGTTCAAGCCCAGGTTCAATCCCACGCTCAGAAGGTAGTATAGATACTGCCTGTCTGTCTAAACAAACATGTTACTGCAACTTTTCACAGGCTAATAAGGACTATACACAAAACAGTGATAATGAAGCAACAGACTGCTCCACGGAGTGGAGATACAGCTGCAGAGCTCCCATTAAAGCTAACAGAACATGAGCAGCTAGCTACACCCGGGCCTTTCACAGGAGGTTTCAGATCTTTGTGTTAATAACCAGCAACAGAGGTAGCCCCTAGTCTTGAAGAAACATCCCTTGGTTTACTACCAGCCTTGGAAAAAGATGTGATATTCAAACTGAAAGATGTGTGCTTTTTTTCCATGTTTCCACTGGAATATGCACAACAGCATCATGCTCCATATCAAGCCTGGACACTCTCTGAAATTGGTAGAAATGGACTCTATAGCCATGAGACAAGTCACTTTGAGCAAATATTGAGGGAAAAACAAGCAGATTACGGTATTGTCATGGTGATACTAGCATGAAACAGCCTTTCTACAATTAAAGCCTTTCTATGTTCTACATACACCCACTTAAAATGACACGTATTTCTCACTTTTACTGCATTTTATTAAAAATCACACCTCTAACAAGTAAGAGATCAAACTATTCTGATTTTTTAATTTCGCTTCTAATAATTGCATTACCTGAATATCTTCTACTTGAAATCAACATGAATATTCAAACCAGCAACAAACTTCAAACTTCATGTGTTTTAAGGTCTGAAGAGAGGGTTATAATCATTGAGGGCAGAGCTACGTTTTACAGGCTGCAGGTCATATAGACTTACCAAAATATAGTTAATTCAGCCACTGCTTGTAGGCTGCCTAGGTATTTACTCAGCTTCATACAATACCAAAAAATGCACACACTCTGATTTTAAAGTTCCTTTTGGAAGAGTTTTGTGAGCCTCACTTCTTAGGAATCCTTTCTATTCAGGTCCCGGCTCCCCACAATCCAGAATAACTCAGTTATTCACCAGCAAGTACTCAAGAAAGCATGAAGTGCAAGAAACACATTCACTTCACTTGCTGTCTCCCAGTATGAATGCTAATACTCCACAGCAGAAAAGCCTTTGTGGAAAAGAACATCCTACATTCTCAAAACAGAGCAAGTCACCACTAATTTACCACACACAGTACTGTTGTGTGCACTGAATTCTTCACTCTTGACTCATAATCACTGATTTGGCCTCTCTTAGAGAAGCCCTCAGTGCCCTGATTTCAGCTGGGACAGAGTTAATTTTTTTTTCTAGTGGTTGCTGTGTTTCAGATTTGGTATGAAAGGAATGTCAATAATGCATATTGCCTTTGTTGTTGCTAGGTGATGTTTATACTAGACAAGGACTCTTTTCAGCTTCCCATAGAAGCTGAGAAGGAGCCTAGATAGAATGATGGAGTGGCCAGTGGAGTACTCTGCACTGTGTAAAAGTGTATATAAATGGAGTTAGCCAGGGGGTGAGTACTCATCATCACTGCTCTGAAAGGTAACAATTCACCAAGCGGTGAGAGTGACTTGTGTCATTATTATTTGTTGTTGTTTTCCTTTTCTGTTATTGTTCTATTAAATTGTATTTTGTTCTATTAAATTGTATTTATCTCAACCCACAAGTTTTCTTTCCTTTCCCTCTCCCCTCCTTTCTCCTTCTTCTCCCTACCCTTCTAGGGGAAGGGGGAGGACTGTGTGAGCAGCTGCATAGTTCTAGCTGCCAGCTGGGGTTAAACCACACACCAAGTCATCAGTGAGCTTTGTGCATTTGAATTAAAGGAGGTGCAGTGTATTCTGCACAATTTATACTCAGAGGCACTTCTGGTTTATCTTAGATGGCATTTCTCTGCTCCTTGTCTCTCTTTATGTAACTTTGTACTTTTATAAAAGACAGTTTGCATTAAGAGCGTATTTCTTCCTGCTTCTTTTTCCCCAAACACAAACCGCCAGTTTCTATGCTCCTCTGTATTTATTCCTTTACTCCTGATTTGAAAGAGAAGTCTGAGTTCAAGCAGTGAAGATAAACAGCAGGAACAATGTGCTTTTATGAAACAAATATGGCAATCCCAAGCCAATATTCTCTGGAATTAAAACAGACAAAACTTTCTATATAAAACATGGGACGCTTATTATACTATACCTAACATTCTCCATGCTGTATTTACCTGGCTGGCTGTAAGAATGGATTAAAAAGACTTTATTTGCATCACAAAACAAATATATTATTCTGTAGCTCATTTTTATCCTAAAACACATGTTAATAATAAAATCCAAAACCTTCCCCAGACATGTTAGTAGCTTACTGCTAAAAGACTTTGGTTTATTTCAGCTCCTTCCATTTTTGTTTGTCGATCTGAGTCTCTGGCATCAGCTGCTCTTTCACTGCCAGCCAAGTCAATGAATGATATCCTACAAAAAACAAAGTTGCATTTATCTTAGGGGCTTTTTTTGTTTTTCTTTTTCCTTTTTCTTATTTTCTTTTTCAAGTCAGAGGGCTGCAACAGATGAGATGAGGAGAATGATTAGAAATAATTACTTTTGAACAAAAATAAATACCCATTGGAAATATCTGAGGCACCAAAATAAGCACAGGAGCAGGAACAATGTCAGAGCATCCTGCCACTAACACAATCATAATCAAAGGTATTGCGTGTGATGAGAGTGCTCCACAGTTTAATGGATAAGCTGTTTAAAGCGCAACACATTAATCTCTCCAGATAATCAATGTTCTTGTAGTTTCCTCAGAACACAATTAAATAAATTGTACATTTCTTTATTCTCCTTCCAGGTAAAACAGACAACTGCCCTGCCAAATGGGAATTCAGGGCAATATAAACAGAAATTTCCAGTGTAGTAAGTAATACACTGAACTCTCAGTGTTCCTTTTCCCTTCCTTCCACAAATGTCCATTACTCCCTCTCACATTTCCTAGCTCTGGGTGCCAGCTGCTGTACCGACTGTTGCACTGTATCTTTGTCTTTGCCCTTCTGTTTCTGGAACTGCCCTGACTTCTCTTACAGGCATATCTAGGGATCCTTTCCCCACACCAGATCCACCCTGCTTTCAGTAACAAAAAAAAAAAAGGCACACATGCCACACCTGCATAACCACATGCACTTGCATTTCTAAGCCTGCCTGTTCTACCTTTTCCTCTCCACTATTTGTGGCTCTTCCATTTTGCCTTGTATTTAAAATAAGATCCTGGGAAACAAGACTGCACCGTAGCTGCTGGAAGGGTGTGTCAGCATGGTTTTTGACACTCAGCAGTAATACAGATACTTAGGCCTTTTCCTCAGACCCATTTCTTGGCATTGTTTAGTTGAGAAAGAATGACTGAGAAGAGGTACAATTAGTCTTCAAATACATAAAACGACTGCTACAAGACTAAATAAACTGCTGTTTTTGTCTGCTGCAGATAGCATCAGAGTCACACTCTCAAATTATCAGGGAGGTTTAGGTGAGCTACTATGATTCCTTTGACCAAAGGCAAACATCTCTAATGGAACCATCTCCACCTGAGCTACTCATCCCAGGCTCCCTTTGTAGTCAATTACAGGACACACATGCTTTGAGGGGCAAATCCACCTGACCTAATTTAAGTGACTCATGCGGGACGGCATGAATTGGATCTCAGAAATTACTATTTCTTTCTACTGACTTCAAAGGTGACAACCTCACATGTGGATATGCCCATTGCAGACAGCTACTTTTAGCCAGATTAATGCCCAGACAGCAAAGGCTTTCTAACACTGAACACGAAGAGATGGATTTGAGTGCCAAGCTCCTTCACTGGAAATTTTTACAAACAAGTTTGACAAAGCTCTCACAGATGTGGCTTAAGGGCTCTCCCTGGGAACAGAAGAAAGCACTGTGAAACTTTTCAAAGTCCCTTTGAACCCCATCTTCTGATTTAACGCACAGCTGCCCACTAACTCAACGCCTCCTCTTTGTTTGTCTCCTGGACAACTTCCTCATCAGCCCCGAGCACTCCCACTTCTAGTCTTACCTTCCAAAGGTCCTGTTGGCTGTGTCTTTAATTTGGATTTGGATGATAGCATGAGATCGAGAGGAATCTGAGTTGACTCCAGTAGCTCCTGTGCTACGTTCTTTCCCCCCCTTCAAAATCACCTACAAAGTAAGGGGGCAAAATCCAAACAAATTGTAAATAGAAACAGTAGGAGGAATGGTTTCATTACAGCCTTAAAATCTGGCACGAGGCAGATGTTAAGTTAGACTGGATTCCTTTCATTGTGCCTTTCAGAACTTTGCACGTGAATTTGCTTGCAGTGACACTATGGAGCTTGGAGACCTAACTTGCAAGGAAGAAGTTGTTGCCCCATACATTCACTTGGACTTGCAAAATATCCTAACTATGAAATTAAAAACCTAAGAGACTCATGGAATTGACTATTTGTTGCATTCTTTTAAAATTTCACTGTCTTGTGTAATAGCTGGGGGTGGTTATCCAGAAAGTTACACACAAAATACGAAGTTCCAAAAACCTTCCTCCATTTCCATAACTAAAAGAAATTATGCCAGAGTAAAGAACAAAGGTAAAAGATCAATTATACTCAATACAAGAATAAAATAAGAAAACAAGGAAGAGAGGCAGAACCACAAACGTTCCTTCAAGATACAAATCTGGATAATTCGCTTTTGCAAATTTTTAAGAACTCTTGCAGAATATCTAGCAACTGCAGCAGAGCATTCATAAAACAGTCATTAATTTTGTTTCTGGTTGTAAGAACAAATTAAAATATTATCTAGTAAAATCAATATGTTCTCAGTTGACAGATGTACGTTATTCATGCCTTTCAGTGGCCAGTTCTCAACCAGTAACCTAACCAACTGCTGCAGGTCATGAGCATTATATTAGTGCAAAACGCAGATAATTTCTGAACCAAAGCCAACATCAATGAATAGCGAATAACTAGGGATGTATTCAAGACTCTCTCCATATATCTGTTGCAGGCTATTCAGAAGCTCCGAGTCAACCCAGTGACATTTCTGTGCTCAAAAAGAACCTGTGGACAATATAAAATTACTTTTTGCTGAGATACCTGTAAGAATGAAGTCATTTAACAGCTCATCTGTGTGTAGAATGTGATAACACAGAGGAATTTGTTAATCAACCATATAGCAAATTTACACTCTAATTTGCATCATGAGCATGTCCTGAAGCTTGGAGTTAGTAGGAAGATGAAGAAGAAAATTAAATGGAATATAAGTGGGCAACACCATGCCAATTTTAATGAGTCAATTACACTATCAGGCACTTGTAATTTACACTTCCTTACTGAGAAAGAAATTAAACTATGCAAAGTCAGGCTAAATAGAAATCAGATTTAACCAGCTGGCTTGCTGCGGGACAATGCAGAAAATTTGCCAGTGCTCTTTTAAGGCTCAGCCAGGCAATTAAGGGAAACTGAAGCCTTGCTTGTGCTGAACATCAGCTACTGTTTAAAGAATCTAATTTTACTTGGCCATTAACACCCATCATTATCTAAGCAACATCTTAATCCTAGTTCAGATCAATATCTCAATCTTGAGTATTTTCTAATTTGTAGTTCTATTAATTTTCAAATTTGTATCTTCTGTCCCGCATCTACATACCTTCAGTGTAGAAAATTTAAGTTCAGAGAAGCCAAAGAAACTGGGAGAAAATACTTATCCAGCTTCTGCGGTCCCTTGCTGGGACAGTATTTAATTTCTGAAATAGTGATAGCAGTCTATTTCTTGGCAACGATCTTTCCTCCTTCTGGCAAAGGAGTGGCAGCAGAAGCGACAGCTGTAAATCAACAGCTTGCATATCGCTAACACAAGCCACAGCGACCCAAGAAGATTACTGAATAAAGGCACTTTTAATAGTGCTCCTCAGTGTTCTGCTGGGGTTGTCAATTTCAGAACCTTAAACAGGAACATGCACATGTACTACTGTCCCGGTTTCAGGTAAAACAGAACCAACTTTCTGTTCAGTAATTTTACATCTCAGCTAGTCCTCTTCTTCTAATCCTCTGAAATTGACAGCATATTGTGGAGAAAACTGTTCGTTCTCAGTGTGTAAGACCACTGTTTGTACTTCATGCCAAGGAACAGCATGCAGAGAGGCTTTTCCTTATACTTATTGCTATAACAACCAAGGTCAGCTAATTTTGTTAGTTGCCCCATTGGAGGGTCGGAAATGGAAAAGCATAGAGGGGCCAAACCTGTGGGGAGGAGCAGACAGGACAGGTGACCCAAAACTGACCAACACGATATTCCATCTCATCTGCCCATGCTCAGTATAAAAGCTCAGGGATCAAAGGCTTAGTTCTTTATTCTTTAATGGCCGGCATCCAAAGAAGACTTCTGTTCAAAGAGAGACCCTGCCTTTGATCCCGATCTATGTTCCTGACTTCAGAGCTGGAATACAGTTCCCATCTGTTGCTGAGTCCAGGCTGGTACTTCCCCAGTGCCCGCCAGTGATGTCATCCTGGGAGCTGGATATGGTTTTGTATATATTGTATCTTTTTCATTATTTCCTTTTTAATTTTAATATTAGTATTTCATTAAAGTAGTTTAATTCATTCTAAACTCATACATCTCTTTATCTCTCCCCTTTTTCTCCTGGAGCGAGAAAGTGGGGGAGAGCATCTGTCAGTCATAGGCCAATTTGGCCTAAACCATGACAACTACACAATAAATAACAGTATCTGTAAATGACATGTCTCACAAATCAGCAAATAAGTATGTAGAAGACAAAAAATTATCACAAACATAGAGGTTACCTCTAATAGCAGATCTACAGAGTCCACCTGAACCTCCCGCAGCCCAACTATTTGAACGACGTGCTTGCTATCTTCTCTTGCAAACAGTCTGAAAATGAAATAGTGCACAAAAAAGATTTCTGAAATCTCAAATAGTAGCAATGAAAACACATTTCAGAGCTACAACACTGTGAAAAAGCAGCCAAGGCTACTGACTGGGGGGAGGATCACTGTCATTCATTTATTTTCAGAGCTGCAGAAGTATTTCATTTATAAGATGTTCCATTGACATTCCACTGTTAAAGAGGAATTGGCAATGCATTTCTGCTAGTTCAGGAATATAATAAAGCAGTAAAGTAAATTATCATGTTTACATTTTAGAGTTCCTGTCTCTCTTTAAACTGCACCTCAGACCTCTTTGGGAAGTTCAGACTGTAAGTTACACTCCATTCAAGTTGTCAAGATTTTCACCCAGGATTTTAAAGCAGCTCCCATAGCCATAGAGTCAGATTTCAGAGCACCTCTGCTCTGACTCACACAGAAGCGTTACAGCATACGGGAAGGGTACAGACATGATGCACACGGGAGGAAATTTAATCTTCTCATTCAGTGACATGTTAGACAGTTAATGGGCACGCAGAGAATATAAGAACACTCTTTCTTCCTTAGTAAATCGACTCCTTAGATAGCAGATTACACTGCCTGCGTCTTAAAGGCTGTTTTGGAGAAAGGGAACACACATGCACGGAAATAGGTGCTTCCTTTGTGAACAGATGCTCACTCCCCCAGGCAGAAAGCCTCCCTCTTGAGCCCTCCAGTGTGCTCTAAGGATAGTGCTCTCCATGTTGCTAAAGGCCTCCAGCTGACAGGTAACGTTCCTTCAAGATCAATCTGAAAAGATTTTATTGCTCAGATCTAAACTGACTGTTATTTTATTTAGAGATTTCAGAACACAATGATTTTTTTCATACCAAGTATGTACTGAGTTGTCCCAATTTCCATTCCAGATGGATCTCCTGCAGGAGTATCGATCCATCCAAACCCCCCCGGCACAGCAAGAGGGACAGCCAGAGGTTATGTTTGAGCAGGGGAACACAGGGGTTCCACAACGGTGCAAGTAAGAACTTCTGGCCACAACAAAGTTCTTTCTCTATCTATGGATGTTGAGCCATTACATTGTCATAGTGCAGGCAAAGCAGCATGAACTCATATTCAACCACAGGTCCTTATTCTTACTTATTCCACCCCCCAAAATAGTAAAAACCAGGAGGCCTTATCAATGCCACAGTATTTAGTGTCAGATTCTGCTTTCCTCTCTAATTAGCTCCTAGGTACACCCTAATTAAGTACATAACTTTTACTATAAATGGTAACATGTAATTGCATGAAACTGTAACTGATTTATAAACAGTAACCAACTGATTCATAACCATAGGTTTATAGCAACGAGTATTTTTATTTAAATACCTCTTCCTTCTGTTTAGCAAGTCATAAAGCTGTCCACAGTAGATCTCGTAAAAACTGATCAAAACAAGGAGATCTTTCTTTGATGGTGATGCTTCCAGGTGTCTAAAGATGTCCTTGGCAGCCAAGGCATAGAGTCCTGGGTTCCGGTGAGTACCTATCATAGTGTAAGTCTTGCCAGCACCAGTCTGCCCATATGCAAAGCAGGTTGCATTGCCTCTGAGAAAATAACATATTTTTAGTGTCACATCTGATTTATTCATATCTATTAAAAAAGATTCTGCAATGTCTATATCAATCTATGGTGGCCTCATAGCAATGAGGTTTGGTTTGCTATCTTATCTGGGAAACCGCAAAAAACACTTAACAGTGATTCCCAAGCATGTCCCGTGGAGAGCTGGCGTGTCAGGAAGTGCTGGCTCCCTTCCTTTCTTCCAGATGCCAAAAATGCATTGAAGGGAACTAAGAATTCATTATTACTCTTCCAGCTGTTTAGATGCTACATAAGTATCATAGGATTATGAATGGGTACCCTACTGATTATGAATCTCAGAGAAAAATGACCATGATATCAGATGCAAAACAGCCACAAGTCAGGTTCTATATTAACACATGTTGTACTTGATGAAAATTATCACCGCAGCACTATAATTTACTGAGTGAAGTTAGTCTCAGGCTGCAGTCCTGCTAAGTCAATCTAAAGGCTTGTCATTGCTTGGGGGAAGGTCTTGTTCTTCCTTTCCTCTGCTCCCAGCTGTGTGACCGATCCCACTGACCCACCCCTCCCTCTGCTGCCTCTGATGTTTGACTTTACTGCACTGCAACAGCAGAAGGCTTTCCACTTTTTTTGCAAGCTAATTTTCTGCTGTTTCAGTGGATTAAAATATACCTCACAAAGGATCACAGAATATGCCCAAACTGGCTTCATGTAACCCACGGGAATGTGTCTAGTGAAAGGTAAGGAACAGGCTCATCCACTTTCAGTGGCAGAGAGCTGTTGGGCTCCCTCACTGTCTGGCTGAGTGAGCCCAACTCACTTCTTCTGCCAGATTACTCTAGCTTTGGCATCATTATCACCTGATAAGTGATATTACCAGGTGATAGTGGCAATGCACATACAGTTCCAAGGATGTCTCAGGATACAGCCCAAACTGCACTTCAAGCCCATCTAAATTGAGGTTACTGTGTGCCTACTTCTCCTTCCTCACCCTTGCTTTTATACAAGCATGGAACCCACAAGTATGATGTGAACAGATTCAGGGAACTGAACAAGAAATACTATGGAGCAAATTATTTATTACTCTCCTACCTTAAAAAAGGACTTTTTAAGTGGCTCAGTATCCTGGCAGAGAAATGTGTAAAAACATAGAGCTGCAGTAAGCATAGGGAACAATCTCTTGAGAGCTTGGATTGCAGAATTAGCTCACCATGGTGTCATATTAGAGCAATGTAGGAGGGACAGAAAAGTTAGGGAAAGCTGAGAAAAAACACTGGCATGTCTTTTGGTGGCATTACTGGATTAGCTGTAATGTGACCTGTGCCTTTAGTAATTGCTACACAGCAAGCTACAAGCCTCATTCTCCTTTATCACTTTCCTTTTCTCAAGAGCATGACACTGTCTGTCTCTGGTGATGATACTTCGAAATGATCAGTAACAGAATGCTCCATTTTGTTAATTTTCACCAAGGATATGTAATCCATTCCTTCAAAGACTCAAAAAGGTAATTATATTCAAGCTTGTTGCTTTGTGTGAAAATAGGGTCACTCATGTAAAGCCACCATCAATTTCCCATTACTCAGGAAGTATGTAGTCATAATTAAATCTCTAAGCAATTACAAATCAATAAAATAAAAGTAAATCCCAAGGTTATTAATAATTTCTATTGCCCTGTGAACGGTACAAATACATAAAAAATATCTCACCAAGTCTCATGAAAGAGGTAATACTATTCCTCTAGAGTTGAGCGTGCTATACCACACAGAAGCCTTTGTTAGAGTGTAGATTAGACTTCAGAAATCCTGCACACATGTTTTCATTCTAGGCTGGCCAGTGTCTCTTTGTGGCAATTAGACCTTTGTTGAAGACCAATTTTAACTTCCTCCGTGATTTAGATTTCTCACCAAATGTGAAGAAAGTTTCCCTTGATTTATTTTGTAAAAATTGCAAAGACATTCTAAAAGGGGGAAGGTATGTGGCAAAGGTGAAATGAATGTATTTTGCAAAAGATGAAAAGTGCAAAAGGAAAATTAAAGCAGTATATGAAATTGAAAAACAAAAAGGCAAAAAATAACAAATGTAAGTGCTGATGCCCTACCCGTTAAAAATATGCTGAATGAGAGGATGAGCTGTCTTCATATACACATCCTGATTGGTACATGACTCCCCAAAGACTTCATCAAAATAAAAAACATGCTGAAAAATAAATATGGTTTTTACATGAAAATGAATATGTTTCACTTCCCCTTCATCCCCACTCAAAGGTAAATTTAAATACAGAAGTCTTTCTAGTGACTTCATATGGCTTTGGATCAGGTACAGTGTGATATAGCACATTTAACATGCAGCATGACATATGCAGCAACACATCATTACAACTAATGAAGGAGAATGAAGGTAGGGGAAAAAAAAAAAAGAAGAAAGCAAAGATGCCTTAACTCCCCATCATTCTGAAGCAGAACAAACTATAGCCTTCTGAAAAGGGAGGGAAAAAAAAAAAAAAAAGAAAAATACTAATTAAAGAAACCCCTCATCTATTCCTGAAATGTATCAGCCTACAGATGTACAGTAAGACTATAGCAAAAAAAGAATTCTGTCTACTCTTGACTTTCTCAAAATTAGTCCTCAGTTGTGATTTCTTGTCTACGTTCTGCAGACTTTCTGTGCCAAGAAGACAGAAGTTATTCCTAAACAAAGCTGGATTTTATAATCTCAGAAGGGGGCAAGAAAACCCAAAACTTCTCATGCTCCCAAATTTGACCCAAAACCAGCAGGGTCTCTGGAAACACTGCAACAAAGTTCATTTATGGGCTCCTTCTAGATTAAGAATAGCCTTTGTAGGGACAGTCACAAACATTACATTTTCAAAAAACCCTCTATGGACTGGACTGGTGTCTAACATTCACACTCTAATAATTTCACTGCAGTGTAAATTAAGGTGGTGGATCTCCAAGACGGAGAATCATTTCCATGATGCACAAACCACACTAACACACAGGCAGGTTAAAACAGGGAGTCTCAGCAGCTGCATTCAGCTCAGAGGTCAGATGTGCTTCACGATGGGCTCTCCGCACTGTGGGTCTCCCACCACCTCCCACTCACTCTCTACCCCTTGCTGTCCTCGATACAGGAACCAGAGATGGAGGCAGGGCAAGCAGCCAGACTTGAAAATAGAGTTCTCCAGGGTCCTTTAGAATAGACACAGACTTTTCCATGGCATACTTTTGTTTGGACTATATTGGTTAATAGCAAGATTTCACTTGTCTGTACTGACATAACAAATTTAAAGTAGCAGTTATTTCAGCACTCAGATACTAAGATGATAAGCACCGTGTAAATGCCAAATATAGGTAGTCAGATGGAGGGAGTGGGGTGGAGTTACTGCATGTGTCGCACCGTAAAAGATGGTACATGAACCGGGCCCGGGAGAGCTGTAAACTGAATTTTTACTGGATACTCCACACAGTGGTTCCTAGGACCCAGACTGTAAAAATAACACCCAGTAGAGTGAGAATGCCTTGCTGCTCTCTAGAAATCAGTTCTGTTCCTGGTGCTGTCTGTCAAAAATGAGAATTTGAAGTATGGCAGCACAAGGTATTTGGGATTAAGAAACAAAGACCAAAAGGGAGCTTAATTTTCAGAAGCACTTGAGAACAAAGGAAGGGAGGGAGATGAAGATGTATGTGATTCATTGAAACAGACCTACAGTGCTGAAATAGTGAAAAGTGAAATCCTCACTGAAGTACCCTGGAAAACTATCAGGAGACTGCAGCAGGCAACTCCCCTGCAGCCACAGCACGTAGCAGAGGGTTTTATTTTGCCATGTGCAAAGAGAGCTGCAAGAGACATTTTTTTTTTGAGGCTTAAAATCCTGGGCTCAGGTTCTCTGCCACAGGCTGGCGTAAGTCAGAAGCAACTGAAATGTACTTATGCTGAGCTCACAGAAGAGCCCACCACCTATTTCAGTGCAAGAAATGCAGAGAGCTTTTTTCTGTTTCCCCTCAATTAAACTCCAAGCACAATTTTTGTTATCCCACCATGCAAGTAACTGGCCCATAAACACAACATTCAAGTGGAGCATGTTACCTGTAAAATATACTGGGTGAGATCAACTGCCTCCTTCTTCTCATGAAGAAGCAGGGTTTCCTTATCTTTCACTGTGATGATATTAACCTCCCCACGTCGCTCTTCTCTCAGGCCTAGAGGACGTTTTCGGACACACACTCTGATTTTTTCACTCTCTGTCCATGGAGTCTCTTTCTCAGAAGAACTGGACCTACAACAACAGTGTAGGTTTACATTTTAAAATCAGGTTGCTACAGAATGTGCATAAACTTGTTAGCTTTATCAGCTTCATTTTTAAAGATGTTTCTGTCTTTAATGGCTTATAAAAAAAAACGAAACAAAACACGTCTCATTGTTACAGGGTGAAGTTTCTGCTGTTCTTTCCTAAATAGACTGATGTCTTTTGTGCATTTCTGTTTAAAGAATAGTTGTGTTCATACATCCACATTCCTGAACTTGTTGCTAGACTGGCATATTTTCAATTGTCCACAAACATGATTGAAGCTGGCATATTACGCAAGCTAACGTTATGAAATTTAATCTTGCTGAAATTATTCACAGTCATGATTACTTAATGATGTACAGATAAAAGTATGACCAGATCTTGAAAAGGAAAGGGTTTAATATTTAGTTGTTTTTCCTCTTACACTCACTTTCATTGTTCCTATTACAGGCTGTCAAACAGGCTACAAGAAATGACTCAAGGGAGTAAGACAGTATTTTACATTTTACAGTAAACTGGGAAACAAGACAGTATCACCATGTTCCTATTCAGCTCAAAGAAAATTTGAAATATTGATGTCATCATTGTCTCCCTTTTGGTCTTTTGTCATAAAAAATTATGGGGTTTCAGACCACAGGCAAAATTGTGTTTTTGTGTTTTGTTAAGTCTACTTTATTTCCCTTCCAGATACCTCAGAAACATAAGGTCATTTCATGTTTCATTGATTAACCTGCTATGTAAGGTATTTTGTGATGCAGCATACAGAATATGTTTGAATCCCATCAAAATACGCTCATTCCACCTTTCCCTTTTACAAGCTGTCTTTGGCTAAATGAGTAATGTTTTTCAGCCTGGGTTTGAATGTCTATTTGTGAGAAAAAAACAATTTTAATCAAGACCCAACTTGCCCAAAAGTAGTGTTTCTGCCTTGCTGTCTCAATGCCCTTCCAAAATCTCTTAATGCAGCAACTGAAAACTCACAGAGCAAACTGAAAACAGTCTAATAAATTAAAACCAAACCCACAAGTTACTCATTATCTCATTGCAGCTACAAGCCTGTAGTATCATTGCTGTTGTGCTGCATGATTCCCCCTCACCATACGACATCAAATATAAATCTCAAGATTCAAAGACTACATACGAGTAACCTTTATTTGTAACTGGAGTCCCATTAATTTTAGTACAGTTTTCCCATGTAGAGCAAAATCAGACCCTGCACTTAGATGGAAAATTCTTTCCCCTAAAAAGAAAGGCAATGATACTTGAAATAAGACGCTTCATAAGCTCATGTGATCTTATGGATGTCACTAGGCACCAAATGTTGTTCACCAAATGATCAGAGGCTCTGAAGTTTATTTCTCATGCTGGAGGATGGATTTGGTAACGTACAGAGTGTGTTGTGCCCTAAGTGCTTGAAGGAGGAAGGACTGATTCCAAGATTTAGAGAAGGGAAAAACCAAAGACTTAGAGGCTCTGTTTATGCCAGAAAAGGCATAAATTCTTTCTAGTGCAGAGGCACATTTAATCAAATATATTTTGTATGGGAACAGAATGCATTTTAATTATACATGGTAAACCTGAAGTTTAGATTTTCCATTAACCTTTCTTAAATGGAAATTGTATTTTATATCGAAACATATTTTTTTATGACTAAAAAACTAAAAGTCTTGACACAGATGATTAGAAACCTGATTAGACAATAGGACAGAAGAATCACTATGCCCTGTCTGCTACAGGACTGCCATTTGTTATGGGTAAATGTAAAATATATTTAAACCTATTAAAAGAGCTCTTATCTTTCTGCCATCTGAAATTGTGACAGTGTTTTCTAATGTTTCTCATAGATGAGACTAGACTAGCCTTCGCAGTTGTCAAATCACAAGGTGGAATGGGAATGGATGGGTTCAGTGAAGGAGTTGGGCACTTGCAAAACAGGAATCACAAATCCAAGTGTCAGCAGACTGGCCCAAGCCTGGAATGCACAACACGTACTCTGTGGTCAAAACAGAAGAAAAAGAAACTTAGGCATGTCAGGAGGAGGATTCAGAAAGCCCACAGGCACAGAAGAATGTGCTTAGAAAAAAAGAGAACAACAAGGAAGGAAAGTGAGAACAATGGACAACATGGCTGTGACACAGGATTAAAAATCCTGGATTTCTATAGCTGAGAAGTCCTCTGGAAGCTGGGAATGATTTTTTTTTTCCAGCAAGGGGGTGTTATAAACCTCTGTCTTTCATTTCATAGTTTAAGTGCTCTAAATATTATGTCATCTCCGTACTTTTCCACTGTGGCAACAGCATCTATACCTCCAGGATACATGCACGCTCAATGGGAGATGTAGCTGATACCTCAACTCCATGGGTCCTCCCATTCCCCACAGCCTTCCCGGACCAAGCTCCAACCTCATGCTGCTACCTCTCTTCACTGCATTTTAAAACAAAACTGCCACAACTGCGTTGCAACGAACCAGACACTGGCAGTATCTGTGCAGAGGGGTATGTGCTCTTCTGCTGAACCAGAAAAAAAAATATTTTGTGCTTTAAAAATGTTTGCAGGGTAGATTTACCCACGGTTCAAGGTAACCATAGCCCCTCTGTTACCAAACACTGGGAAAAGTATGAAAGTCACAGATCATGGGCTTGGGAAAGCATCCCTTTCACCACCACATCTGTATCCCATCCCACTTATATTCATTCTGTTCCTTTTTAAAGCTGTAGTTCAGAAATTTCTTTATAAACAAGTATAGCCATCACTGCATGTATCCTTTTTATCAGGAAAAACTTGAGAAACTTATCAAAAGACAATGCCATATTTTGGAAAAATAACATTTTGCAATGTAGTCTCAGGGAAAGAAAAAGACAAAGAAAGATTGGCCAAAACACCAAGAAAATAAAGCCTTATATTCTGAAAGACAATGAAGACTATTCTTAGACAAGCTTGGTGAGTAGCAGCTGGTGAAATTCAGCTGATTCCTTCTACCAGATTTGGAGACTCATAAATGCTTATTAATATCTCCCTTCTCAATAAGATTTTGCATTGCTCTGTAGTGGTAGGATTGTTTATTTGGAGGTGATGAAGATAGATTCTCCTCCACAAAGAAAAAAGAATTAATTATGACTAATGAAATATAGCCAAATAAAGGCAACTGATTATTACCTGATACAGGAATGAGGTAGTCCATAATTATACCCTGAAATATGAGTTATTCTTTGTATAATAGGAGCTTCAGAATCCCCTAGGAGAGGAGCAATATCATCAGAAACTGTCGGACAGCTCAGGTCCTTTTTTGTGCATATTCCAGGAGTATTTAGGTCTCTTCTAGTTAATCTGATCAGCTCTGAATCGTGTGGTTGAATATGTCCCAACATTTCCCCTACACTGTTCTTCTCATCATTGGCACTGAAATCAGATGAACCATATGATTCAGATTCAGAGTCTTTAACTGTTCCACCATCTTCTTCAAAGAAAGACTCAAAACGCAGCTGTCTACGGGGACCTGATCTGGTCACCTGGGGCTGAATGAAAAGGCCACTTGGTTGAAAATCTTGCTTGCTTAAGTCTGCAATGTCTTCCTCTTGCATAATTTTGATTATTCTAATGAGCTGAAAAAGTCGTTTGCGGTCATTCATGTCATGGACTCCCAGTTTGGTATAATCTTTCATGGAAACTTTGGCAAGCTCATCAATCTTCTGAAGACCAAAAGCAGCAAAATGGGGATAGTATTTTTCAAGTTCTGCCTCACAAAGGCATTCATAAAGGCCTGATGCCATCTTCAAGCTAAAGTCTACAAGAAATCAAACAAAATAAGTATTAGAATCATATGAAACATCACATCTAACAAAGTTACTACTGAAGAAACTACACATTTCCTGATGCCATTACCTGCAGTTAGTCTAGAAGCTTGTTTAAATCCAAGTTTACAATACACTAGACTGCCAAACACTACAGAATATAGCAATAACGATAAGCAAACCAGGAAACAAATATTTTATCTATGAAACTGTATTTTAAAATTATAGGTAATATACAATAGTGGGTAAGAAATGCACAATGCAGTGTTACTTACTGCTGCTGAGTTCCTAAACGCCTGATGTCTACTTGATGAATGCCGCAGCTACTGAAACCCTGTCCTCAAGCTACAGAATGTAAAATGCCTAATTTTAGACACCCAATTTAATATCAGAGCATGTGGTCTAATATGGTTCAGCTATCCCTAGTTAACTAACCAAAGGAGAAGAAGTTGCATTTGTCCTCACCCCTTACAAAGCTAAGTAATTAAGACCATTCATCTTACAGATGAACTACAGCAAAGTTGTATTTTTTGTTGTGTAACTTTCTCTTGTATGTCATGAATCTTGCGAGCATTTCTAAGTGTCCTTAACAGAATAACCAAAACACTCTGCAAAATCTGAAATACAGAATTTCTCTAATTCTATATATGCTACTGGAACGCCGTACTTGCATTCTTGGGAAACCCAAAAAAGCAACAAGCTACATTGAAAGGTATGCCAAAAAACCCTCAACTCCTTCACTTGTGTCTCCCTAGCAATGCATTGTGCAGCTGTCTGTATCCAGATGGATTAATATCTGCAGATATTTTTACTTGTTCCATAAAACGGAAAAACGAGAGCACTTCAAGTATCTGTTGCCCACTGCCTTCTTATATCTTTGTTCAGTCTAGGACTTTAGCAAATACAGTTCTCACTCATGTTTGGAGGTCACAATAACATGCAACAAAAACAAGTTATTTAAAAAAAAGTTCCCCTTTCTGTAATTTAGGGTAAATTCTTTGCCAGGATTTTCAAGCAACCCTACAATAACATTATATAAGAAAATAAGGTCCCCAAATAGCACTCCCAAATTTGATTCCATATTATTAAAATATTATGTTGAAATAACAACAACAAACCAATAAAGATTAAATTAAAGTGTTGATTGTATAAGATATTACGGAGGCCAAAAGGTGCAGTGCAGGATATCTACAATTACTTAGAAGCTAGAGTTTAAGCTGTAGACAGTTCCTAGCCATAAAGAAATTATGAGATTCATCAGTAACAAACTTCAAGGCAAAAACATCGGTACGTAGGTGGACTTATTTAATGTGTATGTAATGCAATCCTGAATCTTGAGGTAAAGTCAGCACCACTACAGAGATTATTAGATCCTGGGAGGTGGAAATCAAAATTGACAGAGAGGATAGCAAACCCAAAGATCACAGCGTCTAACTATGACACAAGTGCAAGGGTTTTCACAAGCATTCACAATTTGCCAACTTCTCTAACAGATAAAATTCCACAGGAACTTCAGTCTTCGTTTAAAGAATGGTTATGCTTTTGAAAAAATGCCTATCTTACATTAGGTATCTTTAAATATAAAACCAGTATAGGACCTGTGTAATAGTCTGTGTGCAGTGCCATGTGAAACTTGTTTCATGAAAGGAGCAGCTAGAACACAAAGCTGAGACATCATTCTCAAAGTACTAAGTATCTGTTAAAAAGTAAAAGAATCCAGCAAATTTCTTTCACGTATTCTCATTCTGTATCCTAGATTACACTTACATCTTTATATAAATTTAAGTTAAATACAGAGTAGCCAAAGATGAGTGCAAGAACTAATTCAGTGACAACCCATTTTTGAATGATAATGTTGAGCACAGGAGAGAGAAGAGAGGATAAAAAGGGAAAGAAAAAAGATTGAATCACTTCCTAAAACAAGAGCAGCATACAAGGGGAGAGAATTAAGAATTTTAAGCTCAATGTTCAAATTAAATATTAAACAAAAAATATTTAAATAGCTAGAAATGACTGTACAGGCAGATTTCTATTATCTGGGGCAACAAGGGACTAAGTTTCTCAAAATACAGAAATCCAAGTAATATAGGTACCACAGAGCATACGGGAAGGTTAGTACTGAGACATATAAGCAGCTCTGCACAGCTTATTGGCTAAGGCTCTCTGCCATGTGAAAGCAGCTAAATGGCTTCTTAATGAGAGCTGGGCTGGGAAGTAATTTAACTGCTTCTGCTTCCCTGGATAAAATAAATCTTACTGGACCTAAGTGGTTTCAGGAGACATCTCCAGTGTCTCTCCATCCATAGAACAGCAACTTCACAACCCAGGAAAACTGAACATTGAGTAATAAAGGAGAAACAAATTAATTAACCATGGGAAAAAAAAAAAAAAGGAAATACAATGGGTATGGGTTCCAGCATTTCCGATTACTTTAAAACTCAAGAGTAGACAGTTTCCTAAAAGATCTGTTCTGTTTCATATGCAAGAGAAATCAGGGGAAACTGCAGCTGTCAGTGAAAACCTTCCAGCCTTATAATGGGCGATGCTCTAGAAGGAGTGCTTTTCTCCTCATTAAAAGAAAACTTTAATTCGTCCGACACTGTACAGTCCTTTATGTCTGAAGACACTGTTTCTAAAACAGATACATAATTCTTCAAAATAAACTTTGTAAAGAAATAAGAGGAGCATTAGCAGGTTTTCAAGAATCCTAAACTGTTAATGCCACCTTCTGGCAAAAAAAAAGAGAAGACTTCTGCTTTTTTACAATAAATAACAGCAAACATTGTGTGCTGGGGCAGAAAAATATAATATTTTTCAGTGTAGTAGTTTCATATCAAAGCCCAGGTCTTATTCTCTGCAAAGCTTTGGATGGCTTCACTGAAAAGAGGATTGAAACAAAAGCCTAGGACTTCTTAAAATGGTTGGATAAAACATAGTTTTGAGTACGGAGGCATAATTTTCATGGGCACTCAGTTGTAAGGTCAGATAGTCCCAGGCCTAAGAAAAACTTTTCACTCAATCTCTATTACAACTTTGTTCATAATTCTTCACTGTTCAGTGGTTGCTCTTCTCATTTTAGCTGGCAGAAAGACTCAGCTTCACTTTGAAATTCTTACCACCTTCTCACACAAGGGACCTGCTTTGACGCTGACAAAAAGACACTGAGGCTGGTCAGTGAAACAGTGAAGTCAATGAAGTCCAGAGCATCTTCGCTTACTAGCTTTACTTACACAAGCCAGCAGCGAGGGTGAAACAGTTAACGGTGATACACCTTCCTGCTGGAACACCTGGGATGCCTGAAAAAGTCTGCCCATCACCTTTTTGTAGCAAACCTGAGTTCTCTACAACTCATTTCTTATGCAAAGAAGTTTTACAAAGATCTTAAAAGGCTGCCAGCCTTTACAATAAGCACTTACCAACGGGTAAGTGTTAATTGTTAATTACCAACGGGTAAGTGCTTATTGTAAAAAAGCACTTATATGAAGGGAACAACTCAAAGCATACACTAAGATCCCAGCTTGTCATCAGAGACGTCCTCCTCTGTTGCAGTAATAGAGGATTTTTAAAGGTCATAAAGCTGGGGAAAACAGAAAAGTCAGGCATAAATAGTAGAAATGAGTGGTTACATTTTACATATTTCTGAAGGAAATTAACTTACCACAAAATTATGCTCTAGGAGCTGACCCCCCATTTTAAAATGCTTTTATTTATTAATTAGCTCTTACACAGACCCTTTCATTCTCAATGCACTTTTCAAAGTGGAGAAAAGGCTAGTCTTCAAAGATACTCACTCAGTGAGTGCCAGTCCTGTGCATAAAATAAATCATGTAAAATCCCTACGTAGACTATTTTAAGAATAAAGCAGCCTTAGACCACTATATCTTGATCCTTATTAACCTCTGATATATTAAAGATCTCAGTGCACCGTTCACTTGAATAACACTCACGTGCCCTCTTATCCCATTGTAGCTCAATCATATTTACCTGGTAATTGTAGCTGACTGCCACTTGCAATCCTGAGTGTCACCACAGAGGCATGACACAAATATCACTCTATCTGTATATTGAACCAGGGAAATCAAGTCATGGCAAAGTGAGGAAATCATACATGGCACTCCTACAAAGGCAAACTAATGCAACTATACATTTAATCCTGCCAATAATCTAGAGAGAATAATTCTGAATCATAAACTCTGATAATTAAGTAATTTCATTAGTAACAATTTTCAAGGGCATCTGATAAACGTAGTAAATGCTAATCAGTGTACAAAACCAAACAGCACCTCGTTTTCCTGACTATCACTTTGTATTATGTAAATCTTTGCTTTACAGGTACCTTATAAAAACAGAAGTTAAGAACTTACAAAATTTGTAAAGGCATGCAGCAGGTAGGCTTGCTTCCTTCCCTGACCACAACTGTAAGTACAGCGTATTGTGCTCCTTACTTGTAACCACGTCACCGCAAACAAGTCTTCCGAATAGGCTCTGTCAGTGCCAAAGTGTTTGCTGCTTTTTGAAGTATAGAAGCAGAAGACTAGAACAAACCTACAACAGAGAAAAGGGAGACATTAATTCACATCACCAGTCATCCATCTTTATTTCTTATTCATCTGAACATTAAGCCCTTTTTTCACCGTGTAAAAGCCAAATCTGATTTAGCCCTCCAGATGCTTTTCCAGAGCACCACACAAAATGCTTTACCTTTAATCATTCTGACCCCATTCCTTGGAAACTAGGGTATTCCTCTGAAGAACGGGGTCAGGGTGCGGTTGCACTTTTATAAACACAAGCTCCGTAATAAGGGATAATCTGTACTGTAACACGAGTTTGTAATTTTAGTTTCATGCAGTAGCTAGGGATCTATGGAACAGTGTTTGACGTTGCAGCAGATCCCTTTGTAAGATCATAGGATTACAACTCCTCGTGCACGTACACAACACAGTATTAAACAGTCTGTTGCTCATTGGAACAAGTGTGGTAGTAGCCTGCTTTGAGGATGCAAGGAACGAGCTGAATACTACTAATAGATAACCACCTATAGTTTCTGCATAGTAAAAGTAATCGGAGAGCAGGGAATACTTTTAATGTTAACTGAGCATGATTTTACAGTTGGCCCGTGGTGCAACTCCTCTCCCTGCAGCAGCACTCCCATTTCCTGCGCTACTGACATGCTAACACAGGGTTGGTTACCAAAACTACAATTAATTTCATTGCCCTTTCAAACAGACTCTAAACCAACAACTAAATATTGGTTGGTTGTTTGGTGGTTTGGTTTTTTTTGTGTGTGTGTGTGTTTTCCAACAGAATATTTTTCAATTGGCAAGAGCCTGGTATTTTTTATGATCAACCCTCCGTACTAAGTATAGTCTGGTGACCTCAGCAGAAGAGCCTCCATCCTACAGCTGATCCCCAACAACTGCTTAAAACAACAGCTGCATGGAAACGGGAAGTGTCTAATATTCAACCGCACGCTAAGAAAATAACCCACAAGTTATATTGGGATGCTGATTATTTGAAAATTGTGCCCCCGGCTTCTCCTGCCAGTAAGATTTACCAAATGGCTTTCAATATTTATTTTATAATCGTATCAAAACAAACCACCCCACACCGGGAATTACGCCGAGGGGCGACACTGTCACTTCGTTTAGCCCCAGAGGGATTTACAGCTTCCCTCGGTAAATTTAATCCCAAACTGAGGAATTTTAAAGCCTCACCCCCCTAGAAGAAGGGGCACAGGGCTGAGGTGGGGGACCTCGCACCCAGCCCTCTGTGCGGGCTCTCCTCTGATCCTTCCTCTGTCTGTTCCGCCCTGGTTTCTGAGGAAAGTCGCGGTGCTGCCCCGCTGCCCGGCGAGGGGG